>BSAI01000189.1:2429319-2492784 GCA_036245035.1 Adrianichthys oophorus | reverse complement strand
TGAAAGAGAGTAAACAGACTAACAAAACTTCAATCTGCTCTCTTTCAAATGCAAAATAAAAGGCAGTACACCCATCTGAACCAATAAAGCTTTTGACCACTTAATACTTCAAAGTAAAAGACACTCAGTGCTCTTTTGGTGTTTACCAGCAATAGATATTTTTCTCTGTGTGCTTCCAGTAAGTAAAACCAATACACTCAATACTGAAGAGGACTTCCAGGTAAACCTCTAACACCTTACAGCAGCAGTATTGGTTTTGAACACCATGATTGTGTCTAAACAGATTAGATGGCATTAGCCTGAGAAGAATTGATATATCTGATTTAACTTCTGTGTAAGAAATATGCTGCAGACAGCTCAATTCTGTTTGCATTTGTCTTTTAGCTCTTTTTATTTGGGGTTTTTTCATGAGTGGAGAGGGCAGAATGCTTGTAGCTGACACAAATATACTGACATAACTGATACTTCAATTTATAAAATCAACCACACAACATTTGAGTGTCATCAAACCTGTACAGTGTTCCCTCGCTATATCGCGGTTCATCTTTCGCAGTCTCGCAGATTTTTTATTAGTGCAATTGTGGACATTTTTTGTTTGTTTTTTTAATAGGCCACTGTGTTCTACATCCTGACTGGCTGTCGATCTTGTCAATCAAGGTCCTTTATGTCATGTCACTTGTATGGAATGCGTTCAGTTTGCCACATTTAAGGTTTAGTCAGAAGGTTTGCTGAAAGTGAACCAGAGTTCATTTCCCCCGATAATCTGGAACAGATTTTTAGTCTGAATACATCCAAGTGCATCCCGGTCAAGGACCAGGAACCGTTCTAGAAACCATCTTTTGAAATGGTCTTGGTTAGTTTCCAATCGGACTGAGCTCCAGTTTGTTTTGAGTTTTTCTTAGTCTGAATAGGTTCTGTGCTCAGAGAAGAACAACTGGAGTTTACAGCCTTAAGGCATCTTTAACCCTACTTCGCAGATTTCACCAGTTTCACCACAATAATCGAGGGGACAATATAAAAAATAAAACAAATGTACCTGCCATCTTACAGCTTGAAAGCTTTAAACCACAGTTTGGTATTAGTTTACCACAATGAGAGTCATTTCAAAGTTATAAAAAAGTATGTTTCATTTCTTTCTTTCACCACAGGACACTTAAGTTGGTCTACATCTTGTTTTGAAACCTAACCATCTTGGAATCCTACTGATAAACTCCAACAGGTATTGTGAATATGTTAGTGATAATGATGCACATAATTTACACAATTATTTTCATTTAAGCCGATAATTGTAGGATTTTACAGCCTTCCTCTGCTAATTGAGGTTCTCAGTACAATCATCCGACATCAAAATGCAAAAAAGTTGATTAGACTCCATTTTATCTATCAATTTAAAGCGATACCAAAACGACAGACATATTTAAATGAACACTTAAGATTTATTGAGAATGTCTCTTTGATGACATGAGCAGTTCATTTAAATTTAGTCAGCTGAGCCTGAGTAACCAACATACTCTGACATTTCAAGATTCTTGTTCATGTTGGCCTTTTCCATTCCGTTCAGGGTATATCTTTTGGGTCAAATTAATAATTGGGAATCTGTGAAGCAGTACCACGGATGATACTGCATCTATCAATGTCTTAACATGATCTTAACATTACCCACTGTGCAATTCTTTGCATTCATTCACCCATTCATTTTAAGCAAAAACTTGAAAAATTGTTTTACATATACTTCTTCATGTTGGCTAGTTTTTTTTTTTCAGATGCTGTGTTTAAAAATTTGTGACAAAAGATTAAGGATGATCCATGAATTCCACACTCACAGGCAATGCGAACAGTTGCTTTTCGACTCTTGGAGGTGCCCAAGTGGCTCCAAGCCACACAGAGACACCAGTAGTCCTCAGGGCCATGAAAGTCCTCCACTTGCTGGCGGGACACATTTATCATCACTTCACGCACCTTCAGTCCTGCACAAACAGAAAGAATGGGGTTTTAAAATAGAAATAAGTTCACGATTTGTCAACTTTACATTTCATAGTAGAATTCACTTTACCTACAAATATCAGAATTTTGTGAGAGCGTTACATCTATCTTTAATGTGGATGATCTAATTACACTGCAATGAAATAGATTTAATAGATGGTACAGTCTGCAATGCTAAAATATGGGCCCCGTTAAAATCTTTCAGTCAGTGATCTGTAGAGAGCTAGAAGGACAGAACAGAACAGTCACCAAAGATAACAGTCAAGTGTCTAATACAAAATCTGCATGAACAGAATGGAGAAGTACTTCTCTATGGATAAATGTGATGTGATGAGGAGAAGTTGGCACTGGTGAGGCACAATGGTTGCAGAAGGAGAATGTGAGAGCCCTTAAAGATCGTAGTCCTGAAGTTGTTGGTCCGTGGGATGCAATTCAAGAGTCAGGAGCAGGCAATGGTGAGGAACTTGGTGAGATGACTAAAGATCAGGATCACAGAGAGGCACATAGCATGGAGGTCGCCAACTTGACTTGACTTAGACCCGAAGGCCAAACTGGACCAAATATCCAACTATTTCAAACTGGCCAGGAAACATCAGTGGCAGAAACCACAAAGACCTGTCTGAACAAGTGTATAGCATGATCCTCAACTACTAGATAGGAAATAGCTGGTGCAGAAAGTCCATACATAGTCACCATCCAACAGACATCCAGAGGAGCTTGACATGATCAGTGGGATTTACAGGATTAGATATGCATAAATCCTGTGGAAGGGCTGACACACTTTCAAAATTAATGGTTTCACAACCCTTTGCTAAGCCTTAAGAGCAGCATAAAGGAAATCGGCAGAAACACAATTCTTTAGGGAGCGGCTAAGTATGTTTTGAGCTCTCTGTGCTGCTAACAAGAAGTGCTACACCAGCAGTATTTGAATTAGCATTAGTAATGTGACTTGCACATAAAAGCATATGACAGTATTTTTAGAACTTCTTTATTGTATTGTCATGAATGCAAATCATTTTAGCCCCATTGACATTTTTTCACCCTGTCAGATAGCGTTTGTCTGAGCCTAAACTGATTCTTTTAATGCCTGTCATCTGTGATTTCTTTTGGCTATTTTGCAGCCTAAAACTACTGCCCACAACTGAATAAAAGGCAGAAGATTTACTATTTGCTTGCAACTGCCAAGACCCACCTTTGTTCCTCCGTGTTTTTTTGCACATCCACTATCAGGAAAAAAATGATTTCACTGGCTTCTACCAAAGAAACAAGTAGCAGCATTTTAAATGTAAGCCAGTTAAAAACAACCAAACTAAATTGGAACAGGACGAAGTATATTATTGTGACTTTAGCATGTAAAGAAACACAAATACTGCATTCATGTAGAATTGTAAAAATGAATTCGCTACAGCATAAAAATAAATAGCATTATCAGGATTTGCTTGTAATGTAACTGCTAAAATTAAGCTTGTGCTTTCATTTAACGATAAGTTATGTCAACTGCATCGGACATTAAAATGACTTTGTATTGAATCCATTAGTTGCTACCTCCTTTTTGTGAACTGCTGGTTGTTAGTTTCTGTAAAGAAAATGTTACTTGCAGTAGAAGCTGTCTAACTCTGTTATCTAAAGCTTTCTAAATTACCTTGAACATGCATCTCCTCATTTTTGCCTATAAGTTGCACAATGAATTACCTTAACAATTAAATAATTTCCCATGGTAACAAGTTCTTACTTTGGTTCATTACATCCAATTTATTCACAACAGGTAAAAAAAAATGGGGGTGTGAAATTATCGTGTTAATGCAATAAATTAATTACATAAAAAATTGTGTGTTAATTTTTCTTAACCATGTTAATTTAACTTTTAATTTAGATCTGTTGTCTTGTTCGCAAATATGAAACAAAAACTGCTTACTCCCATGAACATTTTATTTGAACTCAGTTGGAAATGTGTCATGTCCCTCTAGCCACTGTGTGTAACACTGCAACTATGCAAACTCCCAACCTTGTTAGTAACATGCACAAAAACACAATGCGACACTGCTACACATTAAGCATGTTTTCATATTTACTAAAACACCCTGTTAGCAACTCTTAAAATAACAGACTGACATTTTGACAGAGAGCTGTGTAACTCTCAAAATCACTTCAACATCAGTAAACACAACCAGAGTATGTCCATATATAAGGGACTCAGGGAGGGTTTTTAATCAAATTGAGGTTTTTATTTGCTCCTATAGTGTGGAAAATATGGAAGACCTCCTTTTTTCAATTCTAAGTCAACTTCTCTTATAAATTAACAAGGAAATCTGCAACCAAGAATATTCAAATAAACAGCCATGAGAATTTAACATAAGTGGTAACAACAATCGTTATAACAGTATAGAGTTTGCACTTGAGAGTTGGTTGAACATAACATCTTGCTTGTTTAAATACAGAATCCGTTATTATTTCTGGACACTGTAAAGTTTGCACACGTTTTTTAGAAAATCAAACCATAACTGTATTAAGTTTGAGGATCACACAAACCAAAAGCAAGTTTTCCTAGTTTCCAGATGTTTGAAGCACAGTTTAATTATTTTTATTTAATGAGGAAGACATATTTAGAGATTTACCATTGTCATTTCTTCTGATGAACTCCCTTAAAAATGGATTATATTCTAGAAGGGTTGTTTTCCTTAAGTGACTTAAAGCACACAGCATTCTATGTAGAACACTTAAGCCATTGTGAAATCAGCTTCCTGAGGACAAACATTTGCATTCATATTTCTCCTCCAGTTATGCCTTTGTCAGTAGACAATATTTTTTATTCTCACAAGCCAATTCAATGTCTTTCTTGCCGGAGTGCTTGGCTGTACTTTCCTGCCACCCACACAGAAAGAGCCACGAAAGGAATCTTTAAATAAATCCAATGACACCGCACTCATCTCACAACAGCAGTAACACATTAGCATAATTCTCTATCAGGGTCTCATTATGTGCACTCCCACTACAAGGCTGGTTCGCACACAAGGACTGATGGAAGAAAATTGGAGGTATCTTTTTGAATTCTACCTCTGCTGTTCAGTAACTGGACGACTTAAAGCTCTGAGGCGGTGTTAAAAATAAACCAGCCACCATGTCTCCAATTCAGGTTCTATACTCGTAACAAAAAGAGAACTAAATCCCACAAACACGTATGTACACTTATCCTGTTGGGAGGTATGTTGGAGAGCATCTCAGTTTTTACTTTAATCTCCTGAACAAAGCCTAACTCTAAGTTTGAAAGCAGGGATGGTCGCCACCCACAGCAATCACTTTTTCAAAGGATATCCAATTTCAAGCCAGCAAAGCATGAAATCAAGTCTGACAAACTCAAAAACATGCAGCTCACATAAGACACATTTTGATAGGTTAGGAGAGGATAAGAGAAAAAAAATCAACATACTTTAGTAGTGCACAGCAGCAGTATGCATACATAAATACACACATACACGTAAATATTTATCGAAAAGTGAAAGGCAGGACTTTCTGTAACTTAGTATAGCACTTAAGGGTATGTTCAAGGTATGCATGCATACATTACTGTAACGTATGCTTTTGCAATTTCTAAAAGAGTTGTTATTTAGCTGTTTTAAGCACACCCACTTGTATAATACAACTATATAATTTGTTTTTGGGAACAACATTCCATAAGGAATACTCACAACAGCCTAACGTTCTCTGCAAGAATTTTGTTATAGCTCAGTGATAACTGAGTGAAAAAGCATTCTGAGGTGGTGTGGGGTTAGAACTGGATTCCTTAAAGCACTTCAAGATACAAAAGAAAATGTGTAAACAGTCAAGTGAGCTTTAAAGTTTTGTAAGATTTAATTCCAGACTCAGCAACTTTCGACACTTTAAGAGCCAATCGGGTCGTTTTCTTACCATAAACCCGTGGAAGCCACAAAGTCGGACTTCACACTTTACAATATTGTGACACATTTTATGTTATTGTTACTATTACTGATAAATATAAATGAACAATCTTTTTTTTGGGAGGGGGGGGGGGGGGGGGTTAAAAAGAAAAACAAAAAATAATTGCAGGTTTTTTTTTTTTATATAAAAGAGTTAATATCTTTTGACAGAGGTTTACTTGACTTTCTTTCAAAATAAAAGACACCAAGTTCCATGTAGGATCATCTCAGAGCAGCAAATAATATTTTTCGGACCTTAAGGCGCACTTAAAATCCTTAAAAAGGAAGTCCGTTTTATAATCCAGCAAACCCTCTGTAAGAATTCTGGCTGTATTTAATGGTCCCCAACTGACTTTCTGTGGTACACGATGCTTAAAAATCTGTGAAAATGTTATAGTACAACTTTGGTAAACTGCGAACCAACCCATGCTTCAACTGTTTGGTTAAATTAAGGACTGGAACATGGAAAAATCAAGGTTCAATTCCCAGGGGTTGTGATAATCCATTATGGGGGTCCTTAGGCAAGACCCTTCAAGTTATTTCCTACCTGTGTAGCCACAAGGATTCAGGAGTCTAGGTCTCCTTGTGCCAGTCCTCTGCCAAACCAAATGTTTGGATCAGTAACAGCTGATTCACTGTGGCGACCCCTGATGGGACGTGTCAAAAGATGAACAAACATATGCTTCCACGGTTTGTAAATTAGATGAATAAAGTTTGACTTGTCTGACTGTTTTGTTTCACTTCATGCACCACGTAGTCCAAAAAATACCTAACTTTTAAAAATTAAAAACATTTTATTTTTCTTTAACCAGAGCCACAATGTAGGGGTAAAAGAGCCTTGTGGCTCCAGAGCCTCAGGTGGCAGACCCCTGGTTTAAGTGAATTAAAGTACAGTTACTACACAGCTAATGTATTGCTACAGGTTTGCAAAGCCCTAGCAGCTGTTGGCTGTAATGAGACTGTTTGAGGTGAATGCAAGTACGGTAAGTTAACAGTGATGTTTAAACATTTTCCAGTAGGCAGATGATGATGTAGATAAACTATGACTAACTGTAACAGTGTCTTTGAGCTGAGTAAAAGACCTAAGCCAGAATCACTGACAAAAACAGATTTACTATTTCATTTGCAAAGGAAAAAAAATGCTAAAAGTAAAAATAGAAAGCCATGCAAACCATAATGTGTCTTGCTGTGACATTTATATTTGCATGGTTTCTAAACGCCTTTCTGAAACCTTAATTTCCAAGGTTCAGAATTGGATATAAGTACACCGGTATACGCATTGATACCCCTGAGATAACTTAGGCAATAAAGTGAAATCCGCTGACTCACCACCAGTGGCAAAGTGCCTTTTTTTCTCATGATTTATTTTTTTTTATAAATATTTTACACTGTCAGCTCTGGCAGCAAATGTGTGGTAAGGCTGAATAAAAGCATCCCCAGAAAAGGGGAAGTTATGACTCCTCTTGTCCCCTAGGAGTCTATTGTGGAGTTAAGAGGGTAAAAGTATTTGTGTGGGAGAGGTGTATTGTCCAGGCCACATACAGTTAACAACCCCATTAACTCACTCACAAAGCAACCCCAGGGGCAATGATACCATCAATCCTGGTTGTAGAGGCCGTAACATTTCAGTAGGAGATATACAGGTTGTGCTGTAAAAGCCATGTGAGACTGTGGTGGCCAAGTTCCTCTGGAGGTGGTGGGATGTCACATCTCATTCGTCAACTCAGATCTACCGTCAACCTGGCAGCCCCATCAAGATCATACAAAAAACCACATAAACCAATAATCTTCCCTTTCTAGAATTTACATGAAAGTAAGAAATAATTCAACATTCTTGCATTACAAAAGCGTAGATTTCTGAGTAAAAGTCGCTGTTTTTTGCATAATTTGGCCAGGGGTGTGTCTTACACTCAGGAGTGACTTTTTTAAAACATAAATAGACTTATATATTTGTTATTATATTGCAGTCTCAGTTAAAATCACATTAAAGCAAATGGGAAAATCCTTCCCAAAGGGAACCCTCTCTTGAAACAAACAAGGATAAAGAGTTTTCCCCTGATAGAGCCAAGTGGATGCTGATTTCCTTTCACAGTCCTGGGATGGAGCCAGTAATTACAATTAGGAAAGTGCCAAGAGGGGCTGCACGGTGGCGCAGGGGTTAGCGCTCCTGCCTCACAGCAAGAAGGTTCCTGGTTCAAGTCCTGGCTGGGGGACCTTTCTGTGTGGAGTTTGCATGTTCTCCCCGTGCACCCGGGTACTCCGGTTTCCTCCCACCGTCCAAAAACATGCTTCACAGGTTAATTGGTTACTCTAAATTGTCCGTAGGTGTGAATGTGAGTGTGCATGGGTGTGTGATTGTGGCCCCTGCGACAGACTGGCGACCAGTCCAGGGGTGTACCCTGCCTTCGCCCATGAGTAACCGGGTTAGGCTCCGGCAACCCCGTGACCCCGAAAGGGAAAAAGCAAAAATGAATGAATGAATGAAAGTGCCAAGAGAGGGAAGGCACCGACGAGTAGCGCGCACTCCTTCTCCCCCACTGTCAGGGAGATGTTTTATGGGCAGGAGGGGAATAGTTTACAGGAGATCACTTAGATCTTCCACCCTGACCTTCACCCAGTTTTGGTGAGGCAAAGACATTTTCATGGCAACCTGAAAGAGACTGCCAGGGTGTCTTTTATGTCAAGATACAGTACATGACAGCTAATTTTAGCTAAGAAAAGACGCCTACAATTTACCAATTCTTTAATGCTGATATTTAATAAAAAACCTCTCAAGTTTTTTTGTCAAATTTTTATTAAAATTAAAATTAAAAATTAAGTTTGGTTTTTAAAATACTTAATGTAATTTATGTGAAAAATATATTTTTGACTTCTTATTATTGTATAATATGTACTGTTTAACAATCGGTTTCTCATTTGTGTTTATTTGCTCCAAAGTCTGTTTTCCAACAACGAATGACTTTTATCCACCTTGTTCTAAAAGGTTACATCCTTTTTCAAACTGCCTTTTTTTCCATCTCCTCCGGATTGACAACAATTCGAACAAAGGAATAATCAAAAATGCAATTTTAAGCCTAACAACCTTTATAAATGTCATCCATTATGAGAATTACGCCACAAGAACATGTTAGAAACACCAAAAACACAATTTTCATTGGAGTGGGTCATCAAAAGTGTTGGAGAAGTCAAAGAACAGTACTGTCAAGTGAACTACAAAATGATGAAGAACTGAGATGATGCATCCTCTGCACCGATGGAGGTCCAGTAGACAAACTGCATCCATCACCAACTTAACACAGACACACGTAGTGGACAGGAATCTCCTGTCTTTATCAAGATTAGAAATCTTGATTTAGATCGTTAAAGCACTTCTATGCTCAACCAAAATTAAAGGGTTCTTTAAAGCTAGAGATAGTTTCAAGGCAGTCCTCACTCCATGACTACAAGACACAGATTTTCTGCTGCCAGAGTTGCTTCTCAATCTTCCGTCTGAACCTTTCTCCTCAGTTGATTTGTACAGCCATCAGTCCTGATCGAAAACTCTCTTCAACTTCAAGACAGCATAAATAATGTAACAATTTATTGATGGAACTATCATTGTACTGAATGATTGTCCAATGTTGCCCATTGCGATGTCCACCTCACTGTCAATTGTTTTTAGAACTGAAGTTTACATATTTATGCAGTTTGAGTTGGCATTTATGTCTATGTGGGTTATAGATCTCCAATCTTACATTGCTGTTGAAGCAGTTTCCCAGAGACTCTTTGGTCTCCACAGTACTTTTTTTTTTTTTTTTTTTTACAACACATGGTACCATGGGCTGTGCAAATCAGGTTTATACACAGGTTGCAAAATAATAATGTTGTGGTCAGCTTTCCCCAGAGGATGGAGGAAAAAAGGAAAACAGTCTTACTTTGTGTTGGCAAACAACATGTCCAGCTGCTTATTGTCTCCACTTGGATAAATGGCACGCAGAGTAAATGTGTGTAAAACAGATGACAAAGAGGGCATGTAGTGATGTGTCTGCAGCTCGAGAACAGCATGACACAGGCTACGACTGCATAAGCAGAGGGGGGTATGTGCACTGCAATAAAAAAAGATGTGCGAATTCCCACGGCAGGTGGCATAGCTTCATGTCAACCACAAAAAAGTCCAATATTTTTGCTGCAAAACTGCTTCTTCACTGTTCAGGAACCCTGTTCCCTGTACATTAATTTCTCCAAACAACTAAAGTTCAATCACTAGCCTCCAATTTGGGGTTTTGGGAACTTTAAATCATCCAAAACTGTATTAATCCAGGCTAATTGTAGCACTTTAAAAGATTTTCTACTTAGTTCACAGCATTTTTACAGTTTCAAGCTTCACTGTGAATTAATTTGATCTGCAACTCTCACAAAGATGGGGCTGCACGGTGGCGCAGCGGTTAGCGCTCCTGCCTCACAGCAAGAAGGTTCCCGGTTCAAGTCCTGGCTGGGGGACCTTTCTGTGTGGAGTTTGCATGTTCTCCACCGTCCAAAAACATGCTTCACAGGTTAATTGGTTACTCTAAATTGTCCCTAGGTGTGAATGTGAGTGTACATGGGTGTGTGTTTGTGGCCCCTGCGACAGACTGGCGACCAGTCCAGGGGTGTACCCTGCCTTCGCCCATGAGTAGCCGGGTTAGGCTCCGGCAACCCCGTGACCCCGAAAGGGATGAAGCGGATTGGAAAATGAATGAATGAATGAATGAACTCTCACAAAGAACCAGAAACATATGGACATGTCCAGCCGTACAGTACAGATGCCAGCTCAGACAAGGAAGAAGAAGGTGTACATGGATCTATTCATCTACAATGACAGTGGCTTGCAAAAGTAATTCATACCCCTTCAACTTCTCCACATTTTCTTAGTTATGACCACAAACATAAATATATTTTAGTAGAAATGTATGTGAAAGACCAACACAAAGTGGTACACAATCGCTAAGTTTAAAGGAAATTATGCAAGAGTTTAATTATTTTTTACAAATAAAAAACTATAAAGTATTCAGACCCCTGAGTCTATACTTTGTGGAACCCCCATTTGCTGAATTTACACCTTCAAGTCTTTTGGGGTTTGTCTCTATCAGCTTTGCACATCTACAGACTAAAATCTTTGTCCATTCTTCCTTGCAAAACAATTCAAGCTGAGTCAGATTAGATCGGGAGCGTTTGTGAACAGCAGTTTTCAGATCTCTCCACAGATTCTGGATTGGATTTAGGTCTGGACTTTGACTGGACCATTCCACCACATGAATATGTTTCATTTGAAGTCATTCCATTGTAGCTTTAGCTTTATGTTTAGGGTGGTTGTCCTGTTGGAAGGTGAATCTCTACCCCAGTCTCAAGTGTTGTTCAGACTTCAACAGGTTTTCCTCCAATATTGCTCTGGATTTGGCTCCATCCATCTTCCCATCAACTCTAACCAGATTTTCTGTCCCTGCTGAAGAGAAGCAGCCCCAGAGCATGATTTCCGCCACACATAGCGCTTTGCATTTAGACCAAAAAGTTCCATTTTGGTCTCATCTTCTTCCACACGTTTGCTGGGTCACTTACATGACTTATGACAAACAGGACTTCTTGTGGTTTTCTTTTAACAGTGGCTTTCTTCTTGTCAGTCTTCCATAAAGTCCAGATGTGTGCACGACTGATGGTTGCCCTATGGACAGATTCCTCCACCTGAGCTGTAGATCTCTGCAGTTCATCCAGAGTCACCGTGGACCTCCTGGCTGCATCTCTGATCAGTGCTCTCCTTGTTCAGTCTGTTAGTTTAGGTGGACGACTATGTCTATGTAGTTTGCAGTTGTGTCATACCCTTTCCATTTGTGGATGATGGACTGAACAGTGGTTTGTGGGATGTTCAAATCGTGGGAAATCTTTTTTCTAGCCTAACCCTGCTTTAAATGTCTCCACAGCTTTATCCCTGACCTGTCTGGTGTGTTCCTTACACTTCATGATGCTGTTTTCTCCCCAATATTCTCTTGACAAACCACAGTGTCTATCACAACAATCTGTGTACTGAGATTATATGACTCACAGGTTGACTCTATGATGTCATGAAGTCAACATTTGATCAGTCACCAATCATCAAGCAACTTCTGAAGCCAATTGGATGCACTCAGAGAAAAGGAGGCTGAATACTTTTACACACTGCACTTCGCAAGCCAGTGTAGTTGCTTGCAAAATGCTCCAAAAACATTAAAAACACACAAAAAAATTGGATCTTTAAAATGTACACAGCATTTTCTGCAGTACAGCACATGAATGAAGTCTGCAGCAACTTTCAGAGTTTGATCTCGACTTTTTGTTCACTCACAACAAGTTACGTTTATTTTTACAACGCCCAGGTCTGCATGCTTGGGTCCTTAACGCAAACAACTCACCCTTACTCTCCCATTGGATCTAAGCCTGAATGCTGAGAGCTGCTCGTCATCATTAAAAGTGGTCAATTTTTAAAGGTCAGCAGATGCAAAACTTTGTTGGTCTGACGTACGGTAGTAGATAGAAATATTTGCAAAAACTAACTACACACTCTGCGCCATTGTCGGTTATTTACTGCTGTGTTTTTCTGAGTCCCGTCTTGGCTGTTATGACCATCAAATGCAGCTCCAAAACGCTGAAGCTGTGGAGAATAAAATGAGTGATCTGCACTGTAACCCGTTTACAAGCAAAACAGATATAAAAGATATACAAGGTGGGCATATCCCTCAGTCCGATAACATTTGGGCCTCAAAGTGACATTCAAATGAACTTGTAAGAATGTAATCTGCAAACAGCTGCTGACAGCTTCTTTATTGATGGGACTAGAAAAATCCATAAAAAATGCAATCAATATACATGCAAGCTCCTGGCAGGATTACTTGTCTTGAGGTGTTACACAGCACGCACAGCAGATATACTGTACACAGCGCTCTTTTAGTGTCTACTGCACAGAAGTCAAGGGCATTGTCAGGTTTATCAGCTCACAGTGATTCACCTTGGTGGTTGGTAGATAAGAGATGGTATCAGGGGCTTCTGGGGGCATTGAGGTCTAGTTGTCTTAGTCCATAGCAATCTGATTTGCTACAGATCTGCTCCTCTGATAACCTAGAATAAAATGATGCACTATTGTTGTGAACTGTAAGGTCAACACGAAGCATCCCCATTATCAGTTCTCTTGTTTGTATGCTTTGTTTCTATTCCGGTCTACACCAAAGGCAAAGATTAGAAAGTTGTGTAGCATTTTTAGGAAGAGAAGAGAAAAAATATTTCACGTAGAAGTACTTCCAGCCTTTAAAGTGGTGGCGTTATTAATGGAAAGCCCACTGCAAAATGACAGATACTTTTTATAAACTTTTAATGAAAATGGAAAACCACACGTGGAATATATGATTCAAGAGCTTAAGACCAAGATGTGTGACTATTTTATCAATCAACAAAGAAGGTAGTTGTAAATGTGGAATTCTAATAAACAAGCTGGATTTGATTTTAGGTGATAACTCCTCAACAAAAATTAATGTTTTGATTGAAAATGCACTGAGCAGAATTAATGGAAAATGTGAATAGCATTTACCACTTAAAAGAAATCTTTCTTTTGACTTTTTTTCCTCTAGACCTCTTACCTGGCAGCTCTAGACTCAGCATTCTTCTATCAATATATTAACTGTCCAGCCTCTGGACATTTCTGAACCATCTCAGTCTGGACTCTGACGTTATATCCAAAACCTCTAACAAGTGCTGTTCCTCTGATGTATTTATTCCTGACCCTATCCATCCTGGTCACTCCCAAAGAAAACCTCAGTTTCTTCTTCTCTGCTACCTCCAGCTCTGCTTCCTGGCTTTTCCTCAGTTCCACTGTCTGTAGACTGAACAACATGGCTGATCTCACCACAGTATTGTATGCCTTTCCTTTTATTTGAGCTGAAACTTTTCTATCACTTTTCTCCACCCATTCCAACCTGCCTGCACTCACTTCTACACTGCTCTTCCCCACTCTTCTTTGAACTGTTGACCCTGATATTTCAAGTCCTCCACCTTCTTTATCTCTCCTCCCTGTAACCTCACTCTGGTTGAATCCATTTTCTTCCCTTACCCCTCCGGTTTCTCCCTACCCCTCCAATCGTAAGGGCATTTGAAGGGAGCGTGGCGTCTGAATTTTTTTTTTAAAGGGCTAACCCTTAAGGTGGAGAGATACAGAGCCATCCACTGTGAGGGTAATCTGCGTTGCATTGTGCCAAAGAGAAGCTCATTTCTTCACATGGGTGCGCTCTGAAGCACATTAGTTTACATTTAAATGTAAGTAATGACTGTTTTGGTTTTGCGTGACTTTTTAAAAGTTATAAAACCAAAGTGGTTATGTATTTCCGAGCACTAGTAGGTCCGTGCCAACGTAGCTTACTGGCGACTGTTGGTGACACCATCGAGTGGGAATGTTGTCCTGAATTTGAAGACACTATTTTTCCATAAGTCTCAGGTTGGAGGGCTAAATGTTGGGGAAGGGAGAAGCCGTAGGGGTAGGGGAAGAATACAGATTCTGCCTTTCAATTGGATCCCTCTCATTCACGCACATTTACTCCGTCTTTCTGCACTTAAGCTTCATTTCTCTTCTTTCCAAGGCAAACCTCCACCTCTCTAGCTCCTCCTCCACCTGTTCCCTGGTTTCAAAGTCCATGGTAATGCCTGTCTGACCTCATCTGTCAGCCTGTCCATCATCATTGTAAACAGGAAGTGGCTCAGAGCTGATTCCTGATGTAATACCACGTCAGTTAAAATCTTTAAAAGGGCCGTCTCAGTACTGTGATTTGTTCTAAAACCAGATTGATATTTTTCTAAAATTTTATGTTGATTTAAAAATTCATCTGAGTAAAAACTATTTTTTCAATAATTTTACCTTCTCTCTTTTCTTTCTTCCTATGAACACGCCTTCCTCCTCTCTTTCTTCGACCAAACAGCAGTCAAATGTCCACCGGCACCCTGTCGGTGAACAGCATCTATGGTAGATGTTAACCCGGCACTCGGCCGATTTGGTATGGCTATCATAGGTCTGACTTGCATATTTGGTTTGGCAAAGATTTAATATGAGATGCCCTTCCTGACACAACCCTCTGTATTAATCCAGGCTTGGGACTGGCACAATGAGACCCTGCTTTTGTTTACACTCTTTCCTGCAAGCCTACAGCTCCTCACAGCCCTATCCTAACATTACTGGTGCAACAAAAAAGGTGAACAATCTTGAAGGTATCCAGCTGTACAGTTTTTAGCCAGATACCAGGTCAGACTGAGAAAACAGAGACGCACATGGATCTACTTGTCCACAAGTGGAGGAATCAGAATGAAACAGAGCACGGAGCTTGTAGCCTGTCCATCACATTTTCTACAAATCATGCACACAACACAACACAACAATGCAGCAGCATTTTTTCATCTGCTCCCGATTCACAACAAATTGAATAAAGCAGTACTCATAATTACAATTTTGATCTTAATTTTCCTTATCCATATCCTGTGAAAAAAAACACCAAAAGAACATGTTAAAAACACCAAAAGTACAATTTTCATTGGAGTCAGTCTTTTAAATAATATTCTGGTTGAAAATTAAATCAACAAATTAAATAAAAATGGTAGAATAACAATACAGGCAATACAGTTTTAAATATGCATAATAAAGATAAATATTGGATAACATTAAGTGCATCTTATGAATTTTGAATAGAAGTAGGGACTGAGTTGTTCTTTTTTAGGATACAGCTAAGTCTGGTGTGCAAGTACCAAGTAATGAATAATGACAGAAAAGTCCAAGTTGTCGTCTAAGGTCCTAAACTCTTGACATTGTACGGATTTAACCCCTTGATGTCTGACTATATTTCCAGCTACATGAAAAAAAAATGTCACTTGTGTTTTCGTTTTAAAGTCCCACTCCAACCATATTTTTTTCTTTTGTAAAATAATTCCCAGTAGTCTTTTAATTATGATTGCGCAGTTTTTGGCCAAAATCAAAAGCCTTTGTTGGTTTTTAAGACATGTTTTATGTCCAGCACCAGAAGTTCATTAGATATACAGTTCTGGTTTGTGGGTGGGAGCTTGGAGTAGCCCCGCCCTCTCCCCCTCTCTGTTGTTGGGACCTCTGTTTGCGTGCTCGCATGCAAGCTTATAGCCCCAAGCTAGCATTAGCAAAATAATGGCGAGCAATATTGGATCAATCCAGCTGTACAGTTTTGAGCCAGAGGCCAGCTCGGGCGAAGAAAATAAATGCGAGCAAGGGGGCAAAGGATCGGAGTAAGAGAGACTTTGGCACGCCCAGGGGGTAGTTACGTTTCTAGCCCCAGGTTTTTCTAGGATCCCGTTTTATGATCCAACGCAATTAGAATGAAGAATTACTAAGAAACGCAGTTTTAATCATAATATATTTTATACAGGTCCTCTATTATGAGAGCAATGCTACAAGAACACATTAAAAACACAAAAAAGACCATTTTCATTGGGGTGGGTCTTTAAAGCTGATAATACATCAAGGTTAGTTTGGAGCATCAGTGGTTTGATGCAGATTTGCATCAAGAGGCGAGAAGGGGTTAACATCTTGTTTTGGATTGTTACTGCCAATTAAAAAATTCAGTTGCACTTATCTATCCTCCATAATGTATTTTAAGTATGGTGGCCCAGAAGGGTTGCAACACAACACACTGCAATTTGTCATAACACGTAAATAAAATTAATCCACAACATGGCTCCTACCCATGCACAAGTTATGTGACGACTTGGGAGTGAAAATGGGTTGATGACAACCAATGTTCCCTCTAATTTTTCATTTGTCTGAGCAGACACACAAGCTCCCTGAGCAACATCAGATGTGTACGCTGTGGCCACACACCAGTATCACGCCTGTTCAAAACCTTGGATCATAGCAAGTAACGTTGCTTATTAAAAGAATCAAATTAAAGCAGCAATTTTGATTAGTTTACTTTTAATATAATTGATTTGGCCCACTTAAAATGAAAAAGAACAAAAATCTTGTTCATGAGATGTGTACTATGTTATATATGAGAATCCTGCTTTAACCGTAGGAAGAATTCTGCTGAAATCAGCTGGTCCAAATGTGCCATTTCAAGACAATTTCTAGATGCTGTTTTGATATGATTCATTAAATTAAATCAACTTTCACAATCTGCACTGGAAGCTTGAAATGTAGCACAAATATCCACAAGCTGTGAGATCTCCTTAAGCTCCTCACATCTAAGTGTTGCAGCAACCATATCTGAGAATGTGTTGATTGACCCCTGTTTAAGTTTTTGCTTCATTATGTACTTGAATTCAGCATATTGACTGTTAATGTCCTCCATAGACTGTGGGTGGTTGAGAATGGTCTCATACTTCTTTGCAAGTCTGGCAATGTCTGCTGATCCATTGTCAAAACTGATGTCTGAGCTCAGTGCTTTAATGTCAAATGCAGACCACTCCTTTAATTCATCCTCTGGAAAACGAGCATCCATGTGATCACAGAGCTTGGTAATGAAAAGAGTATTCTATCCAGTATTTAGACAATCAGCTGATGAGGTCCCCATTGCCTCTTTGACACGGTCACTCCACTGTACATCCTTCTCCCTCAAGTATTGGGAACGCAACTTCTCAATCTTTGCTCTAGCAAAGCAGTGTCCTTCCATCACAGTCAGGTTTCGTCTTTGTAAAGTGAGGCAGAGTTGTGCCAGCTCACCCAAAACATCTCCCAGAGCAGTGACATTAACCTTGAACTTTGAATCAATCAGCTTTTTGTAGCAGTACTTTGCCACTGGATCTCTGTTATCGGTGAATTCTCTTTTGGAGAATTCTTGAAGCACAGTGTAGCTCCTCAGAGGCCCGAATAACAGTGTATCTTCTTCATTTAGAATCTTTGCTAGGTCCTCCATTTTGCCCTTCTTCACAGTGGACTGAGAGAAAGTGGAATACACAATTCTAAGAAGAGTTTCCACATCTCGCATCAAAGGTACATTTTTCCAGGCATCATCAATGCCCAAGTCCTCTCTATGGGCCACACAATATTGTTCAGTTAGGTGTGGTATTTGGCGCTTTAACAAAGCCGCAACTCCATTGTGTTTTCCTAGCATTACTGAGGCACCATCGGAGGTCACCATCACCATTCTCTCCATGTCCAGTCTATGTTTGGAGTAAAACTGAGTTATTGCTTGCACAATATCCTGTGCAGTGCGTGCTGTCATACGCTGGATGATGCCACCAAACACAGTTTTATAGTTAACATCTTTTTCCTCCCTGTATTTAATATAAAGGACTAGCATTTTGTGTACTGATGTCTGTGCTCTCATCTACTATCAGGGTATGCCATATCAGTGCGCGATTGCGCAAGCGCGCAGCTTAGTGGGAACATTGACAACAACCAATCACTACCTGGTGATGAGTTGAGGAGGAGGTCGGAAAGACTTGACAGAACAATATGAGCTGTGACAGTTTGGCTAAGCCCTCTGTCAGAGAGAACTTTAGCCACCACATCCTGGAGAACTGCGACTGAGGAAAGCCAGTGCTATTGAGGCAGAGCGGTTCTTCATCTATATTATCTCAGACACATCTTTTGTCTGGAGCTGTGACCATAAGGGTGACAGGTACCAGTAGTGGACTTCCTCCACCCTCTGCAAGACACCAGAGGTGGATAAAGTCTGCTTCGAGTACCTCAAATCTCTTGATGCTGTGGGACTGTCTTGGCTGACATGCCTCCGCAGCAGTGACAGTCAAGGACAATACCACAGGATTGGCACACTGGGGTGGTAGTTCCCCTTTTTTGAAGGGTGACTGGATGGTGTGTACCAAATACTGAGGAATCACACTCCTTAGCCTCCCCAGGAAAGTCTAAAGAGTTTGGATGACAGTCGAACCTCAGATTCAAAACAACAGTGCAGTTTCTGTCCTGGTCGTGGAACAATGAATGAGCTCTACACACTCCAAAGGGTGCTAGGGGGGTTTGTGGGAGTCCAAATGGGTTCTGTGACTTTGGAGAAGGCATTCCACAGAAACCCCTGGAGGGCTTTGTGAGTATGGGGTCTGGCAAGCCTTGCTGTGGGCCAACTGGTCCTTGGATGACCAGAGAAGGAGCTTGGTTTCTATAGGTGGATATAAGTTGGACCTGTTTAAGGTGCATGTAGGACTCCGGCAGGAATGCCCCTTTTCATCAGTTCCAACCAGAATCTTTATGGATAGAATTTTGAGGTGATGCACAGGGCTAGAAGGGGTCTGGTGTGGGGACTGCAGGATTTTTTCACTGCTCTTTGCAGACAATGTTGTCCAGAATCTGAATCAGCGTTTTTATTTGGGAAATACTTCTGCTGTATCAAATTGCTTTAGCTAATAACAGTTATACTGTTGTACACATTTTGTCTGCAATATGTTACACTACTCATTAATAAGCAGAGGTGGGACCATGTCATTGTTTGCAAGTCACAAGTCTCAAGTCTTTGTCCTCAAGTCAGAGTCAAGTCCCAAGTCAAAAGCAGTTAAGTCCCAAGTCAAGACCAACAAGTCCCAAGTTGTGTCCAAGTCCTACCATTGAACGTTCAAGTCATTTCAATGACATAGTAATATTATTCACAGACTATGTGTGCTATTAGGAACTGTACATATTATCTACATTTTACAAGCAAATTGAGCAAATGTCCTCTGCATCCTCACTTCAAAAATCCAAAATGATTTCTCTATAACTTTAACATGTTTGTAATGATAGTACCTGGAGATAGAAGAGAATCAAGGTAAAGTCTGCTTAAATATTCAATTTTAAATCCCCTCAGAGTCCCCTTTCAGAGTCAGATTTTCAAAATGAGCCAAGATATATTTACTGACTACTGATTGTGTTTCATGTCTCATATCAGCATCTTTTTATAAACATAGCAGATACATTTTGGACTGAGGCAGAATGTTAAATGTATAGAAAGTTCAGCATGACTCTAAAAAACAAACAAAAATGAATATGAGTGAATGAAACTTTTAGTTTAATGTTTAACATTTCTGTTGTGAAAAGGATTTGTCTCTGTTCTGAATACGATTTTTCTTTGACCTGAATACAAAATTTCCCCCGTTAACTTACTTTAAAAAACATGTCACAGGGTCACAGAGCCTGAATTTCACTGTGGACCTTACAGCAGCAACAAAGTTGAATAAAAGTGTTGTTTTGGTGACAGCGCTGTTGTTACACACTCACGCTATCATGCTATGATGATCTGCTTAATGCACTGTTCCGTGTGTCTCCTATATGTAATCATGGACCGATTTAAAGTCAGAATATGATTTGGATTTAAGGCGTGGTGGATAAATACAAGAAAATAAATTCATAGAATGAATACAATTCATAAAAACTGTTATTTAGAAATATAATACGATGCACAAATCCACTTTGTATGGAACTTTATTCGTAATCTGTAACATTACAGAGCCGGCTTTGATCTGAAAAAGTCCCCCACCCTCACTCACCCCCCTCGCGAGATCGCTGCATCTTGACAAGAATCATTATAATATTTTAAGATGTTGTTGTTATGACTTCATATAAAAATGAATTACCTGGAAGCAGAATTAGGGAAAAAAGTCAATTTTCTGTCAGTCTGCTCCTCTTTGGTAAATCTGTCCTTTTCTCAGAATATTTGATTTTTAGTTTACAGTTAGATTACTCTAAAAAACAAGGAAAAGAGCACAAACTCACCAAAAAAAATCCCCCATTACTATGACAGTACTGAAGGTAGAATAATGCTCACAACAGCTCAGAAGAACATTGATCGTTTTGTATCTGAATTTAAACTTACAGTCCAACCAATATTTAGTAACATGCTGAGCATACACTCTGAGAGCAGCTCCCATAGTTTCAGTCCCAGAAAAAATGATCAGTTTGTTGATGACTCCATGGAGGCCCTCGGGAGAACACTTGATGTTGTTGCTCCTTTTAAACCTAAACTTTTTAGACAAAACCGAGTATCACCGTGGTACAACGCTGAAACACGTTCCCTTAAACAAGTAACCCCGTAAGTTAGAAAGAGAATGGCGCCGATCCGGCTCAGAGCAGTGCCTGAATAGCTAGAATTATAGCCTTTTAAATTATAAAAAATCTCTGCATAAAGCCAGAACCCAATACTATTCAGCTTTAATAGCACAGAATGGAAATAATCCGAGATTTCTTTTTAGTACTATAGCCAGACTGACTAACAGTCACAGCTCAGTGGAACCACATATTCCTGCTACTCTCAGCTCTGAGGAATTTCTTTCATTCTTCGATAGTAAAATCCTAAATATTAGATATAAACTGAACAAAGTTATCCCTAATATCAGCCCAGAGCAGGCTGAAACAGTAGAAACAAAGGCATCTATGGAAACCTCTGTAACATTAGACTGCTTCACTGCTGTAGATCTAGC
The DNA here is from genome assembly GCA_036245035.1 of Adrianichthys oophorus. Taxonomy (NCBI): domain Eukaryota; kingdom Metazoa; phylum Chordata; class Actinopteri; order Beloniformes; family Adrianichthyidae; genus Adrianichthys; species Adrianichthys oophorus. The sequence continues at coordinate 2,471,476 of BSAI01000189.1, read as the reverse complement.
AGAATTAACATCAGTTATTACATCCTCCAAAACCTCAACTTGTCTTTTAGACCCAATCCCCACTAAGATTTTTAAAGAAACCTTCCCCCTAATTAATGAATCAGTTTTAACTATTATAAATACTTCTCTAGAAACAGGTTATGTGCCACAGTCTTTTAAATATGCAGTTGTTAAACCTCTTCTGAAAAAGCCCAGTTTAGATCCTGGCATTCTGGCCAATTATAGACCAATATCAAATCTCCCCTTTATCTCAAAGATATTAGAAAGAGTTGTAGTTAAACAGCTATACTGCCACCTACAGGAAAATAGCCTCTTTGAAGATTTCCAGTCAGGGTTCAGACCTCACCATAGCACTGAAACTGCACTAGTTAGAGTCACTAATGACTTGTTAGTGGCCACAGAAAAGGGACTAATCTCTATTCTGGTCCTGTTAGATCTTAGTGCAGCCTTTGACACTATAGACCACAGCATCTTACTCCAGAGACTAGAACATGACATAGGGATCAGAGGATCTGCCCTTCAATGCTTTAAATCCTATCTATCTGATAGGTACCAGTTTGTTCATGTAAATGGACATTCCTCCCATTGTAGTCAAGTTAGCTACGGAGTCCCACAGGGCTCAGTTCTAGGACCCATCCTGTTTATGCTTTACATGCTGCCTCTAGAGAACATAATCAGGAACATGGTATTAATTTTCACAGTTATGCAGATGATACAAAGTTGTATCTATCCATTAAGCCTGACCAGAATGACCGCTTAGAAAAACTTAATGCCTGCATTAATGACATCAAGATTTGGATGGCAGTTAATTACCTCCTCCTAAACCCTGAAAAAACTGAGGTCATTATACTAGGTCCAAAATACCTCAGAGATACCCTACCTGTTCAGATGGTCTTCAGCTTGTTCAAAATGCAGCAGCTAGATTGTTAGCAAGAACCAGCAGAAGAGAACACATTACTCCTGTGTTAGCTTCACTGCATTGGCTCCTAGTTGAATCTAGAATCAATTTCAAAATCCTCCTGCTAACCTATAAGGCCTTGAATGGTATGGCCCCATCATATATTAAAGATCTCATAGTGCCTTACCAACCAAACAGAACTCTTCGCTCACAAAATGCAGGACTGCTTGTGGTTCCTAGAATTACTAAAAGCACAGTTGGAGGTAGAGACTTTAGCCACCAAGCTCCTGTTTTATGGAATAAACTCCCAGCTCATGTAAGAGAGGCTGACGCAGTTTCTACATTCAAAGTTAGGCTTAAAACATTCCTCTTTGGACAGGCTTATTGCCAGGCTAGCTAGCAACCAGAGATTATTTAACATACTGCTCCTCTACCTCACCTACTGTAATGAAGTTTAGCACACTGGTTCTACTCGCTCCTACTTACTCTTCGTCCGCCTCCTTCCCCTTCCTCCTCTCTCCCCTACCCGAACAAGGGTCTGTATCTATCTATCTATCTATCTATCTATCTATCTATCTATCTATCTATGATAGATAGATAGATAGATAGATAGATAGATAGATACATATATAATTCAATTGCACAGTAAATACACAATACTGAGATTTTGAGTATGATATTTAATAAATTGATTATAATAAAAAAATTGCATTTATAGAGCGAATTAGTGGACAAATATTGAAGGACTAACACACTAAATTACGGGGACACACACACTTACAAATGTATTCTAAAAACCATTAATACAGCAAAAAAATTACACAAACACAAAAAAAGGAAAGCCAAAATGATTATGGAAGGGCTCGGTCCCCAGAGAAAGAAGGAGGGCCCTTTACCAAAACACAACGCCTCAAAGCACAGCAAAATGAAAAAAAAAAAAACCTCATGCAGGAGCTCTGTGAATTCTGTTTAACGTTTACTGGATTTATATCAGGAAGCAACCAAGATCCCAGGATCGCGTCCCGCCCAGATCCCAGATAAAGGTATGAGCGATGGAAATATCAAAATCATCTGTGGTCACTCTGATTACGCTGAGCTGGCTGCACGACCACACAATGTAACGTTTACGCTAACAGACCGTCCCATTCATTTTACTGCAGCTCGCGGTGAGCCGGTAAGATAGCGTCAGCTTTCACAGAACTTACTGGTCTTTGTAGCTTCAAGAGCCGGGTGAAGTTGGTCATTGTTGAGTTTCTGTCGGTAATCCTTTTATCCACATGTGCTGAAAACTGTAAGCCGTTTTTTGCTGACAACCTCATAACTTTTCTATCGGAACGTAATAACACCGGCAAACAGGAACTCGTGCTTTTATGGGAGCAATGTTTTTCTTCAATTTGATTGGTTGGATTGTCGGATCAAACCAACGTGGCTCTAATTTGATTGGATGTTGTGCCGACATCAAACATGACAGTGAACAAACAGAGAGGCCGCGGCGCAGGCTTTGTCAATATACTTTTTAATCTCTTTCCGAGTCAGAGGGCCAAAGTCTGAATCAAATCACGAGTTAGTGAGGTCAAAGTCGGAGTCAAGTCACGAGTCAGGGCTATGAGAGTCCAAGTCGAGTCTAAAGTCGTCATATTCTTGTCTCGTGTCTGACTCGAGTCCAAGTCAAGTGACTCGAGTCAACACCTCTGTTAAGAAGTAAATCAGTCTTATTACTTCAGTGTGTCAGCAGTAAAACATTTTACACCAACTTCGTATTTGATAAACTGAACCAAAAAAATCAAATTTAATACAAACTATGGAAAAGTGATGCAGACAAGAAGAGGGCTCCTGTTTTTTTAAGGGTCAGTACTTTACATTACAGGAAGTTAATGTATTCTCAGCAGTTCTGTCATTTTACAGTGATAATGAAATATATCACCGTAAAGCTTTACTCTATTCATTTATAGAAAATAATACTATTGTCTTTCTGAAAAGTCTTTGTTTAATTCATATTTTCAATAAAAGCAATAACTTTATTTTTTCTGAGAGAAAATCATTAGGCTATATAGGTTGTACTTTAAAATTATTTAGTATGTGTGTAGTGTACTTTACTCGGATTGCTTACTTGTCTTTGCCAGATTTCTTGTTGTTCCACTTTCTATCTTTCAAGTTTAAGTTTCCATTTTGAAAATGGTTGATGCTACTAGTAAAAAGTTTTTTAAATCCAATATTAAATTGCTGGGAGAAAAAAAACACAATCTAACCTCACCTGTGATGATGTCCTTGTATTCGTGAGACGTGTGTTCGTTCTGATGCACCCATTCCCCGTTGCATTTGAAAAATATCTGTAAGGCGGGTGTGGCCCGACAGCGCAGCTTGGTAGGGTTGCTTTTGACAATGTAGGCATCCTCTGGCTCCTGGATGAAGTGGGGCAGGGCTCCATGCAGTGACGGCAAGCTGTCAGACTGTGAGACCCCTGAGAACAAATAAAAGCTCTGTTACATTGCAGTACCAAGCATTTCTTTAAATCAGGTAATATGAAAATAAATAGAACCAATGTGGCAGGAAAAAAAACAGTGACCGTATTTTCTGGACCAGTTTAAAGTCAGTATTTTCACGACCGGCCTTTAAGAACCGGCGAATGAATACAACAAGATTATCGGTAATGCATAGGACATTCATAAAAACTGTATTTTCTAATAATAACAGAATTTAATCCACTGTTTTAGCAGCATCTGTGTAGCATAACAGACTCTGTATTACACTGAAACCTGTCAGATGTTGTGCTGAATCCTCCCTCTTTAAAGTTGCAGCTATAATTTTAATAATAATATATAATGACAATAACTCAAAACATCCCCAGTGGGCCCACCACCTGCAGGAGAGCTGTGAAGGGGCTGGTGCAATGTGGTTTGGGTGGCAGTCGAGGGCGAGTACCTTGGGGGCCTAAACCCCGGTCATGGAACTTGGCTTTTGGGACATGGAACGTCACCTCTCTGGGAGGGAAGGAGCCTGAGCTTGTGCGAGAGGTTGAGAGGTACCGGCTAGATATAGTTGGGCTCACCTCTACGCACAGTCTGGGCTCTGAAACTCAGTCTCTCGAGAGGGGTTGGACTCTCTACCATTCTGGAGTTGCACATTGTGAGAGGTGGCGGGCTGGGGTGGGCTTACTCGTGAGCCCCCAGCTTAGCCGCCAAGTGTTGAAGTTCACCCCGGTGGACGAGAGAGTTGTGTCCCTCCGCCTTCAGGTGGGGGACAGGTCTCTGACTGTGGTTTCGGCTTATGGGCCGAACAGCAGTTCGGAGTACCCAGCTTTCTTGGTGTCTCTCGGAGGGGTACTGGAAAGCCCCCCAACGGGGGACTCCATTGTCCTCCTGGGTGACTTCAATGCCCACGTGGGCAATGACAGTAGCACCTGGAGGGGTGTGATTGGTAGGAACGGCTTCCCTGATCTGAACCCGAGCGGTGTTTTGTTGTTGGACTTCTGTGCTCGTCATAGTTTGTCCATAACAAACACCATGTTTGAGCACAAGGGTGTCCATCAATACACGTGGCATCAGGACACCCTCGGCAGGAGATCAATGATCGACTTTGTTGTCGTTTCAGGCAATCTTCGGCCGTGTGTCTTGGACACTCGGGTAAAGAGAGGGGCAGAGCTGTCCACTGATCACTACCTGGCGGTGAGTTGGATTCGTTGGCAGGGAAGGAGGCCGGAAAGACTTGGCAGACCCAAACGTACTGTGAGGGTCTGCTGGGAACGTCTGGCTGAGCCCTCCGTCAGGGAAGTCTTTAACTCCCACATCCAGGAGAGCTTCAAACAGGTACCGAGGCAGGCTGGTGACATTGAGTCTGAATGGACCATGTTCTCCACCTCCATTGTCTCTGCTGCTGTTCGGAGCTGTGGTCACAAGGTCTCTGGTGCCTGTCGTGGCGGCAACCCCCGAACCCGTTGGTGGACACCGGAAGTAAGGGACGCCGTCAAGCTGAAGAAGGAGTCCTATCAGGTCTGGCTGACTTGTGGGACTCCAGAGGCAGCTGACAGGTATCGGCAGTCTAAGCGAGTTGCGGCTCAGGCTGTAGTAGAGGCAAAAACTCGGTCCTGGGAGGAGTTCGGTGAGGCCATGGAGAAGGACTATCGGTTGGCCTCGAAGAGGTTCTGGCAAACCGTCCGGCGCCTCAGGAAGGGGAAACGATTTTCTGCAGGCACAGTTTTCAGTGCAGGTGGGGAGCTGTTGACTTCTACTGGGGACATTGTCGGGCGGTGGAAGGAATACTTCGAGGATCTCCTCAATCCTGCTGACACGCCTTCTCTTGAGGAAGCAGAGGCTGAGAGCCTTGGGGTCGGGCTGTCCATTACCCAAGCTGAAGTCACCGAGGTAGTCAACAAGCTCCTCGGTGGCAAGGCAGCGGGAGTGGATGAAGTCCGCCCTGAGTACCTCAAGTCTCTGGATGCTGTGGGAGTGTCTTGGTTAACACGTCTCTGCAGCATCGCGTGGCAGTCGGGAACAGTACCACTGGACTGGCAGACAGGGGTGGTGGTTCCCCTTTTCAAGAAGGGGGACCGGAGGGTGTGCTCCAACTACAGCGGAATCACACTCCTCAGCCTCCCTGGGAAAGTCTATGCCAGGGTACTGGAGAGGAGAGTCCGGCCAATAGTCGAACCTCAGATCGAAGAACAACAATGCGGTTTCTGCCCTGGTCGTGGAACTGTGGATCAGCTCTACACCCTGTCTAGGGTGCTAGAGGGTTCATGGGAGTTCGCTCATCCTGTCCATATGTGTTTTGTGGATTTGGAGAAGGCGTTCGACCGTGTGCCCCGTGGTGTCCTGTGGAGGGTACTTTGGGAGTATGGGGTCCGGGGGGCCTTACTCAGGGCTGTCCGGTCTCTGTATGACCAGAGCAGGAGCTTGGTCCGCATAGCTGGCACTAAGTCAGACCTGTTCCCGGTGCATGTTGGACTCCGGCAGGGCTGCCCTTTGTCACCGGCTCTGTTCATAGTCTTTATGGACAGAATTTCTAGGTGCAGCCAGGGTCCGGAGGGGGTCTGGTTTGGTAACCACAGGATTTCCTCTCTGCTCTTTGCAGATGATGTTGTCCTGTTGGCTTCATCAAACCAGGACCTCCAGCATGCATTGGAACGGTTTGCAGCCAAGTGTGAAGCGGCAGGGATGAGGATCAGCACCGCTAAGTCTGAGGCCATGGTTCTCGACCGGAGAAAGGTGGTTTGCCCTCTCTGGGTGGGTGGAGTGCTCCTTCCCCAAGTGGAGGAGTTTAAGTATCTTGGGGTCTTGTTCACGAGTGAGGGAAGATCGGAGCGTGAGATCGACAGGCGGATTGGTGCTGCGTCCACCGTCATGCGGTCGCTGTACTGGTCTGTCGTGGTGAAGAGAGAGCTAAGCCAGAAAGCAAGGCTCTCAATTTACCGGTCGATCTACGCCCCAATACTCACCTATGGTCATGAGCTCTGGGTCATGACCGAAAGAACGAGGTCCCGGATCCAAGCGGCTGAAATGAGCTTCCTCCGTAGGGTGGCTGGGCGCTCACTCAGAGATAGGGTGAGAAGCTCGGTCACCCGGGAGGAGCTCGGAGTCGAGCCGCTTCTCCTCCACATCGAGAGGAGCCAGTTGAGGTGGCTCAGGCATTTGGTTCGGATGCCCCTGGACGCCTCCCTAGGGAGGTGTTCCGGGCATGTCCCACTGGGAGGAGGCCCCAGGGAAGACCCAGGACACGCTGGAGAGACTATGTCTCTCGACTGGCCTGGGAACGACTCGGGGTCCCCCCAGAGGAGCTGGAGGAAGTGGCCGGGGAGGGGGAAGTCTGGGCATCTTTACTGAGACTGCTGCCCCCGCGACCCGGTCCCGGATAAGCGGAAGAAAATGGATGGATGGATGGAACTCAAAACATTATACTGTTTTCAGTTGTTTTTTCTGATGAGTTCATATAAAATGTGATCATCTGGCGGTAGAATTTGGAAATGTCTACTAAATCTGCCCTTGTTTTTCCAGGATGTTTGTACTACTGAAGCAGTGCCACCAAGCATGTTCAAACTCAGACTGAAATACACGATAATTCTCCAGCTATTCAGATATTCAAACCAGAATTGCTTAGAATTACTAAGTAGAGAGAATAACAAGTGGGGTGAATATCCAGATTAAGACCTGAAAACATCTTATCTCAGCCTGGATTCAGATCCACACAAAAAACACTGCTTTTGACCATGCATCAAAGTGCTACCATGTCTAACAACAGTTCCTCGGGGGTAACCCTTTTTCATTCTTCTGTCAGATATCAGTACATACTCTATTTTTACCTTGCTGTTCATTCTAAAAAGTCATTGTTCTAAGAGTAGTTTTGAAAATTAAAATAGATCTTAGAACCTGAGAATGACATAGTTAAATATATTTGTAGATCATTTGTTGCCTTGCATGCTATTGTGTGCTTGCTTCCACTATAACACAGTGAGCCCTGTGAACCAGGACAATGAAAAACAGGATGTTTGTGCTCCTGTTGTCCTTGGCATGCTTCTGAGAATTGCACCTTAATCTCATCAAGGCAGCTCCAGCTAAGCTTTTCTGTGCCCATGAGAGCTAATATAGCCCTCTTTTTAAAATCCAGTTCTGTCCCTTGAAATCGAAACGTCCCTCTCCTCTCTTCAATCCCTTTCATCGCTGTTGTCCTAGTTAAATGGGTAAATAAAAAAAGTGCATGTGTGGAGTGTGGCTACATGATGAACAAACACCAGTGTGGTCAAGGCAGTTTTTTTTAAAACTGCTGACACGATTTGGACAGACACATGTGCACATAGCCCTGACCACATGCTCATGCGTTTACTGTCCGAACAACAATATTTTTTTATTTACTTAATAATGAATATGGTGCTGCTTGAGTTGATGTTTGAAATACCGGTAGTCATGGAATAGGTAGCTGACTAAATTATATATATTTTTACTGGGGGGGACGTTATGTTAAATAGAAATAGGATGAGTTAACATTAGCAATGATTTCAACACACACAGCGTTTCTTTTTGATTAGCAAATTCTTCTGCCCAACCAGCCAACCTGCCCAACCTTAACCCAACATAACCAGTTGTATATTTGATGCACACATTTCTTTCATTCATTCAACCTTTCTTTAACCAGAGGGTCCCATTGAGATTCAAAACCTCTTTTCCAAGGGAGCCCTGGACAGAATCAACAAAGATACAACGAATGTTAAACAATAAAAACAGTCTACAATTCTGATTAAATTACATAGTTAAAAGTTAGTTCAAACGTGTACAATCTAAAAGCTGTCTCAAGTGCTCTTAATTTAGATTTAAGAGAATTCATGGACATAAGTTCTCTTAGTTTCAAGTCCTTTTGCAGCATATTCCATGAGGATGGAGCAGAGCATGCAAAAGCCCCTTTCCCAGGATCAGAGTGGACAAAAGGAACAGAAAGCAACAAATGGCTGTTAGAATACAAAGCATGGGATTTAACACTTCTCCATGTTAGATTACAAATGTAAGCAGGCAGAAGTCAATGTATAGCTTTGTAAATAGAATTGTATGAGTAAGTTAACCTCTTGGTGGACAGAGAAGGCCATCTGACTTTTAGGTACAGCTGACAATGATAGGTCAAATTCTTGTAGTTGGTGATGAACCTCAGAGAAGCATGGTACACAGAATAAATCTGACTAAGACCATTGGCAGAGGCGTTCATAGAAAAACAGATCCCCAAAATCTAAGTTGCAGCATCAAGGTGCTTTTTAACTTTAAAAGAAAAACAATGTTTGTGTCGGCATAAACAACCCAGTTTAAGTTTAAGCTTCTCCACTAGGGTTGCAACATGGGGTTTAAAACTCAGTGTCAACAAGCAATATGCCCAGATATTTATAGATAAGAACAAGTTCAATTTCTTTTCCTTCAAGAGTGGACACTGTGTGTACGAGTTGTGGTCTTTTTGTGATGTGAAAACATTAGTTTTGTTTTGTAGTCACTGAGAAGTAATTTTAATTGGATAAGCGTGTTTTGCACCATTCTCAGGGCCCTGCCTTCCAACTCCTCCTCCAACCACCAGAGGAAGCCCTCTCTTGAGTATTGACTGCCTTTGCTCCTTTCTCACTCCAACTCCCATCATGCTCCGCTGCCCCTCCTGCCCTCACTAGCTGTCTCCCATTACGGGAGACCTCTCACCTCTCTACTATTCGTGAAGTCTTGACTTTCTTTTGCTACTGGCAGTCTGAGCTTTACTTCATGTTTTGCCTTCCTGACCCCGACCTTGACCTTCACCTTGGCCTGTTCCCTGACTTTGTCTTGCCTGCCGTTTCTTAATTGAATTGCACATGGATCCGAACGTCTTTGCTCCTTCGTCGCAACCGTATCAAAAGCTTTTTGTAATGATGGAACAGCATTAGAAGGAGATTAAGTAAAACAGTAAATAATTGTGCCATCAGAATAAAGATATGTAAAGGCTTCAGACACATTTTGGCCCAGTTCATTAAGATACATTATAAATAAAAGTGGTCCAAATACTGAGCCCTGTGGCACCCCCTTTATGGACATTCACAAATTCGGAACACAAGTCGTCATGTTTAACACTTTGGGTTCTGCCTTAGACAAACCCAAGTTCATTAGTCTTCTTTAAAATTGTGTGATCCACTGAGTCAAATGCTTTTCACAGATCTATAAAAAGTGCAGCGCAGTATTGCTTTTTGTCAAGAGCTGCAAGTATGTCATTAGTCACTTTTAACACACTAGACACCTTTAAGCAAAAAAGATACTCTTGTTTTTGGTCAAAAACACAAATTTAACTGGCAATCTAGTTTTTTTTCTGACTTTAAACCTTTAACAACGGAGTTCTTTAAATAGCCCTTATGAAGAAACCTACTATGCTTGCAATTAGAGTAACATAGTGGTGAAGTGGTACGTGCTACTACCTCCCAGCATGATGTTCCCTGGTCCAAGGTCCTGGTCCATTCTCTGATATGTTTAGAATTCACCCCAAGTGCAGATTCCTCACCAGAATGTTCTTTGGCATATTCCACCAAAAAAAGTTTTTAAAAAATGGAATGAGCCATGTGGCACAAGCTCACAACATGAAAGCCACAGACACCCAGCCCCCAGCCTCTGCCTGACTGAGTACGCGGCACTGACACACGCACAGGGGGGTGGGGGTCTTAAAGGAGCCCGGCCACTATTAGAGACCGGCGTCTAAAACAACTTACACCTGTTAGACCTGGGGTTTATTGGAGACCGGCCATTACTGGAAGATATATGGTAAATACTTTTTGCAATTCCAGGCAGTTATGTTGTTTCCAGGTGGTGGTGGTCTTGGGGGGGTGGACACACCGAAAACGCTTTTTGCCTAGAGCGCCATGCAGCCCAGGGCTGGGCCTGCCAATATTATTTCCCATTTTGCTATTTGCTCGTTTACAGCCAGAAACCCCATCTGCTTTCTAATAGACTCCAACAGGATAATTGAAACATTAAATCTTGATTTAGCATAGATGGCTACATCACCACCTTTTTTGGGCCTGTCAGAACAAAGAACATTACATCCACTTATGGCTATGTCATCATTTGTGTTAGATTTTGTTAACAATGTTTTCAGAGATTATCATGATGTCAACATCTGTTGATCTAACCCAAATGTTAACCATGTAGTTAACTGTAGTCCATTTTGTGTAGTAAACTGTGCACATTATGATGAACTACTTTAAGACCAGATATTGGTTTGAAGTCAGCAGAAGTCTGGATGTGCGTCAGTTCAGGTCCAGGATTAGGATGTACATTTCCGGCTAGAAGTAGGAGAAGAACAATCAACAGTCTTTGTTTCACACGACACTGTGCGATGACATTTTTGTTTGTTGAAGACAGGAAATACTTTTGAAGAAACTAACGATTAGGACTGAGCCAGGCAAATGTGTTTAGGCATTTAGATAACCCTCTGGACATATCAAAAAAAGAGTTTTGACCCCAAAGGAGAAGAAGAAAGTGAATTTTCGGAAACAACGGTATAAATAGTGCCATAGTGGCAAGTACCCCAAAAATAAAGTCATTGTTATGGGTAGTCATCACTTGAATAAACTTCATGTCCATGGTTGCTGCCAACCATATTAATATAATAAGAAAACGTATTGTTCTCCACTTTCTGGTACTATAGCTTTGGAAAGTAGATAATTGTTTCAACTTTGGACAGGTCTCACCAGCTAGTTTACCTCCAGTGGTGGCCGCAGTTTTAGCTCCCCTCAGGTGTGGCAGAGGCGTTTGCCACTCCTTAGTCAGGTGCATGTTTGGTTCAGTCAGGTTTGGTTGCATCAGGAGCTAGCAGCTATGCAATCCAGCCAGCACAGGACCAGATGGAGGAGCAACTGGACAGCCCAGGTCCAGGAAGAGGGGCTGCTATCCAGCACAGCACTACTAAGGCAGAATCTGCTCTAAAAGATCAAAACCTTTCTTAAAACCCATTGTATATAACTTAGTTTATGTTTTCTGCCCTGTAGTTCATCATGAGTCGACCAGGGGCAGTAGAAGAGCTTTTCCTGCTCATTTCAAAATGGCTGCTAATGGAAGTTTTTTTTAGTCATAGTTCAAATTAATACAGTATGAGATTCTCAAATGACAGTTTAATTTGTAGTTTGATCATACAATTTGAAAATGCATTTTTTTCAGTTGAAAATTCAATATGCCATTTCAGGCCTGGAATATGAAAATACATTTTGCAATATAGAATTCAATATTAAAATTTACAATTCAATAAGGAAATGTAAAAAATAAAATATTACATAAAGCAAAATCAACTGTATTTTAAATTGTCATAGGTTTTTAATATCATAAGTCATTGACATTTCAAAACGCAGTTTGCTTTACATTTATGAATCTATTGCAGTGTAAAATGCCATGCTGTTTTGGTTCAGAATTCAAATGAAATTACAAACAGCGCCCCCTTGGTGTAATGCATTTACATTTCCAAATCGCACCTTATATCAGTCAATCATTTTGAAACGCAAACTGTCAGACTCTCATCAATTAGCTGTTCGCTAGACGGCCTGTGGACATGGCATCGGTTCCTTCTGAAACTATAACAATGTTTTTTGGCCTGTCCCTTTCAAATGAATTAATAAATATATCAAAGTGGGTACCTCTCTATCAGAAGCCTTCTGCAGTCGGTGATCCCCCAAACAACCCTGTCACAGAGAACAGAATGCAGTGTTCCCTTTCTACATCGCAGTTCAGAAATATCTACATACAGTAAATCATTGATCGCAATCAGATCTTTGTTTTCATTCTACAAAACTGCACTAATTTTTCTTTGAAGCTTTGAACTTTAGGAGCTTAAAAGAGAAAGAAAAGTGTGAAAATGTTCATGTCTGTTTGAGAAAAGTGTATAAAGTCTGTAATGAGGAGTTTTACTGCCTTAAAACATCTTTAGACCTTCTTTTAACCTACCACCCCTTTAAACCCAGCTGCAGCAGAAGACACGAGAATTTGAGTTTTTTTCATTAACACTGGATGAAAGCACTGATGTGCAGGACACGGCTTATCTGCTAGTTTTTTGTGAAGTAAGCGAAAACTGCGGGATGTGTGAGGAGCTGGCAGATCTCCAAAGTCTCTAAGAGACAATTATGGAACAGGACAGGCTATTTGTTGGCTATATTTTTTGTAATTAATTTTTTTTCCTGACAAATTGGAGACCAATTAGTCTTTTTTTAATGGGTGTCATAGGGGTTTTTTAAGAGATTTTTCCTGTTTTATAAGTGTTGAGTAAGCTACTTTGTGACAGTGAGACAAAGTGTGACAAAGAGCTGTTTAAACAGATTTGGCATACACTTCACTCCACTTATTGATTAATAAAATGTTTTAAACTTTTTCTTAAAAATATTTAAATTGAAAAGAATTCTGCAATTCTTACATTTCAAACACATTGAGATTTCTTGAAAATAGTGAAAACAAATGGCATTACTTTGTAAGAATGTTTGTTTTCTCTACCTTCATATTTCAGAAATAGAGAGAAAAGATTGATAGTTTTTTTTTTCTAAATACAGGGCCACAATCACACACATTCACACCAAAGGATAATTTAGAGACATCAATACAGCTATTTAGCATATTTTTGGAAAAAGGGACAAAGCCGGAATCTCCGGAGATAACTCGTACATTCACAAGGAGAACATGCAAACTCCACACAGAAAGGTACCAGCTGGGATCTTGAATCACGGCCTTCTTTTTTTTTTTTTTTTTTAAATTGTCCTGTCCAGCAGCTGAGCAACCAGATATGAGCTGAGAGCCTCTTGTGTTAGAAAGATTTTACTGTTACAATCGGGTGTTAAAAAAAACACAAACAAAACTAAAAATAATACACCTATAACCCAAATTATCCTTGATAGTGTCTTTGTAGTGAAGAAGTGGCGTCCAGTCTCTCGAGCCTTCTGCTAGCACCCCATAGGGTAGCTTTTTAGTTGGTCTGACATCCGTGAGACATGACCCAGCCAGCGCAGTCTGTTTCATGCATATAAGAATGATCTTGATGTCTTCAGTCATGGCGCAATCTGAGACTTCATCATTTGTTATGTAATCGTCCCATTTTATCCAGAATGGATCTAAGATGCCGCTGTTGGATGGTTCTTAACTTTTTTTATTTGGTGTAATATAAGGTCCAAGTCTCACTTCCGTATACCATCACGGCCATGACGAATTGATTATATACTTTGAGCGTAGTTTCTGTTGTAAGTTCCCTGCAATTGAACACTCTAAGCCTGCGTACAATGCTGGAAACAGCTTGGATACGTACAGTTATTTCTTTATCTAACGTGCAGTCGTTGCTGACGTAACTACTGTTAGAAATGATCTACTTGTGTCAACTTATCCCTGTTTACATAGAACTCTGCGTTCTCTTGTGTATTTATGGTCTGTCATTTTGATGTTGATTCAGAGACCCATTTTCTGTGCTAGTACGTTATAGGAGTGCAGGAGATGTTGAAAAGAGGTGTCATCATTGCAAAATTATGCAATGTCATCAGCATATTGGGCTTCTCTTATATACCTGTTTGATGCCTTGGTTTTGGTTTTTAAGTGCTTAAGGTCGAAAATGTCACGGTCATTTCTGAAGCAGATCTTAATATTTTGTGTTAGGTTTATGTTTTTGAAGGCAAGAAAAAGCAGTTCAGCTGCATATACTCTGAAAAGAGTTCGGGCAACTTTACAGCCCTTGCTTTACTCCACTGTTGTACTTGACTTCAGACAGTTCACCAGCGATCATGATTTTTGCTTGTACGTTCATGTATAATGCCTTCATTATACGAGTAAGTTTGGGAGGGCAGCCATGCTTTTGTTGAATGGGGAAGAGAAGATCACGATTTACACAATCAAAGGCCTTGGTGAAATCAATGAACACAATGTGCAGGTTCTGTTTTTGTTCTCTGCTATTTTTCATTATTTGATGAAGTGTAAAGATGCCATCGATGGTACTTCTGTTAATCCTGACTGGGATTCACGTAAACATTAGTGTTAGCATAAATTAGAAGACTAAAAGTCTTAATTATCTTCACAATCTAACAAGTAGCATTCAATAATTGCGTTTAACCTTCCTCTAACTTTGATTGGATTTAAGAGAGAAATGATGACAACTCGTTTAATTCCTAAACAAATTTAGGAAAGCAGCTGTGCAGTATTCTGCAGGTAGGATTACTAACATTTGTATTTTCATTTGTGAATGACCCAAGGGAGGGAAAGAACTACAATGAGGTAAGGCATTCATAGAACAAATATTGTACTATTTTCCGTTACATTTGGTAAGGTTACTTTCTATTATTTACGTAAAATTGTGTTAATCAGCATTCAGCTGTCAGCTTTGGAAGTCTAAATCTGTGGTGTCCAAAATTGTTTTTTTTTTTTTTTTTAAGAAGGAATAATAGTGACTAAGGGCTGGCTTTCCCTTTGTCAATAGGTTGGCAGGAGAAATGCATGGAGAAGTGCATTTCTTCCTGTGGGTATTCTCTGACGCATAGTAATTCACATTTCATGCAAGTATTGATTTTTATTTTTGCATGACTTTATAAAATCAACGTTATGTATTTTCCGTTATGCCCTATGTCAGGACTCAGCCGTCCACCTCCACCTACGACCACCAGAGGGAGGCCCTCTCTAGTATTGACTGATTCACCTGACCTCACCAGCTGGTTCTCATTCATCCCTGTTGGTTTTATTAGCCTGCTCAAACTTGTACTCCTCGCGAAGTCTTGCTTTGCCTTGCAGACAGCCTGAGCGTTTATATTCCTGGTTTGATCTCCTGTGCCTTAACCTTTGCCTGTCTCTCGCCATCCTGCCTCGCCTTTGTGTTTTGACCCTTGCCTGGATTTTGACTACGTCCATGACTGGCTCATGCTCTAAATCATTAAACCAGTTGGATATGGATCCACACGTCTCCGCCTCTTCATGGCAGAAGACTTCGCCACACTCGGATCCAGCAACGAGTGTATTCACCCCCTCAAATCCCGCAGAATTTGCAATCACGCTTCAACGTCTGACAGCTGCCACAGAATTCATCATGGCATTGCTACCAGCTAACCTGGTGGCTAATCAAACATCTACAGTGCCGTTTCACTCCACGCTGCCTTCCTCCATGTCAGCGGGGTCAGGGGTTTCTGCCACTGCAAACAGTTCAGCGTCTGGTCCACATCTCTCTTTGCCAGATAAGTTTACGGGGAAACCCAAACAATGCACCGGGTTCTTTATGCAGTGCCAGCTGTTTCTCCACCAACAAGCTCATCTACCCACAGAGGAAGCCAAGGTGTCCTTTCTGGGTTTCTTGTTGTCTGGGGAAGCTTTGGATTGGTTATGTCTGCCTGCACCCTTTACAAGCAGGCCACTTCCGGTGGACCCACGCACCTGACACTGGAAGAGAGAAGCAGACGCATGCGCCATAATCTGTGCCTCTACTGCGGCCGTCCTGCCCACCTACGAGTTTCCTGCCCCTGCCCCTGCCCCTGCCAGTGAGTAACACCTACCTTCCTTTTGAAATACCGATCACTCTACGGATAACTGCTCTGCAGAAAGTAAGTCCTAGACAATGAAACAGGGTTTTTTTTTTTTGCTAAGAATGGCAAAATCACAATTAAAAGAGCACTGGAAATATTTTTTACCATAGATCACAAGATGATCTGAGGGACTTTGAATGAAAAATTCTAAACATCTTTTTCCCATTTTATGATTAGTGTGACTCCAATTTACAGAAGACTTCCTCACATTTAGATTATTTTTAAAGTTACTTCAAAAGGTAGCAGGTGACCCAGCAGTACCTGTTGTTAGGTCTTATATCATAACCAGTCTAATTTTACTGCTTGTGTAAATTCAACTGATGAACCTTATTGTCATTGTCTGTTCCCCGTCATCTCGGTCTGGTCTTAATGAAGGCTTTAAAATCAAACACAAAGCTTGAAAACTGCAGTATACCTTTATCTTTTTTGACAAGGTAACTTTTCTATCTTTAGCATTACTCAAAAGAGGTTTCTTAGGACTTAGGAATTTTTAAAAAAATCTGCTGAAACTTCTTCAAAAGAAGTGAATTACATTACTCCACTCTTTCAATTTCGAAAAGCCACTGACAAATAAGCAAAGATAAACTTGTTAAGAGTCAATAAAGATAACAATATGTACCAGGGCGGCAAAAGCTCGCCGGCATTATTTTTGTTTCTCATCCATATACATGCAGAACCTGCTGTCTTAATCCTCACAACACTGTTGAAGCAGCGTTAGTGCTGCTTGTTAGACGTCAAGCATTTTTAGAAATGTTTTTCTCTCAGCTTCTGATGACTGATTTCCATATCATCACATCCTCTTTGTGGATTTTTCTTGTAAATAAACACACACTGCAGTACAGGTGTTTATCCCAGGTTAAAGTAAATCCCAGGACTGAACACATTAGCAATGATGGATAAGTTGTCACCATTGAACTCTATGCTAAGTTTCAAGCTTTAAATTAATTCCACAGTCTGTTCTGTAATATGACAAGAAGTTTGACAAGCCTGTTTTGAGTACATTTATTTGCAAGTTGTAAAAATCAGCATTAAAGAAAGAAGAAAAGCTATTTTTGGGACAAAGCTAAAAGCAGTTTGCAAAAATAAAAAAAAAGGATTAATGTCATGTTGGCTTTGTACAATGTCCTAATGGTCTGAACCATATCATTAAATATAGTTTTTTTTTTTTTTTATATTAGCTAAAACTAATTATTTTCAGAAATGGATGACCAAAGGAAAATAAAATGTTCATGTCATGCTTTTATTTTAGCAGGTGTCTTTGGTGGATGATACAATAAAACTTAATTACAAAAGGGACGAAGATGAAAACCTAAGTAGGTATTTGTATTAGGTCTTTGTCAGAAACCATTATGGCTGCAGATCAATTGTGTTGAGTGTGAGTGAACAGTTGAGTGCTTTTCAACCCAAAGACTGTGTCATTTGGCTGGTGTGATTGTTACTTTTCATGCCCAGGTTGAGCGAACTGTGCCAAGACCAGCTTGCAGAGGTGGGTTTGCACTGTTCAGTGAATTCCTGCTTGAAACAAATCTAGTTTGCTCGAGAGTTATGCCATAGAGCAATTCTCCAAATTTGCTGCATGACCTTGTTTTGGGGGTTGCACCCTGTGTGTAGCGTCACTTGCTGAAATCATGGCAATACATTCAAACCTTATAGGCTCCATTGTGAAAAACTTATAAAATATCCATGCAGATTATGTGAGACTTGCCTGCAAGCTCTTGAAGTAAAAACAGAGTGTAAACAGCTCTCTGCTGTATGGACTGTGTACTGTAACTGTCACAAACAAGCAGACAGCTGGTTCCACTTGCAGCAGGTATATTTACTCAGACAGGAATCAAGCACAGCAAAAAGTCCACAGGGACAGACAGGCAGAGGTCAATCACAGACATGGGATACTCCAAGAAGCAATTAGAGTAGTCAGAGTCTGGGCAAGAGTCGAGGCAGGCGGCAGGCAATCAGAACACAAGCAGAGTCAGAGAACAGAAGATCGGGTCAGGACTGAAATGCTCGGTAAAGCAGACAGGGTGGCACAAAACAATATTTCACACTGAGCGAGGCTCTGTGTGCTGCTTAAGAGACAGGTGGGTGATTGTCAGATTGGAGTCAGGTGAGCAGCATCTCGGGACTGCACGCTGGGGCTGCTGGGAGGTGTAGTGAGTTAGTACTCTGGAGACGGCTCCTGCTGGTGACCAGAGGGGGAGACAGAGCTCTGATTCCTGACAGTAACAGTATAGATTACCTGGCGTGAAAAGCCCTTGAGCAAAGTAGTGAGGATAATTAACTAAAGTTAACAATGCAGAGATGACAATCTGTGTCTTTTGAAGTAAAACAGGCAGAACAAGCTGAAATTTTCAGGGGAAATGGATTTGGTTTGTGTCCAGGTTTAGCCCATTCATGTCTGAATTTATTTCCAATTATTCGTGTTTTTTTATATTAAAGGTGATGCTAAATGAGTTTTAATCCTGGACTTAATGGTACAATGCAAATTAAATCAACATATATCTAAAGCAAAGGCAAGGATCCCTTAGTAGTCAAACTGAATAAAGGTTGCTGCCTTTAGCTGATTCCAGTTATTTATCGTTTACCTAAAATTTGGTAGAACTTCCTAGTATAAGATTTTGTGGCTATACTGATCAAGAGAGGAAATTTAATTTGTAGCAAAAGGGTAGTCTGTCAGTTTTATGGCAACAAAGCATTTCATCTTTTAACGTCAGCTTCACACGACTGATTAATGACTTTATCATACTGTAATTGATTGGGTGGGTCGCTTGAGGTCCTTGTTAATATTTCACTTGACCTCACATCAAATTGGAGCTCATCAGCTCAGACGGAGGAGTTACATTTACAAGATGTAAAAAAAAAGCTGCATTAAAAATACATCCCCAAACCTGCTAGAGGTAAGATGTAATGGGCAGAAGCAGATAACTGGGATCTCAGTAGAATCGGTTCATATATGCTACTCTGCTGATCTCAATGGAAACTTCAGATTTTGTTGATGTTTTAATGTGCTATTATTACATTGTGGTTTAATAAAAGTCTGTTGGCAAAAGTCTTTGAAAGGCAATTGATAATTATTTGATTTTTAAATTCCCACTCCAATCATCTTTTGATCTATTTTAGAACAGTTCCCAATGGTTCTTGTAATTATGATTATGATGTTTTTAGACAAAATTTTAAAAATCTGTTTTGTTTTCTAGGACATAGTTAGTGCAGAGCAGTAGTTCATTAGGAATTCATATCTGAGTTGGCTTGAAATAAGCCCGCCCGCCCTTCCCATCACCCATTTGTTATGGGAGCTTTCCAGCCGAACAGCTTGGGGACAGATACTAGCTCAGACCAGGAAAATAAAGATATACATGGATCTTTTTGTCTGCTTGTCTGCAAGCAGATGCATCAGAATGAAGCGGTGCAGGGAGCTTGTGGTTGCTGTAATAGCTTTTATGTTACAAATATGCTCTGTTTCAAACAGCATTTTTTGTCTGCTGCTGATTCCCTTGGATATGAGTAAAGAAATATTCTGAAATTTAATTTTTAACTTAATTTTCTTCATATATATCCTCGATCATTAAAAAAGATGCCACAAGAGCATGTTAAAAACACCAAAAACAGGATTTTCATTGGAGTGGGTCTTTAAATAAATCAAAGGTTTTAACAGAGTACTCTTTACAACTTCTTTATGAAGCATCTATATAGTAATCAGGCTACAACATTTCATATTCAATTGTTGAAACATTATAATAAAGAAGAATGGTATATATATCTATAGGCAATGTGTAAGCATCCTTTATTTATTCATTTAAATTATGTATAATTGTATTTTCTTACAATCCCTTCTGAGCATTTTCATTTAGAAAAATGAGATCAAATGATAACAGTACTGAAGGTGGAAGAGCAGCAGATAGATCTTCAGTGTTTGTCTCAGAGGGATTGGATTGGGGTATACTGGTTAGATATTATCCCCCCAACACCATTGTGCAATCTGATTTCCCTGCAGAGACACAAGCCAAGAAGGATCATGTGAATCCATTAAAGGAAACAAAGTCTACTGTAAAACACATCTGCATTGAAAACTTACTTTTCTTACTTACTTTTGATCATTTTTTTTAGATGTAAATGTAACACCGAAAGGGTTTCAAAGTAGAAACCACAAACTGAAGAGGAAAGATGAAACCATCCCTGTGGAACATCAGTAGTCAATTTTTGTTTTCCTTTTATAGCAAGGCTAAATAGGCATGCTCCTGTTGGGAGAAGTAACCCCCCACCCCCCACCCCCACCCCCCCAAAAAAAAGAAAACAAGAAAAGAGGTAATGATTGACAGCGCTGTCTTCCCTCTTATCCACCAGCAACCAGAAAAAAAAATATCTCAGCCGTTGCTTTTTTTTTCTAATATACATTGACTGTATCAGCTTCAATAATATTATGTATAAATGGCATAATGCTTTTTACCAATGCTTCTTTGATGGCTAAAGACAGTTGCCAACATAATTGCTATAAAACCAATAAAAAGAAATTCACAAATAGTTTTAATGGTCACATTTGTGAAGACTTACACACAATGATTAGACATCTCGACATACACTTGTAAAATACTCCTATGAAAATTGTTTTTTTGGTGTGGTAAAAAGATTTATGATGGGAAATGAGGACCTTCTCAAAACAGTTCCGCCCACTACTAGGAACATTTCTAATGAACTACTGCCACTTTGCAGAAGCTAAAACTACATAATCATAATTAAAAGGCCACAGGGAACACTTTTAAAATAGATCAAAAGACAATCGGAGTGGGACTTTAAAGGTTTAAAGGAGGACATAACATAGCAAATGAATGATCAAAATGTAGACTGGTTTGTGTTTGTCTGGTACACTTCCACATAGAGGGTTCTCATGTCCCCCACTCTGCATGCCACTCATCATTTAAGCCTTCACTCTAAACTAATGGCTAAATTTCCCGCCTTTTTTCCTCAGCCAATCACAATCATATTTCTGCTTTTAAATTCATGAACGTTGATCTCTCTACAATCTAGATGGTTATGCTAGACCTCCTCCACCCTGTCTTCCACCTGGAACAATCCTTTAAGGACTGGCCCTTAACTACCTTCAACTTCTAGGCTGGGGGGTTTATTCATCTATACTCTGAGCTTATCCCACCATCAGCCCAGAGCGTAACAACCAAAGACTATGCATTCATTACATGCATGTCTTTTGAATCACAAATAAATCTTTCTTTATTTGAATTCCTAAGATCTCTCTTTATTGAAAAACTGTATCTGTGGAGCTGTGAAAATCTCTATGTTGGAACACAGAGTTCATTATTAATGGACTGTAGAAAGAACACAAGTCCAGAAACCAAGCCCCAATTAGAATTACATCAGAGAGTTTGGTTTTCACTCTCATCAGATGGGATGACAAATGAAGGAAAACAACAGTCAAGACCTGTTTCTGGGCCTGACAACATAAAAAAGCTTAAAATCCCAAACTGACTATACTTTCAAATCAAAGCATACCTATGTGAAGTGAAAACAGGAAGCAAAACTGCAAAGACCTCGCTACATGAAATGATGAAATCCATGTCAGAACCAGCTGCAGATCATTTCAAACAGATCTGAGTTCGAAACACGTGGCAGATGTTTTCATTTCCAGATGACAAAGCACAAAGGCCTCGCGACAATTAGAATCAAGTGACAAAAAAGTGCAGAAAGAAAGATTTGGAACAAACAAGAGTTCTGCATCAAAACTAACTTCAAACATGAAGCTGATATTTTTGTAGCCAAACAAAAGGCAGGGAATGCAAAACCCTCGTTACAACAGGCATCAAGATGCACTACAAGGAGCAGGGGCCAACACCTTGATGTTTTCACTGTACAGAGCTTTAAAGACAAAGTGTGAGTAGGTGAGGGTTTTGTTACTTCCTTTTTTGTGTTTTTACTGTGGAGAAACAGGTCCTGACTGTACATTTGCACTGATGGGTGTCTTCAATGTTTTGGAGCCCAAAGAGGGAGAATCTGTCAGAACAGATTCTCTGATCAGATTCCAGGCTTTGTTTTGTTTCTCAACTTTGTGTTTTTTGTAGGTAAAAATCAAGCATAAAAAGGTGTTTTGTTCTGGAAGTATCAAATGACAAGACGAAAAACAAAAACCTTAATGCAAAAAGCAAAGGATGTGCTAAAAGAGCAGGGAGATTTTGTGGAAAGGCATCAGTCTCCATTTTAAACAGTAAAGACTAAAGGGGAAAAAATTGTCATGATTTCTACAAGAACCATGAAAAAGATTATCAAAAAAAAAGGGCTGTCAACGTTAACACACACAATTAATTTTTAAAAACTAACAAGTTATTATTTATTAACGCAGATTAATTACACATCAGAAGCGACGGTCTTCCACTTTGCATTGGGCATCTTTCCAAATTTAAAAACTAATAAATTAAAGAGAAAGTATTTTTCTTGAATAGCCTAAGAATGCCTGGAAGTGATTGTGTAGACATCTGGGCATTCCTACAAAAGGTGCTGACTATGCACTTCGCAACAACAACAAAAATGGATAAATGATAATAATAATAATGACACTAACAAATACAACTCTTTAAATAAACGCAGATCATCTTATAACAAGTCAAATTTAATAAAGTTTTATCAATTAACTCATTGTGTGAGAACTATTACTCGATGTCAGAGGAGTAACAGAAATTGTCATTGTGGTCCTGTCCTCAGTACAGGACTACAATTTTCATAGATTACTAACGGTGTCATGTTCCTTGATCAGTAGTTTGTCTATGTGGGGTGAGTTTGGGATGAGCGATTCACACAGCCAATTCACGTGGCCCGCCCCTTTCTCGCCGCCCTCTGTCTGGCCCCGAGCTCCTGTTCCAGAAGCCGGCATAGTGAGCGTGTCCACTACAGCTCCATAGATCCTGTGACAGACTTCGCCCAACAGTAACTGGTAACTGGTAAACCCTGCTGCCCAGAAAGGGATACGGCAGGTTAAGAAAATGAATGGAAGTTCAGAAGAGCTATGGATCAATCCACCATATTGGATGCTTTCTCCCCACTGTCACTGAAAACCTCACGTGCCCGGAGTTGAGTTCCTGATTGGTTGAGTAGACTCAACCATCTCCCAAGAGTTCAGATTTTTTTTTTAACTCTGGCCAGCTGCAATGGCCTCTCAATTCACTCAATTTGCACCAAATTGCTCAATTCACGCTGTTTCCAGACTTTCCCGCAGCGCTGGCCGCTCAATTCGTGCAGCAGAACCCTAAATTCACGTCTAAACCATTGACTCTACATTAAAACGGGCTGCCTCTGCCGCGCAAATCTCATTCGGTGTGAGTGCACCTTAAGTGTCCCTCTTCTCAGAGCAAGTCTGGTCTTGATGACTGACTTGAAGTCCTAGTAAACCCTCAGCAGTCAAATTGAGATGCAGCATGCTTCATCACTGCAGCGTTCACCAACAAGAGAGAAAAGCTGACACAGAAAAACTATAAGTGTCTGAACATATGGGACTTATCCATTGAACTGTTTGTCTAAAATTTCAGAGGAGTGCCATGTCAGCACAGAGTCCAACGGCAGACAGAATGAAGTCTGCTGCAATGTCTAGAAGTTCATCTACAGCAGGAGAAAACAAAAAGCCCACAATGGTCAAAGACAGAGGATGAGACATAATCATTGTACTAAAACAAATTATTTAAAGTCATTGCATTTTTACTTTTGATTTTCTTTACATTGAAAGGGTTGCCGCTTTCTTTCCCTTTGGCTCTGGCTCCTTTGAGCCGTACCTGTGTCAGCTGTACTTAAGACGTTTGAGACTGGGAATTTTTCATTTTATAGCATCTTGTTTTCTTTTTTTAAAGAAAACAAGTTCTCATATTGTCAGCCATTTTAAGCCCCAAGGCTTTCTCTGCATACAATTAAGATAAGATATGATAGAGATAATCATTGATTCATCCCACAATGGGGAAATTCCAAAACACATACAAAGAAACATACAACAGTGTTTGACAGCTGCCACTTCCGGCGCTACTCGCCCAGACGAGACACACGAGGGAGGGAGCAGGAATGTGTGTCAGTCTTTTTTGGTTTTACATCTGGTACAGCTGCTGTGTCTATTGGGGTTCCACAGGGTTCACTTTTGGGACCCCTTCTGTTTTTCATTTTACCTGATTTACCTGAGCTCCATATTAATAAAACAGAATTTCTTGCTGTTGCCAGTCAAATAAACACATCAATAATAACAGATTTTTAATTGGACTACTATTTTTATCCATACCTAAAATCAAAGCATTAATGGCAACTTAACTTAGTATGTTTTAAAAGTAAGGAACTCTAACAAAATGCTGCTGAGCCCAAGTTGCCCCTGCGAACCCCTCCCAAGTTGATTTAGATTAAACTGCAAGACACATCTGCACTGCCCTTAAGATGCAACCACTTCTGTCTACGACCCTCCCCGAGCAGAGACAACCCAAAAACCCACAACACTTGTGCATGTGACAAAGGTTTAAGGCCGTTAAAAAAATCAAGCCAAGCCAAGGACTTTGAGACAGCAATCCAAGCCATCACCACATCTCAACTAAAGCAATCAACTAAAACAAACAGTAATTAACTACATTACTGTTTGCTTTTTGACTTACTTAGTTGACCCTCTCAGAACACTCTGGAGAACCCTACCCCACTGAAGAGTTGACACGCATCTTCCATTTCCATTTTTAAATCTTGCATTAAAACCTATTTTTACAGCTAAGCCTTTGGCCCATCACTAGGCTGTTAACCACAGTTTGATTTAATGGTTTTTAAGGTGCATTCAGAATACTTCCTTAAATATCTTCGACTTTTGGCTGCTCTCCTCATGCTAGAGGAAACTACAGTTAATCATTTGCCTTCATAGTTCTTTCCAGTCTCTACTTCACTTATACTAACCGCTCCTATATTTTCCCTGACTGTACTAATGAGCCTCCTCTTCTGTTTACCACTATAGCACTCTTTCCTGACAGCTCTCCTTGCATTGTTTTAATGTGGATATATTCACAGTCCCTCCATTAAACCATCAGAATCTGCCTTTTCAAACTATCTCTGAAGCCTCCAATCAGAGCTGTCCCTCTGATGTACAGTATATTCATTCCTGATATTATCCATCCTGGTACTCCACTCTCCACTGAAGTAACACTTGTCTTTTAACAGTTAAGACTGTCTAAATGATCACGTAATAAAGAAAGTTCCTTAAAACATTTTTCATCTCATTTTGCATTCATTGGGGAAATCGGGCTTAAAGAAATGTCTAAAAGAAACAAGAGACTTGGGCTTGAGACTGCTTGAGACTGCTTGAGACTGCTTGAGGCTACTTGTTTTCTTGTTTCCTGATAAATTTCTGGAAACTTCCTTTTTCTTTTTTGAGTTTAATGAGATCCTTTAAGCTTTTTCTGTCTTTCACAAAGCAGCACATTTTCTGTGAAACATTGTCATCTCTGACTTTGACGTTAGATCAGCCAGAGTTGCTGCTTAATGTCTTGAGGTGTTTCAGGCAAGCTATAGAAAACAACTTTCACTTGAAAATCTCTTTAATAGGCAGTTTAATAGACATGAAAGACCTGTCTTGCATGGCTGACAAACATGTTGAAACAGGGGTATTAAGGCCAGAATAAAACAGGCTCATATCACATTGGCTTAGTCTTTACCAAAGCTTTTTACTTTGTTTCACTGACATTGTACAAGAATCAAGAGAACTTCCCTTTCAGTTAGTATCACTTGTTTCTCGACAGCCTCATTATTTTACATTCCTGAGCTGCTGAAAGGCTCAATTGGCAGAATAAAGAATTAAAGATGAGAACAGGTTTAGCCTTTAAAAAATTTAGTGCACAGAATCTTTTCAGAGTCGACTATTTCATAATGTGTGCAAATGTATTGCAAATGCCATTTTAAAACTCTCATTGGGGGTTACAGTTTCATTCATCTCATGTCACAAATTTACAAAAACAGACTTCAGATCCACTGAACAGAAGTTGTCTGTTCCAATTGCTGGCATCGTGAGTCCTGCATCCTCCCAGTGGAGGTTGTTTGAAGTAGTGACTGATGTGCTGTTGTGCAGAGCAGAACTACAGAGACCACAAGCAGAGCTGTGTGACCCACATTTGACTGACTTGAAGGTGCTGTGAGCTGCAGAGTTTGACAGAGGGCAAATGTTACAGAGAGGGCAACGCTGCTTTATCAAGCAATATATAGCTGCAGTAGATACTGTTTAAAAATACAAAGCAGCTAAATGTTTTATGAAGGACACAAATGGAACACTAAATGCACCATTGTCTGTCTTGTAAGATTTTGAGGTGGAAATTTAAGTTTGTGCTGTATTGAAAGACATTTTCTTTGATAAAAAATCATGCCTTTAGCGCTTACACAAGTTTTCAAGTGTGCTTTCAAGCATACAAAGTAGCCATTGAAAGTTAAACCAGTTTAACTTTGACCAATCAGGGACTCTGATTTGGTAGTGATGTATTGGTGGCATTCTGTTCAAAACACAGAAGTGCCAACCATTTGAAAAGTGGTCACAGAGGAGAAATTAATAATTGAAGTTTGTACTCTGCTAGATTTCTATGACACCAAGTCTTTATTATGCCGGTATAGAGCTGTGGACGAAAAAGCCAGGAGCAGGATTTGTAAGATTTGAACCGCTTTGACGTTTCGCACTAAACCTCTTCCAACTTTAGGTACATGCGCTACAATCACGTAGCAAAAATCCAGTATGAACACCATATGCCAAAACTGTGTTCAAGAACATGTGTTCAGTTAGTTCTTAAATGTGCTACTCATGTGCGGTGTGATCGTGGCATGACAGATCTACATTTAAACTGCAAGTCAAAAGACAAAATATGTAGTTCTTTAGAAAAAAATTTCCACTGGAAGGTACATTTTTATAACCAATATGGCGGTGCAGTGGTCAGTCCTCTTGCCTCACAGTTAAAAGGCACTAATTCCAATCTGAATCCATTCTGTGTGGAGTTTGCATGTTCTCAACATCACATCTTGTTTAGGTTTCTCCAGGTTCCTCCCACAGTCCAAAAAATGTTAGTAGACTAAAATTTCCTCATTGGGTGTCTGTGGTTGTGTGACCCTCCAATGGATTGATGACCCATCCAGCGTGGTCCCCAGTTTTGCCCAACAGTAGCTGGATGAGTTTCAGCAACCCTGTGGCCTTGAACAGGAATTAGTTTGTATAGAATATGACTGGATGAACAATTTCTTTAGAAATTTTTGCTCCTTGGCTGTTCCCCTTTTTGATCACCACTAATATTTACCATCCTCATGTCCTCCCTACCATATCCATGTACATCCTCTGGTTTTTCTCTAGACCGCCATCTTGGCAGCTCCAACATCAGGCACCATTTACCAAAAAAATCTCTGTCCCCTCCTCTGTCCAAACTACCTCAATTTGGCTTTTCTAACTTAACCTTAACCTGGTGTGCCCCGTTTTCATTCATCACCCAATATATCATCATCTCTCCCAAAGAAAACCTCAGTATCTTCAACTACCTCCAGCTCTGCATCTTGTCTCATTCTCAGAATCACTCTCTCTAATGGCGCTCTCACCACAGACCTTTGTCACCTCCACCTTCACCTCCCTGCATTCCTGTCTGGGGATCCACCACCGTTCTCCTCTGCTTTCTCAGTAACCCACTTTTTCTTGACCAACCTTTACAAACTCCTGACATTTCCCCCTCTAGGGATACTTTGGATCACCTCATCCATCTTTCTACAGAATGTATTTTTCGCTAGCTCACATTCTACCTGTGGAGCCTAATCACTGACAACACTCACCATCACACGTTCAACTTCTACCTTCAGATTTATCACCCTATCTGACACTCTCCTCACCTCCACAACTTTCTTAGCAAACTTGCTTTTGAGGAGCCCTCCTACTCTCTTCCTCTTCTGTCAATAAAATTTTCTCTTCTTACCTTTGAACTTCCTTTTCTCCTTTTTGAACCAACACTCTTTCAAATTTCCCTGGTACCCTGCAGGTCAACAGCACTGATGGTGGTCATTGTTAACCAGAGCCACAACTTATCCAGTATGACAGTTTTGTTCATGGTTTACATATTACCTGCAACAGATTGGCAACCTGTTCAAGTTGTACCCCGCCTATACCCAACATTAGCTGGGTTGGCTTTACCAAACCTGTTACCCTAAAACTGATTCAGCAAGTTAAGAAGATGGATTTGATTTTGTTTTACATTAATTGGTATTCCTGGCCCAAAAGTACTGCATTTATTACCCTTAGCAGTGCAACCTATCTATTTATGTGTGCTATTTACGTGTTATATGTGCAGTGTTATCTGAGCAAACAAATGCAATAATAAATAGTCAAATTTATTTTTAAGAAAATTATGGTGACTGGGATCTACCACTATTCTAAAAATCCTAAAAATCAACTGTGTGACCCTGAGTTTCAGCAAAGAGCTCTGAGATGCAGAAAACCTGACCTCAACTTTTTCAGCTGCACTGATAACAGCTGCAGAAGGACAAGGACCCTTACAAACACTGTCTGCAGACATTACGGAAAAGAGAACTTTATGAACTCTGTTAGAACCAGAAGGATGGCTATCAGTCAGACAGCAGAAGAAATACCAACCTTGGACAATTAACAGAATATGGACCTTTTTAACTTTTACATCTTTACGATTTCTGTAACTAGGTTAATCTGTGACAAGGACACTAACTTTGACCAAATAAAAAATAATATTAATATCATAATATAAACATAATAAAATAGATACATCAATTATTGAAAAAGATTAAAGTAATTCGTTTCTCCTTTGTTTGTTTTGTTTTTGTTTCCCAAAATGGGATTTAAATTAATGATTCCTGATGATTATAAAATATATAATTTGTGAAAATGATAAGAAGTTAGGAGTCGAATAGTGATAATTTAGGTCAAGAAAATCAAAAATTAAAAGTTAGGTCAAGCAAAGCATGGATGGGATTATTTAACTTTGCTTCCTCTCATTCTTTCTCTTTAAATCAATGTATTGAACTTCTTTTGACAATCTTAATAGTTAATAGTCTCATCCTGTCATGCACTATATGCAAAAGAGCAAATATGTTTAGTTACAATTAAGAGTGATAATTGAATAACTTAGTGTACGTGGACGTATGCATATTTTTCAAATAATTTTATGACAAATTATCCTGTTTTACATGTCTTTATATAGATATAAACCTCTGTTGTTTGTCTTGTGTATGCATTATTCTTGCTTTGATTGCTTGAAATAAACCATTTCCAATCCAGTCCAATTCTTTCCTGTGCTTTAAAAGTAAAACCTGACTTGCGAATGGCTTGGAATTAAATATAACCCAACATATCCTCAATTCACACAGCAAACAAAATGAGCTCAACACTAACAAGCACTGGCCAGCATTCATTCCCAAAAATGAATAAAAAACTAGTTATTGATGGCTCAGCTGCTGCGCCTCACATCCAACTGGCTGTCAGTCTTTGTTGTGCAATTCAACATTAGGAAAAACCACGAGCTCACTTCTCATGAATCCCATGCCTGTGTGCCTGTTTTCTTATCTGTTGTCAAGATCATTTGTTTTTCACCAGGTGAGATATTGCATGGACCTCCAGGTGGAGGTAGATTGTCAGTAATCTAGTATTTATTTCAATTTTTTAGGAAATGCTCCAATAGTTAATCTTTTCTATCCAAGCTGCTTGCGATTTCATGGGCTCCTTTAATACATAATACATTACTGTTAAAGTGGATCCATAATTGAACAATGATCAATAAAGACCTATCTTTTTAGGTGGGACAACTCTGTGTGTGTATGTGTATATACATTCACAATGTTTTACAAGTTAAATTTATACGACAATATGCTGTTTTCAAACAAAAGAAAGGCCAGGGAGAACATGCTTCCCTACATTTTATTGTCTGAAATTTTACATTTTATAAAGTGTTAACTCAGAAGTTATTTGTTTGTACAAAACATATCAACAGTAAGATAAGCAGAGTTCTGAAGACTTTTATGTCTGCAGTATTACTCTAAGAAAACAAAGACGCTGATATACAGCCATAAGAAACAAACATTTTGTTTCTGCACTTTAAATGGTCCAGGTGAATACTCAAATCTGATTGGCTTTTGAGTGTTCCGAAAAAAGTTCCGGTCACAATGTTCTTTAAGTGCGGGCATCTTTAAAACTTTTCCTTCATGATCTGGACAAAAACAAGAGGTGAACTTTCTCTCTGAACTGATGCTTAATTGAACCTATTGTGACGATCAGCACATATTCTGCTTTCCTTTGCCGCTGCTATTCAAGTTTGCAGTTGGCTCAGCGACACATTGACATGTGACCATGACAACGGGCCACATTACGTCTGAAATAGTTTTCCTTTTGTGAGAAAGTGATCTAAACCTAAAAAATAGCAAGAATAAAGTACAAAAAATCGATTGAATATTTATCTCTTTTGTAAGTGACCATGTTACAAGTGGGATTGAGACCCACAGTATGCTTTTTCAGAAATCAATGCATGCCAAAGGAGCCTGAACCAGCAAGCATAAACAGAAACCACAATAGACAGCCTGTGAGGTAGCCCAGGCAGCATGAGCCCCATCAGCTTAGACCACAACTTAATGAGCAAAGGTTTAATAGTAATGGTGTAAAGTTGACCGGAAAAAAGACATCCCTGTCGAATGCCCTGTCGAACCACCACCCCATCAGATGAAGTTGTGTTGTGTGACAAAACATACTGTCCATCCCACCACAAAGCTCTCAGTCGACACATCACTATGGGCTGTTGTAGAAATAAAACATTTAAATCTTTATCATTAAACATGTTAGCAACTAGCACTTTCTTTCACGAAAGAAAGAAAGAAAGAAAGAAAGAAAGAAAGAAGGCAATTTCAAGAGTAAATCTAATGTACATTTAGAATCTACCAACTGGTCATGCATGACAGCTCTATTGTGATGTACTGAACTTGTAATAATGACTTTGTCATTTCATACGTGCAGCTAATGCACATTTTGAAATAGGAGACAAAGTTACATTTGTTTTATAAATTCTTCTGTTCTACTATCAATAATGCTTTCACTGAGAAGAGGGATACGCGACTGACAATGAATCAGTGTCTGGTCAGACTCGTGCAGCTGCAGAGTAAGGCTGCGCCGTGTTCACACATACAAAAGCAAGAGGGCAGGCTGTCTTCCATCCTGCAATAACAAATTCACCAAAGAGGCATTAGTTTTGCCCAAGGGCAAACTAAATATCTAGTATGTTTCCTGCACATGCAGCATGTGTACTGTAGAGCTCAAGCGTGATTGGAAAGGACAAGCTTTATCACTACTGCCAGCAGAATGCTTAGTATTCAGCATATGAGATGGCATTCTGGCAGGGACATTGGTCTGCTGGGCTGTGATTGGCAGCTGGGGCAAGAATTGCTCACAAGCTCCACACCTGATGACAAGAAAGTTGGGCCAGATACACTTTTTTCATAGTTGCTAAAGTGACAGCAAGTCATCATAATACATTCCTTTTAAAGTCCTGCGACTACCGTGGCTGTGTCTACAAGAAGCCGGATACAATAGTGTGGCTATATGCAGCTCGCTGGAGTGACTGTGTCTCGAAACAAGCAGGACAGTCTACTGGACAAAAAAATATGTAGTCTCATGCTTTCCCAACCCAAAGGACTTGTTTCAAACAATTTACTTGACAACCCAGCTTTGAAGCTTTATTTTACCAGAACTGCAAGTAGACAGCCGATAAGTGAAAAGCACACAAAGCTTAGAGTGTCTTATTATGTTTAATAAATGTCAGTGTACCAGACTCGTTCAACACTTCAGGTCCCAATTACAGAGCAGGGATTTGGTTTGGTTCAAAACTCAGAGAAGCTCCTTTGGCCCAACTGACATTTGCCTCATTAACTCCAAAATTCGGAAGACAGTAAGTGACCATTCGGGCCTCGAGGTCTCCGTAGGCCATCATCTAGGCACCAAGAGACCATTCCTCCTCCATGCCTCCACCACTTCCAACCTATTATTGATGAAGTAGAGGCTGAGTAGAATGTGAATGAGACTTGCCAGACGGACATTTGGAAGTAGTCAAATCTTCTTAAACACCATAGCCAATGTTGTTGGCAGAGCTGTTGGTTAATTAGTCAAAACTGACAGAAGCGTCAAATCTTCAGGCATGAACAGGTAAATAAAGCATTTGTGGGAATTTTTACCTCAGGCAGCTCACGTGAACACTATTGATTTTTTTTGCAATGTTCCTAAATTAATGGTCACAGATGTGTCAAGACATTCATCAAAGTGCTGTGATGAGCTGAATCTTCAATGCAGTAAAACGCCAATATCCCTCCCTGCTCTCCCAGTGCAATCGGAAATCTGTTTAGGTACTAGGAGCAGCACTCCAACTTCTGCATCAGAATACTCTCAAGCAATTCCACAGCCTGCAAAAACTGAGTCTTTAGAAAGTCAAAAGGCTACAGAATCACTGAAGAGACATAGAAGTAGAAATTAAAAAAATAAAACTGTTTTCTTATGCATGCAAGAACGTAAGTTGTGTGCATAAGAAAGAAATTCATGCGCAGCGCACCAGTTGATCAAAGCTGGTGTATTCACTGCACCAAAACAAACTACATGACTTTATAGCTCATCTTAGGTGACATTCAGAGATAACATTATGGTTTTGTCGGGTAAGCAAAGCTGCAAAGTTTTTGTAGGCAAGCCAAAAGGTAAAATAAAACTCAATTAGCTCATTTTCAGGTAACTGACTATGAAAAGGTCTACTGTGCGCGAATGACCACTTAGTTTCCAATGCACTCAAGTTAGTTTATTGTCAACACCAGATCCTTTCTCATGAGCACTAGTTTGTTTTCTCATGCGCAATAGATACTTCTAGATACTTCGTTGTGTGCACGAGACACCATTACTATTTTTTTAATTCCATATTTTTTTAGCTCCATAAAATACCTTTGTGCCAAGAAAACTAATCTCATCAAGAACGTTTTTCAATACCAAAAAATATTTTAGTTTGAGAAAACATGTCTTAGTGCCCAGATTTTTGTTTCTTAAAACAGCAATTTTTGGTGAGACAATTTTTTTTACCAAACTGGCATATTTATTTGCTTATTTAAAGAAACTCTGCCAATGGGGTAAGAATTGTTGACTTATTTCTAAAGGGTCTGTTTTTGCAGTGCAGTAGCACCACAGACAGAAATTTTTGTACATTTTTACGGAAAACCTTTGCACTTTATCTCTGCCTTCCCTTCCAAGCTCCAGCTTTTATGGCTACTCTGTTTTTTGTTTTTTTTTTTGTTTTGTTTTTTTTCAGATTTTCAAGTTAAGATCAGACCACAGTTGATTATACTCTGTCTAGAGACTAGAGCTGCAGGCGTACAGCTTCTCAGAGGTCCAGTATATGAACAACAAGCCTCGAGACACATGCCGTCTTTTTTCAAATAACATGCAGTGCCCTCAACATTAAAAAACAGATTCTCCCAAAGCCCCTCCAGCTGTCTCACAAGGTATTTTAGGTCGACTTGTGCTTTTGATTATTGGGCCACTAAATCACAAGAAACAGTGAACCGAAAAAAGGCAATGTGCTTTATATAGTCATCTGTATTGATCTTTATACCAACAACAGTTTTTTTAAAATAAAAAAACATTAAAATTTGCACTGAAACACTAGACCGCGAAAGGTGAACCTCAATATAGCGAGGGAACACTGTATGTAGCCTTGCCAGTTAAACTTGGAACAGCACTTGTCCAACATTTTAGAGGAAACTCAATTGACTTCTTGAACCGTTTAGGAGCTCTTGACCAGAGTAAAAAAGCCAAAGACTAAAATTTAAAGATCTTTTAAATAAGCTTAGTGTTTATGTTAGAAATATTGTACAATTCAAAGAATCATCATTAAAAAAAGAGTAACAAAATCTCATGGTAATCACAGTTGCTAAGATTGTGGTGGAAACTTTTCTCCTTATAATTACAAAGGAATGACAATAATTTAATCTGTAGACCAAAAAGGCATCTACATTAAACGACTATGAACTAATCTACCCAACATTAAAAAGCAGAAAATATCTTAAAGAGTGTTCAATTGACTTTACTGATAGATTTCGTGTGGATTTGTAATTATTTTGCAAATTTTCTAAAAAGAAATATGTAAGACCCCAAAGTGCTTTAGTTTTGGAAACATCTACTGATGCACTAACTTGGTTGCATCATCAGTGTTTCCTGGAGTCATAAGGTGTTTCGGGCCTTACAATAGAAATACCCTGACCAAGGCTTATCAAGCTCAAGCCTGTGCCTGTCCCCAATTCTCTTTCCTCTCTGCAGTCAGAGCCATTTGGATGTTTTCTTTGCTGCCTTTGTGCTGTTGTGTTTGGCTCTTATTCAGTTGGCACCCATTATGCCAAGTGTGCCGTAGGCCTGACTCAGGGAGTAGCTAGCAAATCCAACCTTGACTGCCCACTTTCATCAATGGTATGCATCTGGTCTTTTAACCAGTCTTCCGACAACCCTCCACCAGGTCCTGGTACTTCTCCCTCTTTCTCTCCTGCAGCTCCCCTATCCTTTCCTCCCAAGTGTCAATTGCTTTGTGGCTTCATAAGCTCAGGTTCTTTAACACTTTTGGAATACCACATAAGAATGAGCATTTATTTTCTGTCGTAGACAGGTCCTCCATCTTTAGCCTCAGGTTTGGCTACTGGATGGTTATCAGAGTTTTAAAAAAGAAAGAGGACACATATTAAAGTAACTAAAAACAGAATTCGATTGATTGTTGGAAACATAGTTCCCCCATACGTGATGGAGGTTGATGTTTGTATGCATTTACCTTTGAGCATAGCTTTGGCACATAGTTTAATGGATAGAGATGGGATTCCTTGATGGGGGTTCAAGAATGAGTTTCTGTTGAGACAACCTTCTGTGGAGAAGTTAGTGAATAGATGGAACCAGATGAGGTATTGATTTAGACATTTGAATGTTAAAATATTGTTTTTGTTTCCTCATTAGTGTGTGGCTGCAGAGATATCAGGACAGCTAATAGATGATTTCCACTAGATGATTTCTTCTTTCCTCCTCAAAATGGACTAAATGCATTGACATCTCCACATAAAATAGAGGTTTTCCTACCATGTTCTCTCTCTCTTTGTGTATATGGGTGTGTGGGAGTGAGACCTTCCAGTGTGGACTACCTTGCTTCTCTTTGTCACCATCCAACTCCATTTCTCAAGCCCAAATGA
Organism: Adrianichthys oophorus; assembly: GCA_036245035.1. Classification (NCBI taxonomy): domain Eukaryota; kingdom Metazoa; phylum Chordata; class Actinopteri; order Beloniformes; family Adrianichthyidae; genus Adrianichthys; species Adrianichthys oophorus. The sequence continues at coordinate 2,436,356 of BSAI01000189.1, read as the reverse complement.
CATCCCAACATCAGTACTGGAGTTCCTGGTGGTGTGAATCAGGAAGTCAATGTCGCTCTTAGCATATAGCTTGATGTCATCCATGTAGAGGAGCTGTTTTAGCTGTTTGTTTAGCTGTTAGTTGTTTAATTCTTGGTTAACAACCAGGAGTTGTTGGTGTTTAGCTCCTCTGGAATCTCTACCAATGCTCTTCTGTGCGTTGCTCATGAGTTGATCCATGTGCCGATATATTTTGGTTGCAATGATGCCTGACATAAGCTTCCATGTTGTGGAGAGACAGGTTATTGGCCGGTAGTTGGATGGGACTGCACCCTTTGAGGGATCCTTCTGGATCCATTCAGGGTGAGTTCTATCTCTTAGCAGCTGGTTCATTTGTGCTGCCAGGTGCTCATGTCTCATTCTAGACATGATCTTGTCTTTCAGGTCAGTTGCTGCCTTACTCAGCGTAACGGTGGTATTTGGGGCTGTGTTCCCAAGTTCTGGTTGGAAGTGTGGTATAACCCCCTCTCTGACCTGCAGTTGTGGCTCTCCCGTGGTGTTACAATTGCGCGGTACTTCGTCAATCTCCAGTTTGATAGCAGTTGCTATTTGCGGACGCTAGAACATAGAGCCACTAGTTGTTTGTCAGTTAGCCTTGTTTGCGGGTTACAAAGCACAAAGGTTTACTCCACATTCTCTGCATGTAACCTCTCTCAGTAGGATTACTTGAGTAGTAGCATTCCAACAGCACCTTGTTCTCAAATCTAATCCATTAGTAGTACTTTCCATCAAAGGGCTCCGGTTCCCCAGAAACATTGTTTGGCCGGGTAACATCTGAGCTGGCGTGACATGTGTTTCATTGTCTCTTGTTATGTTTTCAATAGCCCCATCATTGCTCATTGCTCTGCATATGGATTGGGCTTGAAAACTCTCACTCAAGTTATTCAGTCAATTATGGGGCTCTACGTACACAACCTGCAGCAACTGAATACATGTCAAAAGTTAAACCAGTTGAACCTTGACTGATCAGGGACTCAAATTTGGTTGTGACGAATGGGTAGAATCCTTTTCAATACAAGGGAGTGCCAAAAACAACATGAACAATGATCATGAAGGAGAAATTAATAACGGACGGAATTGAAAACAATGTATGACACAAAGTCTTTTTCAGAATAGAGTTGTGAAACAAAAAGCCTGGACTAAGATTCAAGATATTTCCACCAAGCCTCTTTCAACTGTGTGTACACATGCTAGTATCTGGTGGAGACACTCCTGTGTGAACACCATGTGCCAAAAGCATGATCAAAAACCCACATTCAGTGCGTTCTTAAACGTGTCACACATAGCCAGTGTAAATAGCATAAAACAAGTTTCAAATGAGAAGGCAGCACAGTGTAACTAGGAGCTGCGAAAGAGCACACTTTCTAGTGATCATTATCCAGTTTTCATTAAAAGGTTCATGGAAGGAGGGATATTATTTCAGAGAAATAGGAAGGGAGGCAGATTTTTCATCAAACAAAAATGGAAAACAGTTAATTCATCTTTGAAAGGTTTCATTCCAAATACTTTTAAAGAAAATAGAAGAATTTCAGAAATTTGTGATTGAAGCTGCAGAATAATACCTAAAAGCAGAAGATAAATGAATGATGGTGGTCTGAAATATGTGAAAAGTTATTAAGAATATGAATAAAAGTATGAGAGTCTCAAGGAAAACTCATCATTGTCAAGAATTTCTTGGAGTATAAAAGATTGAAAGCTGGGGCAACTGAGGTTATTAAAAGGCCAAAATGAGAGAGCTGGAGAGGACATTGTGATAAGATTAGTCAATCAACTCCAGAAAGTGATATCTGGGGAATGATTAGAAAGATGTAAGTTACTTTTAAAAAAATGGAAATATCCAAAGTTAATATTGGGGGATAAAATAACTATAACTGACAAAGATGAAACAGAAAGAGAGGTTCAAACATTTATTCGGATTCATAGCTCAGAAATTGTTCAGTACTAAAGAGAAGAAGAAAAAAAAATCGAAATCAAAAAACCTGTAGTCACTATAAGTGAGAACACAACTACTACTACTACTACATGCTGTGTTTATTTACTTCACTTATGGTAAGATAATGGAAATAATGAACACAGAAAGACTTTTTTCTCAAAAATAAAAATGTATTCTTTCAATTTAGAAGTACGTTTTGGGCTGCATGATGGTTTGTCCTCCACCTTGGTAGAAGACGCCAGTTCCAATCCCAGCTGGGTCTTTCCGGTGTGGATGTTCTTGTCGTGCATGTGTGGGTTTTCTCTGGGCACTCCAGTTTCCTCCCACAGTCCAAAAGCATGCTTCATAAGTTCATTGGTGTTGTAAATGCTCCCTAGGTATGAATGTAAGTGTGGTTGTGTGACCCTGTGACAAACTGACAAATTTTCAGTATTGTCCAACCATTGCCCAACAATAGATGGGAATGGCTCCAGCAGGCCCATGACCCCAAAAGGGATTCAGAGGGTTTAAAAATGGATGGATGGGTAGTTAGATTTTTTTAAAGGAACCTATTGCCTGTTATTTGCCTTTAAGCAGAAATCATGAAAACTTAAATTCATATTGAAAAGTTTAATAGCAATATTTTTTTTTATTTTGCTTTTAAAAAGTATGCAATATGGTTAAGAGGTAGGGATGATTGATTTAACCACACAGGTTAAGAATTTTGAAATGCTTTACTTCTTTCCCTTTTTGATGGTTCTCCTTATGAGTCACCACTCATAGAAAGTTTTATTTATGATTTAGAAAGTTTTTCTCTGCAAGAGAATTAGAACTAATTGAGAAATCTTCATTTTGCCGGTGTGGTAACAGACATCTCCTCTCCAGCTCTCCATTTGTTTGCAAACCCTCAGAGCTCCAAAACAGTGGTGAGCATTCCTAAATGGTTTCTTTTTTGCCACTTCTTTTTGCCTGTCACAGCATATAAAATGCATATTTGCCATGCATAAACTGTCTGTGCCCAATTAGTGTTAAGCAGATGCTCCCTACAGTATAACTGAAACCCATTTTGCATTTTTAAGTAAACATACAATTCATGATTCAAATGTTGCAGCTTTTTTTTTTCCCTCTGTCTCAAAATCTGGGGTTATCTAGCAAACATTTAGGGCAGTAGTACTAATATTAATGTTTAATGAACCCCTTAACAGTGAGAAAAGGGAAGGAAAGTTTAAAAGTCAGTGTGGAACAGCTGGTGGAGATCCAAGGAGACTTTACTGCAGTCTCCACATCTGACAGGTAGAACGCTTCCTTGTCACTGACGGCCACTAAAAGCAGCAGGGGAATTTGAAAACATTATGCCTGACTTCTTTCAAATTAGCAGCTTTTGCCACTTTTGTTCTCCTGGCGCTTCTCATCAACAAGGCCTAATCTGGCAATTTACTGTGAATAAGGAGGGAACCAGAACACAATGCGGATCAAAACACTAACACAAAGGCGTTTATAAATTTTCAAAATTAGGTTGATGTGTAAACAAAGCAAATGCACTACTTGACTTTCCTTTACAAGAGACTTTAACACATAAGGCTCGGACCCCTGAAACTTAGACAACAATCTGTCTTACAGTTCCTCTTATATTAATGCGCTAATGATGTCCCAGTGTTTCACTTTTTTAATGCGACTATCCATTCATAACTAATTATCATATGCTAATTGGTACACCAAAGTGCACTACGAGGATTGATTTTGTTTGTCTTCACCTCTTTTTTTCTTCCTATTCATGCATGCTTTGTTTCAGAAGTGTTTAATGGTTGTAATTAGAAGTAAAATATGCTGCTAATCAAAATTTTCTTTTATATCATTGCCAATGCAGAAGCTCCAAACAAACATCTAGCTAACATATTTTCAACACTATAGGGTGCACTGGATTATAGGCGCATTAAGTGAAACAAAAGAGTCAGATAAGTCCATCAGTTACGCTTTTATAATTGTGCTCACAGTAATTCTAGAACTTGTTTGTCACACACTAAATGTTAGCAACGCTGCCATATTGACAATGCCTGTCTGTAACTCCCAACTTTGTCTGTGACATGAAAAACAAATTAATCTCGCTAAAACAAAGGTTGCAGTGACTACCTAACTTCCAACTTTGTTAGAAACATGTAAAGAAAAAAAAACACAGCCTAACACTGCTACACATTAGCCATGTTAGCGTATTCACAATACCTGTAACTCCCAATCTTGTTTGAAAGACATAAAAAACAGACTGACACCAGTAAAACAAAATTCCTGTGACTAAACTAACTCCCAACCTTGTTTGCAACACATCAAAAACACACTCCAACAGCCCAACACGCGTTAGCCGCATTAGTGCATTCACCATAACTTTAACTCCCAACCTTGTTTGCAACACTTTGACACAGCTAAAACAAATGTTACTGTGGTTGTATGATAGCTCCCAACCTTGTATACAACTCGGGAAAAAATTGTCCAACACACACTTTAGCTGCATTTGGATTTTTACAAAAACACCAAACCTTTTTATCTCTTAAAATCATTTCAACATCAGCAAGGACTACCAGACTTAATCCATATACAAGCCGGTCCAGATTAAAAAATGGGCTGTTGTTTTTTTTTTTTTTATATTCATATAAACATTAATGCTTTTAAAGGTGTATTAACACTGGAAAAGTCAATTGGTTTGGACCAAGATTGAGTCCTGAACCTTGCATCTGGTCTGTATCCAGACTGCTGTCAAGCAGTCTTTCCTGTTTCAAACCAAAGCTTGCAAATAAAACCATGTGACTAAAGATCTCTTCAGTCATTGGTCAGGAATTATTAGGCCGGGGAAAAGCACCAAGAGGCATACATAATGGAAGTCCTGCAAATTGCAATCCTTGTAATGAAAACAAAAATCCTGAAACCGAATCCAAAGACACCTTGGAGAATTGGGGTTACTTTAACTCTTAAGAGAATTTGCAGACGAGCAGAGAGAAAGTTTAGAAAAAACAATTTAACAGTCGACTTTGAATTTTTTAAAGATCAACTGAAAATTTACATCCATGCTGTCAAACAGGCAAGGACACTTTATTTTTCCAATCTCATCACAGACAATAAACACAACCCCCAGTTTCTTTTTAAAACAATTGATTTTTTATTAAACAAAGATTTTAATAAATCTCTAATGCCTCACTCACAGACTGAGGACTTTGCTTGCGGATCACTTCAGGAGTAAAGTCACTGCAGATCTAACCTTCAACCGGTTCATAGCACTAATTGTAATAGATCAGTGGCATTGTCTTTATCTGAGGACCCATTACCTGAAGACCCCATTCCCACTTCTCTTTTTAAACATGTTATGGATTCTTCAAGCCGGAACTTTTAGCCATCATAAACTGCTCTCTTCAGATGGGTGTCTTCCCCACTGCCTGTAAAACAGAGGTGGTGAGGCTCCTTCTGAAGAAGAACAACTTGGATCCAAATATTATGGATGATTATAGACCTGTATCCAACTTACCATTTTTAGGTAAAATTATTGAAAAAATAGTTTTTACTCAGTTGCATGATTTTTTTAAATAAACATAATATTTTAGAAAAATGTCAATCTGGTTTTAGGACAAATCACAGTACTGAGACGGCTCTTTTAAAGATTTTAACTGACCTCAGAAATAATTCTGAAACTTTCTGTTCTGGTGCTGCTCGATCTTAGTGCCGCCTTCGATACAGTAGATCACCAGATTTTATTAAACAGACTTAGGAGTCGGGTTGGCCTCTCAGGAACTTCTCTTAATTGGTTCCATTCTTATCTAACAGATCGACATTTTTAAGTAAGTATGGATACATGCTCCTCCAGAATCCACAAAATTAGTTGGGGTGTTCCCCAAGGGTCAATCTTAGGTCTAATACTCTTTAATTTATACATGTTTCCTCTTGGGGATGTCATCAGGAGACACGGGGTTAACTTTCACAGCTACGCTGATGATACACAGCTTTACATCGCCGTGTCTCCTGATGACCTTGAACCTGTAAACTTGGCAGAAAACTTCTTACAGCTCAACCAGGACAAAACTTACGTTTAAATCATCGGTCCTGAAGACAAGACCACATTACTCCCATTTGAAAATCACTGCATTGGTTCCCTGAGCGTTTCAGGATTGATTTTAAAGTTCTCTTAATGGTTTATAAATGTTTTAATGGTCATGGGCCTTCTTATTTAAGTGACCTGCTTTTAAGATATGAACCCTCGTGGACCCTGAAGTCCTCTGGCACCGGCCTCTTAGTTGTTCCTAAGGTGAGGAGCAAAACCTATGGGGAGGCCTCCTTCCACCATTATGGTCCTCGCCTCTGGAACAGCCTGCCAGAGAGCCTCAGGGCTGCAGAGACCATAGAGGTTTTTAAAGAGGCTCAAGACCCACCTTTTTAATCTGGCTTTTTTTTCTTTTGGAATTATTTAATTTGATCTTCTCCTCTCTTTTTATTTATTTATTAACTTTTATTTGATTGTGAATGATTGTAAAACTTTAATTTTACAGTTAATTTATATACACAATTATTGTTTTAATATACTAACCATGTTTTTATCATTATATTCACATTATTGAAGTGTTTGTTCGGTTGTTGATTTTTATTCATTCAATCTTTAACTCCAGTGCTTCCTCACGGGGATCCGCTGTTCTGGGGCCCTCCTGGCTCTGCCTATGGGTAGGCCGCAGTGCTCATTCTCATAGGGGTAGAGAGGGCTCTGGGCTGCCCTGGGCGGGCACTTCGGTGATGACTTCTGTGGTTGGGCTGGACCTTGGCATAAACGGATCCCCATATTACAGTTTCTGCACAGCAATACTAAGCCAGACTTTTTCCTTAGAGCTGCAGTTTTTAGTCTTTGTTCAGTTTTCCTGTGGAGGGTCATTATTATAGGGGCAGGGTGGATGGAGGGAAGAGCTGGGGGAGGGAAGGGTGGTTGTTTTGCGTGGCTGTTCCTTTTTCATTGTTTGTATTTGGTCAAAACCTCTAAGTTCTAAATGGTTTGTATTGTTGTTATTATTTATTTATTATTATTTTTAATTGTATATTTTATTTATTATTATTATTTTTA
>BSAI01000189.1:2358571-2429309 GCA_036245035.1 Adrianichthys oophorus | reverse complement strand
TATTATTATTATTTTTAATTGTATATTTTATTTATTATTATTATTTTAATTATATATGTATATATATATATAGAGAGAGAGAGAGAGAGAGATCTATATATATAGATATATATCTATATATAGAGAGATATAAATATATAGATATATTTATGTAAAGTGCCTTGGGTTTCAACTGAAGGAAATGCGCTGTACAAATAAATAAAGTTTGAAGTTTGAAGTTTAAAGCAGTGTGCGGGTGCATCATTTACACCTGGGATAGGCAACTCCAGGCCTCGAGGGCCACAGTGTCTGCATGATTTCCAGATATCCAAGCCATACTCATAACTGATCACCTGGTTCATGTGTGTCCAGCCAATTAGAACATGCCAGAGCATGGTATGTTGGAAAACAAGCAGGAATGTGGTCCTTAAGGCCGGGAGTTGCCTATCCCTGGTTTACGCAATCAGCTGTTGTCACCCAGCAACAACTAATGCCGCTGGAGAAGTGACCAGAGATTGCAGGAAAGGCTGAAACTGTAGGTCCCTCAGAGTATGCAAGACTCTTTTTCAAGAGCTTTATATGATGGTGCTGTTGCATCTGCCATCTTCTATGGAGGTGGACGCACTAACCGGAACAGGAAGAGGATCAATAATGTGGTGCAGAGATCATCAGTGCACCTAAGAGCTGCTTCAGCCAGAGAGTTTAACCTCGCTGCAAGAAGGAGATTTTTCTTCCTGTCAGCTATTATATTCTTCAACGGCTCATCAACACTGGACACTCATTATTGTTGTTAAGTGCATTAAGTGTACTTTTAGTGTTATTTATTATCTATGTGTTGTAGTGAGCTGTGAGCCGTAGTAACAAGATAATTTCCTCATTGTGGATCAATAAAGTTTTATTCTATTCTATTTGGGTCAGTGTCTCACTCAATCAGCTCAAGCATGTTGAGAGAAATTTTTCGTGCAGTATTGCACAAATCCTTGTTTGCCACCCTTGGTGATCCAAAGTGTGAAATAAGGTGAAGAAAACACCCCAATGAATTCCACTCGTCTGAAAAAGACGATGCTGCTGATGAATGGCACCATATCAAATGACACTAAAGTGAAAGAAAACAATGAGTTGTACCTGGCACTATATTGGTTTGATTCTGGTTCAGTGTACCAGAAAATAGGACAGAGGACCACGAATAAACACAAATTCCCCACTATGCTTTGGGGATTGTGGCTTATCAGCTCTGCAAGCTGAAAATAGAAATACAACACAAAAGCAATTGCACAGCTAGAGGCACGTACAGAAAGCAGTCATCAGCTAAAAAAAAGGCTATATCTATAATAAAGCTGTCATGCCATTACTTTTTTTATCCAATTCATTTATCTAAACTTGTGATTAATTAATATAGTTGTCAGGAGTCAGAGCTCTGTCTCCCCCTCTGGTCACCAGCGGGAGCCGTCTCCAGAGTACTAACTCACTACACCTCCCAGCAGCCCCAGCGTGCAGTCCCCAGATGCTGCTCACCTGACTCCAATCTGACAATCACCCACCTGTCTCTTAAGCAGCACACAGAGCCTCGCTCAGTGCGAAGTATTGTTTTGTGCCACCCTGTCTGCTTTACCAAGCATTTCAGTCCTGACCCGATCTTCTGTTCTCTGACTCTGCTTGTGTTCTGATTGCCTGCCGCCTGCCGCCTGCCGCCTGCCGCCTGCCTCGACTCTTGCCCAGACTCTAACTACTCTAATTGCTTCTTGGATTATCCCATGCCTGTGATTGACCTCTGCCTGTCTGACCCTGAGTTAGCTTTGTTAACTTTTAGCTGTGCTTCATTCTTGTCTGAATACTGTAAATATACCTGCTGCAAGTAGAACCAGCTATCTACCCGTTTGTGACAATAATTGGTCTAATCTAATGACAAATATTTTATCCTAAAAATTGCTGTATTAATCCTAATTTTTAGGTATTTTCCTTCAGATTTGTGACTTTGTGGCGCAATAAAGGATCAAAATGCAACTACAACATGGCATAGTGAACATCATGTGCAGAGTGATTTTATAGTTTCCTTTAACCTGTTTATTGAATTTAATTATTTATAAGACTGTCATGGAGAAGAAGAGAACTACAGAAGACAATCTAGGAAGAGGGAGCAGTGATGAAACAATTAAGACTATGGACTTTGTTTCTTTAAAACTAATTTTTTCTTCATCATCGGCACAAAACCATGAGATTAGAGGTTAACTTTCCCTTTGAGAGGAAATAGCAAGAACAAACCGAGGTCATTGTGTGAGCTGGAGCTGTTACCATGACAACGCAACACATTGCGTTTTAACATAGTAGATTTGTGATAAAACATTTTAAACTGAAAAATATAATAGGATGAAAGTTTTTAATAATTGATTTTTTTTTTTTAAATGTTTGTAAATGACTATGGTATAAGTAGAATAATGCTCTCGCAGGTGTGCATTATCAGACCTAAACGGACGTCACGGAAGCCAGAGATTAATGAGATAAAACAAAAATAATGTACTAAAATGTCTGTAATTATATAATCACTATTAACAGGATAATTTGACAGCCCTTATTAATAATGACTTTGAAAAAAATCATAGAATAAAGAATTTACTGAAACACAAGCTTCGTCAAAATGATAATTGATTAGGAGATTCAATCATTCATGCATTTAATGTGAATAAATATTGAGTCACACATCAATTTCTAGATGTATGCAAAATGTCCTTTGTTTTTTAAAAGCAATGCTGCAAGCAGTATCCAGTGGATCTCACCCTTTGCCACCTCTACCTTCTCTCTGTTTCTATCAGTTCCTTGATGCAACCACAGGATTTGTGAGACCAAATATAGGATCCAAATTTCCTTTAAACTACTTGTGGATCTTTATTTCCAAAATGTCTTCTACATGAAAACAAAAATATGTTATCTTTGTTTCTGCTGAAGCTTTTTTTTTTTTTATGGCTGGATGAACAGCTGGGTCTTTTCTGTGTGGAGTTTACATGTTCTCACTATGCATGCAGGATTTTTTGCTGCCTCATAGGTGTTACTTTTTGTAGAGGTTGTCTTTATGTGGCCCTGTGAGGACAGTTTATATTGGCTAGGATAGGCTCCAGCAGCTCAGTAACCCAGCACAGGAATAAGGAGAAGCACAGCAGAAAAGGAGACTCTTTTGCATCTGTAATGCTTCCAAACAAACAGTACTAATTAAGAGTTAAGAGTCATTAAGGAGCTGTAACCTTTCAGATTTACCTTTTGCTGCTTTTCTAAACATAGCAAAGTCTGTTATTGAAGAAAACTTGCAAGGATCCTCTCTTCCTGGAGCATTAAAGACTGTTAAATGTTTTGCTCTTCATCATTTTTGTCAGAGAATGTACCGATTGTGAAGATGGGGCCCTATAGTTAGGTTTTACAAATGTTTCTTGGTTCTTGTCATGTTTTGTTTTCCACTTTTGTTTTTCTTCCTGTCAGAGTCGCAACAGGTTCAAGATGCTAATTATCCACTGCTGTCTTTATTTTGTTAATTACCTTCAGAGTATTTAAATGTCTGGTTTTCGGTTCTTCGTGGTCAGGTCATCTACTTCTCTACCTTTTTCTTGCACATATTTTTTTTCTTTATAGTTTAGTGAAGTTTGAGTTTCTTTATTAAAAGTTTAAGTTTCCCTACAAGCCTGGTCTCCTGTGTTTCAGATCCAACATCTTCCAGTGCCTGACAATAATTCTACAGCTCTTCTCTTTTCTTCTATGCAATATGTTGGTAAACCTAAATGCTTAACATAAGGGCTGATGATCTGCAATACAGGTTAGCTACTTATGGTTTTGAATCCTAAACTAGTATTTAATGATTTTTTTTTTATTTCCTAATGCTAATCTGTGTGGAAAAAATGTTTTTATCCTTTTGGTTCTTTTAGGTTGCATAAAGCTATTATCTATATCTATTGCAATTATTATACTTTCACATGAATGCACCTTCATGCACGGAGGCATGCATTCACCTATGCACATGTATGAAAATCCACACCTTTCACCCCAATGTGTCTGACATTTGTCTTTGTCAAACTCACAGACCCCAATTCTGTTACGCTTGTTTAGGCAATTTGGCTAGTGACTGTTAGATATGAACGATGAAGCTGAAAGGATGAGCAAAAGGATCATAGCATAATCTTATCACCTATGTCTTTGGGTTTAAAACAGACTTATTCTTTAACTGAACGAACAGTTTAAACAAGAGGTGTCAGATGTCTTTCCTAAAAAAAAAAAAAAATACACACAAAGAACTATTTCCGCTTACGACATTCAGTGGATGTCCATCCGCCATGACGGATCCATCCGCCATTACATGCCTGCAGCTGGGTGCCTCTCGCATTTTTGGCTAATTTAGCATCTACTGAGGTTTTTAGGGCAAATTTGGATCTAAGCTAGTAATTTAGCAGTGTGCTAGCTTTTTTTGGCTAGTTCAGCATCTACTGAGGTTTTTTGGGCTACTTCAAAGTTGAACGAGAATTTTAGCAATGTGCTAGCTTATTTGGTTATTCTGGCATCTATTGAAGTTTTTTGAACTAATTTGGAATTCATTGTGCACTTTCGGCATCTTTAAGTCTTTTGGCAACTTTAGCATTATGCAAATAGCTTTAGCATTTTCAGCAAACAGCATTCACACTAGCATTATCGCAGGTAATGCAAGTTTTCTAGTTGAACTTTGTGTTTGAGCATATTTCCAAAGGAGGTATTAAAATAAAATAGTCTTTGTTAAATATATTGTCATTTGTAATTTTTTTTAAAGAAAGTAAAAAGAGGGGAAAAAACATTTGTTAAAATCAAAAAATCGAATTTGGTGTGAAAAAATCTGAGATTTTTTTTGGGCCATTTGCAAAGCTCTAAGTTAAATTTTTTAGTAAAATTATTTTTAAGACATTTTATGACTTTAAGGATCCACAGTCACTGTTAAAGCATCACAAGTCCACAAGAGCTTTTATCACAGATCTGTCCTCCCTTGGCAGTACGTTCCAGGAACAAAAATAAATAACGTTTTCTAAGGTGACATGTTTAATGACATATATTGTGGTTAATGTACAGTAGAAGTAGAAGAAGAAGAAATTTATTTATATAGCATTTTTCACAAGTAACAACCACAAAGTGCTTTACAAGACATGGTTAAAAAGCAATACAAATATAATAAAATATGATCAAATAAATAAAACATCATAAGTAAAAATAAATGTAAAAACAAGTAAAAGGCAATCAAAAAAGAAAAAAAACTGTTATATAAAAGCCTGTCTGGATAAAAATGACTTAAAAAACTTAAATTGTAGTAAATTGCTTGTGTGGGACACAGTTGAGGCTTGTAACAGGGTTGACATCCCAGAACTTTCAGATATTCATTTCTATTGCTGTTTTCTCCTGTGATACAACAGGAAATTCTGCATTTAAACCTGTTAAAATGAAGTAGCTCAGATTCAAAAGAAAAAAGACAAAATTTCAAGTAGATTAACTAACACTAGAGGCAAAAATCATCACTTACTCTGGGCTGTTCCAAACACACATTCAAAGAATGAACAAATAAACACAGATATCTTAAGATTTGATTGAAATGATGGATTCACCAGTGAGACTGATGGCTTTAATACATTTATAGTACAGCTTACCTATCAGAGGTCTGTCAGCTCCATTGGCTCTCATTGGAAAGCTCGACCACAGAAGATTAACTTTTCAAATATGCCAACATGTACATGTCATTGTCATTATTTACTCCTTACATTTCTAAAAATGAGCCAATTAAACATATCTCCAAAGAGTAGATAACTAGTCTGTTCTACAATACAAAAGACTGGTTACAAGTTATTTAAAGTAGGTGAATGGAGAAGTTGACAGCATCATGTCAAAAGTAACATTTGGAGAGAACAATTTCGCTTGCTCTTCTAATGAGAGGGGTTAGGACTAGTGCAATTATCCAGTTCCTTCACAATAACCTGTCATTTGCATCTTAATCTAGAAGAAGACAGAGCAGAATGATCAATTATCTCGTCAGAGAAGACAAGATGCACATCCATCATGCACACGGCTTTTTTCCCTAACACTTTTAAAAACTTTCAGCAGATCTCAGAGGAGAAATTTAAATACAAGCAATAGTAGCCTTTAATGTTTTCCTGTCTATAATCCTTTGCACAAATTCCCTTTAGGTATATTTTAGTTCAGGATAAACAACTGAAACTAAAACACTAACCTAGTCTGTATGCATAGCGTTATAATTCAAAATACACTTAAAGTCTTTCATATAACCCTTGTGGACTCTGATCATTGACTGCATATGTGAACTGGATCATATGAGCGTGACGTCATCCATAGAAAATTGATTCCTTCTGGTTCCAAGTCAATTCAGCCACCATTTTTTCATGAAAAGGACACCGCCACATTGGAGCCAGATGATGCCTGTGGGCAGTGATTGGTCCAATTCAGTCTGACTCAGCAACCAGGAGTTAGCTTGTTGGAAGTCCACACCTCTAACACTTGAAAGCGACCTACACAAAATATGTCTGGACGTGGGAGCCATCAGAAACTACCTAATTTTATTGAGGCATCTGATTGGTCAGTTTATAACTTGAACAACTTGCATTTGAGAAAAGACATTATGCAAAAAAAATAGGATTACCAAAAATATATTAAAAAAAGGTTCCAGAGCAAGAATGGTTATTCTGATAAATATAATGACTGAGTAATAGCTGGTGTTTTTCTATACAAGTCTATGGAATTTCGGCTTCTACTTACTGTTTGGAATGCCAGGGGAAAGGAGTCACTCAGTCCAGTTCTCATATTCTATCAATAATTGTGATTTTAAAAAAAAAACCTTAATCTACATGAAGTAAAGCTACCAACACTGTGAATCAAATGTTTTGTACCTGCTAGCACTAACCCCTGAAATTCCAATATCTTTCCAAAGAACAATAAAAGGAAAAACAGTGGGGGGCTAACAAAAGCTCTGTATGACATTAGAATTACCAATGAATCTTTAGCAGAAAGCAGGAACTGTTGAAGTGACATGAGGGTAACAATCCTCCATTGCACTGCAGCTTTCCTTTGTTTTTTTTTAATTCAGAAACCTCTTTTATCCACTTTTCCCAAACAGCTTTTCTCTGGTGGTGGCCCATGAGATCTGCATCGTACTTGCTAAATTGTGTGGCCTGGGAAATCTTAGAGCTGATCGTACTTTGATGTTTCATTTACAACCAAAGACTAAGTGACATCCCAGAAGAGAATATTAAGATAACTGAGAAAATGTTATTTAGGCCCAGATGGTTTGTTTCTTTTTCTTCTTTAATCTTGTTATTTTAATGTGTCCCAAAATTGTAAAATATAACCTTTTTTACTTATCACAGAAATGAAATAACTTTTTGTTTCACAATTTCAGAATGAACGACTCACAGTTAGTTGTTTATACTACAGAGTCTTAAAAAGGGGGGGGGGAAATCCACTTTAGCAATATAAATGAACAAAAGGCAAAAAACAAAACAGTGTTTGGGCTTCAAAGTAGCATTTTGATCAGTCTATTCATTAAGCTCTCCTTTGTTGCGCTACGAACATACCCACTAGAATGTAATTACTTTACTATTTCTTTCTTACACACTTTCTTTGTACATAAAAATGACAAAAAAAACTCTGAAATAGAAAAAAAAGCATGTCACACCAAACCAACAGGGGTCTTGTGTCTGAAACATTGGATTTGAGGCTCAGAACTACAGTGGCTCAGAAGAGAATGTGGAGTATGACTCATTTGAAAGGAAAAAGCCTGTACATAGAATGGAAAGGCACTGTCCTCTCCAGTTCTTTTTTTCCTGCAAAACCTTGGTCCTGATTTTGTACATTATCAATATGGTGCTAACTCATACCCTCTGAAAAATAAAGACCCTCACACTACAGGAGCTTACTCGCTGTCAAAAAAAAAGAACGAATGTGTGGTTTTCTTACTCACACTGAGTGGTAAAAAGTGTCCTGACATGTCAGGTAACAGTTATATATCACCCTTCTTCCCATCTCTGACACTTAGAAAGGATAGGTGTTACTACCGGGAGTGATGGATTTAGCTGTAGCTCGTGTGCAGTTGAATTGCAGAGGAGGTGTTCATCTCAAGGTTGAAAAGTAAAATTTGAAGAGTAGTCAACACTGAATGTTTCAAGGTTACATTCATGCTTATTTATCTTTGAAGGTCTGTTTCTTTCAGTTAAGTTAAATATAAAGCCTAAAAAGACATAATTTTAACAGCTTAGTCATGATTCAGGGTAACAGGTTGCATTAATTCCAGTCAAGATTAAAGTTTGTGATGTGTGTTGATTGTTACGGTTTAAATTTCCTCTTGGCTAAAAAGAAATCTACAGATGTAAGGTCAACAAAATTTAAAGTTTTTATTCGCTGACACAATTTTCATCAATAAACCTTTTATGTTTCCAAGGCAATTTTTATAACAAAAGTCAGCTACAGAATATAACACTACAGTCATCTAAGAAGAGAACATAAAAAAACTCCTCTGCTGTTTGATGAGTTTTAAATTGTGGCAGAGGATGTGACATTGAACACATCTTTTCAAGCCCCTCTTAAGCTATGTTCAAAGTGGCGCACATGTGGCACACGTTCAAGAACGCAATACACGTGGGTTCTTGAACGTAGTCCACGGTGTTCACAATGGATGAGCAGGAAGGGGCTTCTTTTCTTTTTTCTTGCTACTGTTTACTAAAGCATTTACCGCCACTTACAGTTGGAAGAGGTTTGATGTGAAATGTCTAAGCAGTGCAAATCTCACGAGTCTTGCTCCAGACTTTTTCTTTCTCAGCTCTATCCCGATATATGAAAGATTATGTATTATACAATTCCAGCCAATCACGAACTACTGTTATGAATTTCTCCTTCATGATCAATTTTCAAATGTTTGATACTTCTGTTAATTAAAGGGGATGCCATCCATACGTCACTATGAATTTTCATTCCCTGATTGGTCAAAGTTCGACCTGGTTTAGTGTTCAACGTGCATTCAATGATCATTGTACATAGAGCTCGAAAATGGTCGTAGAAACTTGCAAAGCAATGCGTGAAGGTGAGAGTTTTGAACATGTGGTCACTTAAGTGAATTCTTTTTGGAACTCAAAGAACTGAAAAACGCTTAGAGCAGGAGTGCCCAATATGTTGATTGCGATCAACTGAAGGAAGTGTGGGTAGGTCACAGGTCTTCAAAAAAAAAAAAAAATGAGTATATTATTATATTTTGTTATTTTTTATTTAGAATTATTTTTACAATTTTTTTCAAAAATTACCATCAGCCAATCATAGTTATCACCATGAAGTACGTCACTTGATTGCAGAATCTGCCATCCTCTGATTCATACATCATTGTACCTTAACTAAACTAAGTGCTATGCTCAGATATAGTTTTTCTTCCTCCTAATCTTCAGAAAGGAGTGAGCGTTCAGCGTCAGAGTCCTACTTGTGGATGTAACTGCTCATGTGCATTACTAATTTTCGACTGGCCAGAGGTCAGTCACACAAAAAAGGACCATGAAAAGAATGCACACGGAACATCTCTTGTCGGCACATCGTTTGCGCTGTTGACATGACAACCACGACACAAACATACGGGTCCAATTCAACATGCTGTTGAAGGAAAAATGAAAGTGGAACTTTTTATCAAGTTGTAATCGCAAACGTTCATCTTAATTTTCTAACGTGATTTAGAAATATTACAAAGGCTTCTATAAATAAATAAACAGCTATTACTCAAAACATTTTATTCGTTAGAATAACCATTTGTGTTCTGATACCTTTTTTTAACATGTTCATGCTAATCCTATTTATTTCATTTTTTTTCTGTACTGCAAGTTATTTGAGTTATAAACTGACTAATCAGATGCCTCAATAAAAGCATGTGGTTTCAAGCCCAATGTTCAGATTACGTTGCAAAAGCCGTGGTCATGTCCATCCATCTTCTAAACCCGCTGAATCCCTTTCAGGGGTTTGCTGGAGTCAGCCCAGCTAATGTTGGGGATCCCCCTGGACAGGTCACCAGTCTGTTGCAGGGTTGAGTTCATTTGTTTACAGAAATACATTTTCAGCTGGAGGATTTCTGGTTCATGTCCTGTGTTATTGTGACACCTGTGCTTCCCACTGTCAGGTTTTCTATTTTTGTTGAGTTGCCTGTTATTGTCAAGGTGGAGAAACTGCACATTTGTTCTCTCCTACAAATAGGTAGAGCAATTTACCAGCAGGAGAGTTCTTTCTTTTCACTCTTGCATTGGGCCTCTGCCTTGTGCTTTGGTGCCTGACCACTGTTTTAGCACGGTGGCTCTTCTGTTTTCCCATTGTTTGTCCTGTTTACTTTGCAGATATCTTTGTTAGTATTGGGGAAGCGGTGAAGTGACCAGCCTCAACTGCTCTATATTAGTCTGGTTACTTCTTATTTTTTTGTTTGTTCTTTTGCTGTTTAATCTCTCACACATTTCTGAATATGTTCAGGCCTAACAGGTATGTTTGACCAACTTTTGTTACGATCAGAATACATTTTTGACTCATCAAAACAGCGTTCCATTGAAAGCGGTCGCTTGAACAAGCGTTTACAAGGCCAGTGTGAACCTGCTACCAAACTAAAAACTCCTTTTTGCCATTAAATTCATGGCCATCTCAACCTGGTTAACAAAACCAAGACTACCTTCAGAACAACAACTCAGCATTCTGTTCTTTACATACATTATTCTTGTCTTCTCTGATTTCTTTCTGTTTCATTTAACTGGCTCGTGACAAATTATATTGATCCTTGAAAAAACCTTGGCTACAAAGGAAATTGTTCTCAGCTAATGCCTAAATGTTACATTTCATCAAGTAGTTATTAGCAGATTCATATACAATGACAGAAATACAGGTATTGTGGTCAAACAAGTGAATAGTTTGTAAAATCAATAAGAAAAAAAGAGCCTCAGAAGGATGTTTCCATCAATGTTTTGACCATCGATATACATAATTGGACTGGCCGTCAAGTGACATACGACGTGACAGACATGCGGCTTTACCATGCAGTCTTTTCGAGTGAAGAACAGAGGAGGACCGAATAAGTACAAAACAAATCGCAAAAGGGGATTTGCTTTAGCCCAGGCAACATTCCTTTCTTTTAGATGTTCACCAAGTTCTGGACTGAACCAGGGATTGTTTCGCCCTTTCACTCTAAATGTATGCAGGGGTACATGTGTTTTTATTAGGGTTAGAAATTCCTCATAGAAATATTGCCAAGCTAGGTCAACATCATTGAAAAGAGAGACCCTGCACCATTTAGTGTGAGCTAAATCATGCATTGTAGCTTTGTTGTCGAAGTGCTTTAAATCTCTTTTGATCAAAATATGATTTCTAAGTTTAGGTAGTGGGACATTTCTAATAGTACCAATTAGACATTTGCAAAGACTCCAATGTCAGTATACTTGTAAGAGGTGTTTGTCAAGATTAAGTCAAGCAGAGTCAAATTAGATGGGCGTTTAATGTTTGGAACTGTTAATCAGTTGGGTGATATTAAACAAATAGATTTTAGGCCATCAGAAGCTGAAGCCAACCAGTCAAGGTTTAAATCACCAACTAAGATCATTTCGGTTGAATTTAGACCAAAAATCGGATTATACATTGAGGTGAGAGCCTAACGGCAGGCAAAAGGAGGTCTGTAGCAGCCCGTAAGCATGAGAGAAATTGAGATTAAGGGCAAGAAATTCAATCTGTTCTTGAATGGAAAGAGAGACTAGGAGGGTAGTTTGGAATTCGTTTTTAATGTAGATTGCAACACCTCCTTCTTTTTAGCACGGTCACAACGAAAGACATTGTAACTAGACATTTGTAAATATATTTTTATCTGAGACGGATTTATTTAGCCAAGTTTCAGATAACACCAGGAAGTTAGTGTTGGTAGTCTTTATCCAAACTTTTAAGAAATTTAAGAAATGGGTAACATGCTGCGAATATTTATATGAATGATACCTAGACCTGATCTGGCTCTGAAATCTTCAGGGGTATCTAGATACTACTGAGTGATGGACCAGCGTTGGGCTGGACTTTCTCTGATAGTAAAAACAAAAGTAGGATAGTAGATTTTGACACAGATTAGTCATGGTTAGGGTGGATGAGGTTGATCAAGGATGAATCACTGTACATAAAATGTTTTTTAAGACTAGAAAGCGCATCATATTTATCAGTCTGGAGTTATGCGGAAATGGATCCCATTGTGGCAGCAATGCAATTGTAGTCAAACCTGATGAGGACCAGTTGTAGTCATGTGGAGAAGAGATCCATCCTGGTGCTGGGCACTGAAATGTGCTGATCATCACTGTGTGGCATTTCAGGTCACCTTCCAGCAAACAATGACCCAAAGCCCACAGCTAAGATAACCAAGGAGTGGCTTCACAACAACTCTGTGACTGTTCTTGAATGGCCCAGCCAGAGCCCTGACTTAAACCCAATTGAGCATCTCTGGAGAGCCCTGAAAATGGCTGTCCACCAACGTTTACCATCCAACCTGACAGAACTGGAGAGGATCTGAAGGAGAAATGGCAGAGGAACCCCAAATCCAGGAGTGAAAAACTTGTTGCATCTTTCCCAAAAAAAATCATGGCTGTATTACATCAAAAGAGTGCTGCTACTAAATACTGAGCAAAGGGTCTGAATACTTAGGACCATGTGATATTTCAGTTTTTCTTTTTTAATAAATCTGCAAAAATTCAATTTTTTTGTCAATATGGGGTGCTGTATGAACATTAATGAGGAAAAAATGAACTTAAATGATATTAGCAAATGGCTGCAATATAACAGAGTGAAACATTTAAGGGGGTCTGAATTCTTTCTGTACCCACTGTACATGTTTTGCATCTTTATTTATTTTTATTCACAGGCTTTCTACAAAGCACTTCAAATTTATACCAACAAATATTTTTGAGTCCACTAGATGTCCTAGTGGACAAAATGAAGCCATGAAAAAAGAAAACTCAAAAAGATGAAGATAATTTGTTTGTTTGTTTTTGGGACAGAGATGAAGCTTCAGGAAGCATTGAATTGAAGTAAACCAAAGGGATGAAAGGCTTCAATGCTTCATGAAGCTTCACCTCTGTCCCAATAACAAATTATCTTCATCTTTCTGAGTTTTCTTTTTTCATGACCCTGTTGTACCAACCAATAAGCATATAAAGCCCAGAGAGATTTTGACATTTCAAAATCTGGCCCAACTAAAGTTCTAATTATATAGTCATGTCTTAAACTTTCCACCTACCGTGTTTAAATGCAGAATAGTGTTGGCAGGTTGGTCTGTTGCAGTTAGTTTATTGTATAATCCAAGTATCTGCTTTATTGAGATCCCTGATAAATAGATTTCTTGAACTGTCTGGTCTACAGGTGATCAACTATAGGAGCAATTATGCAAGCGATAATTGCAGCTCTTTTAAATGAGTATTTAGCCTCTGCTGTGAAATGCCCACATGAAATCAAAGCAACAGAGAGTAGAGAATGGGCACAAGGACCTGGCTGCTTTTGTAATAAATGAAACTGTCTCCAGTTGTATAAGATGGACTGCCCTCGAAAGAGGAATTGAAACTGTGGTACAGTCAGTGAAGGACTGTCATTGTCTTCTGCCTCAGGGGTCTGGAGAGGAAGAAGAGTGCAGGCAAGATGGGACTGAGGAATGAACTGTGCACACAAGGTTTAAATGTGACATTGTAAAGAAGCAAAACTTCTCTTAATTCTGCTTCATCTCTGGTAAACCACGTTGCTGCTGGCTTATCTGTCAATCTAATGGACAAAAGTGGATTCAATATTTTATTTTTCCTTTTTAACACATGAAATCCAGAAAATGAATCAAGTACAATATATTGCAGTTGTTGAACGTTTTTACACATTTTTACGCACATAAAATGAAGTACATTAAGTCTGAAGGGTTTATATTTGACATCTTCTTGTGATATTGTCAGGATTCTCAATTGAATATTATTTACTTCTTTTTTAATCCAATTTTTCCTCACGCTGTACTCAAAGATGGTAGTTGTGATAGGTAATGAGGGTTAATAATTAAGAAAAATAATTATTTTTTTTCCCCAAAAACTCTCCTGTTTTCATTTTATATTTGTCCTAGGTCGTGCTAACGATATTGATGGTCATTCGTTTTTTTTGTTTGTTTGTTTGTTTGTTTTTTTACAATTCAATAATAAAGTATTGGTTATTTTCAGATTTATCAAAGCAGGATCATTGCTTGAGACCTTGGATGGGGAAAGGAGGTCACATTCATCTTGAGTGGGTTTCTTTTTGTAGAAAATTTTGTTAAACACTTCTATTATGTAAATGTAAAATGTATTTTTTCATTTGAGCCCATCTGTGTTGAGATGCTGTTCTTCTTTTTACCTTACTGTTTTTTTTTTTATTAACTCAAAATTGAACCAGTTGAAATTAAATCACTTGACCAAAGGTCTACTTCAAATTCACAGACTTGGATGTGGAAGTGGATGGTTTCAAAATAATGTCTACATATGTCAGGATCTATCTCTGCCTAAAGTATGACATAAAATGAGATAAATGCTAAATTTAGCATTCAATCATTTGGTTTATTTGGATGGAGTTTTGATTCAGGGCTTGATGCTTGAGGTGAAGACACTACATTTAAAAATATTACTTTTTAGATTTTTCCAAGGCTTATTTTGTAATGTATGAATATAAATTCCTTAAGACTCAGTGGAAGTGTTTCTATTGTTTTTTTCCTTTCTGTTTTTCAAATGAGAGATTGTTAAGGAGACACTGATTTGTTTCTGCAGCTATTTACCAAACATCAAGATCATACATATTATACCAAAAGTATTGGCTCACCTGCCTTGACTCACACATGAATTGAAATCCATTCCATTCCTAACCCATAGTGTTCAATATGATGTGGGTTTCCACCTTTTGCAGCTATTACAGCATCAACTCTTCTGGGAAGACTGTCATCCATGTCTTTATGGACCTTGCTTTCTGGAAGAGGAAGGGGCCAATCCAAACTGTTCCCACAAGGTTGGGAGCATGGAATTGTTTTGGTATCCTGAAGCATTCAGAGTTCCTTTCACTTAAACTAAGGGGCCAAGCCCAAGTGATAAAAACAACCCCACACCATCATTCCTCCTCCACCAAATTTCCTACTTGGAACAATGCAGTCTGACATGTACCGTTCTCCTGGCAACCTCCAAACCCAGACACAGATTGCTGGAGGGAAATGTGTGATTTATCACTCCATAGATCGTGTCTCCACTGCTCTAGAGTCCAGTGGCGGCGTGCTTTACACCACTGCATCCGATGCTTTCCATCACACTTGGTGATGTGTGTCTGGGATGCAGCTGCTCCGCCATGGAAACCCATTCCATGACACCGTTTTTTTTTTTGTTAATTTTGCTAGCTTAGGGGTTTCAAGTTAGTGGTCAGCCCAGCCACTTTAAGAAAGTGGCTGATGTATTTTTAACACGTGACTGAGCGACTTGACATTTATCAAGAATTATTTAGATGTGGTGGGGAGATTCCAGTCGTCTTCCAAAATAACACTTTCTTCAAAATAAGATCATCAATAAAACGGAAAAAATGTAGGTCGTGTTTTTTTCCCTCTGCGGCCCGGTAGGCTACCAACTGTCCCACGGACCAGTAACAGTCACTGACCCGGGGGTTGGACTGGTGTAACCAGCTGAAGAGTTAGAGTAATTCAACTCTGGAGCTTTAGCTGGGCTACGAGTTAATTTTAAAAAGACATAAAATGCTTAACGCTCATTGTCACTGTATAAAATTACTTTTTAAACTGGATGTTATTTATATTATATTTATAAACTGAAAAGCATGCATTTTATTGTGAAAAATAAGGCCTTAATAGCTGAGATAATATATTCTCAAACAAGAGATTTCTTTCTGCACTGAACTTCCAAACATGTCTTTTATTCAATTAAATGTTAAGAGTGCATGCACTTTTTTATAGCTCTTATCAATTCTGACTTATATCTTCAGAGCAGACATTTAAACTCATGTTTAAACATTGCAATGTTATTGAGTTTGTAAGGCAAACACGAAAACCTTTCCCTGGGATGCTGCGTGGGAGGAAGACACTGAAAATCAACAAAGATGCTAAACGGCCAACAGGGTTGAGATGAACACATGCTGGTTTACAAAGAAGTCTTAAGTAATACTCTGCAGTTCTGGCCTTGAGGACCCCTGAGATTGAATCAAAAGCTAAAATGAGTTTTGAAAAGAGGAAGATCCAAAAAGAAAAAACATAGTAGGAGGAGGGCTTAGAAACACAAGGATCAGATGAGTTCCAGAAACAAGACAAAGCAGCACAGGGTGCAAAAAAATATTTGTTTTGAGAGCTTTACCAGGTCACAAGTAACCTATCAGGACCTAAAATGGCAACAATGTCAGAAAAGTATCAATTTTCTCAATAAAAAGTCAATTCCTATGTATTATTATAGCACAACACAAACAGTGATGTATTAGCCGTTGGTTAGAAAACAAAGAAAAAGGTTTTTCTGGAGTGAACAATTGGTAAAAACTAGAAACATAAAGTGCTTTATCCTCCAGCAGAGATTCTTAAAAACCAATCTCTGAGGAAAATGTTGTTTTTGGTTTTTTTAACATGTTCTTGTGGCATTTATGATGATTAAGGATTTAAATATTTATATATGAAGCTTAAAATTGCATTTATGAGTATTAGAGTATGAGTATAGACAAAAATAATGCCATTTGAAAAAGCTCAGGTTTGTGATGTAGAACCTACACTTGGCATGCCACAAGCATCCTGGTTGTTTGAGGTGTTGTGAGGGGCTGTAGGCTAGGGGATAGTGTGTAAACACATGGGTGACAGGAAGTGGGGAGGGCTTACGCCACGCCAACGGTCCCGCCCACAACTCAGAGGTGAATTTCTAATGAACTACTGTCGCTCTGCAGAAACTATGTCCTAGAAAACAAAATGTTCTTTTTATTTTATCAAAAAAATGCCTAATCTTAATAAAGATCACTGGGAACGCTTTGAAAATAAAATAAAAGATGATCAAAATGGGTTTTTAAAGAATATAGATGCTGATGCATGCTGCTATTGTCACAGTCCCCTGTGCAACCGTCTCCTTACTCCTTCGGGGTGATACTATATTCTCTCCATTTGAAGAGGAACAACCATTGGGTTGGTAAACATGTAAACTAGAAAAGATCAAATGAACTCATGTGCCTGCTTCCTGCTCTTTAACCTTAAGGTAAAACAAAGCCAGCCAAACCTTCTGACTTACTCAGTAACAATGGCCAAGATGATCAACAAGAGATCTGTAACCTCCTACGGTTCTGAGAAATACACAACATGATTTTCTCCAAGCCCCACAGACATGACACACAAAGCAAACGCAGACAGAACAGGCACCAACTCCTCTAAGGAAGGAAAGGTAGAAAAATGCAAACTCTAAAGTCCTCTGGATGAATATGACAATGTGCTGTGCCTGTGTGGCGGAACGTCCTCTCACAAACACCCAAATGGAGACAAGATTTGGTGATGATAAAATACAGTTTATTTAAAAACCTGACAAAGTTCTAAAAAACAAAGAAAATGCACTCGCGCTGTTGGACTCCGAGCGCTGGGTGACGATGGCTGCCTCCCAGGACCCCCTTAAGCCCTACTGCAACAGGGGTTTGGTAAAATACCTACAACCATGGGAATCTCACGTCCCGTCCCCCTCCCCACCAGGTGCTCTTGCTAAGGGCCCCAACACACACAAAGACCCAATAACAGTAACTAAAAAGAAACACACCCTAAACACAGGGGGGTGTACCTGAGCAGGACACCACACAAGTGGGCTGAGGCAAAAATTGAGTTCTTATAACAACAGAGGCACTGGTGGTGCAGAAGTAACCCTATCCTATGTCTCCCTTACAAACCCTATTTGTCCTTTGTTTACACTCTCTCCCGCTAGCTTACAGCCCTTCACAACCCCAAGCTAACATTAGTGGAGCAACTAAAAAGCTATCCCACCATACAGTACTGAGCCACATGCCAACTTAGACGAGGAAAAATAAGATGTACACTGATCTATTTGTCTGCAAGTGGATGCAGATGCAGTGGATTTAGACGGCCAAATCAGGCACAACTCCTCAATAACGTTATCCATATTCGCCAGTCATTTACGTTAGCGCGTAGCTGCCAGCGCTCAGAACATACATAATGTCAGTTTTATAACTTCATGCTAAAAAAAGTCATGCTAAAACAACAAGTCACCATTTAAATGTGAACTTCTGTGCTTCAGAGCACACCCACGTGAAGAAATGCATTTCTCCTCCACGGCCGGCACAGCACAACCCGGCTCCCCCTACCGGCGGAGGGATGCAGAATTCGAAGTCCCTTTGCTCTTAAAAAAACTATTTCGGACGCCTCCCTCCCTTAAAATGCCCCTACAATTGGAGGACATTGAGAAGACACGTGCAGCAAAAGGGAGGGGGACTTGGTTGCAGACAAGATGGCGGCTGAAAATCGTTTGCTGGAAAGAAGTCAAGAACTGGAATCACCCCCCCCCGCGAGCACCGCACTAGATTGCGCCCCAACCTATGGCCCAAACTCATCATTAGCCAGAAGCAGAAAATTTGCAGGGTGATGCTGAAATATTGTAATATGTTGCTTGCCCTTGGTCTTTGATGTTGCTTCATCATGTGCTCCTTGAATCAAGCACATGAAGAAAAGCGGTTTTATCAACCTTTTATATTAGTTAAGTGTTGGATATCGGGGTAAAACCACGAAGTGTTTATACAGACGAAAACCCCAGACTAAATGCAAAAACTGTTCAGGATGAGTGAAGACCAGAGTTCAGGCACGCACAGGGTGAGAAGAAAGTTTATTTATAGAGTTCAGAGGTCTTCTTGCTGAGCCGATGCTCAGTGGAGCGAATGACGTGGAGAAGATGGCTGCTCCAGATTCTGTGCGTGAGCGGCGAGGAGCGGGGCGCATCAGCCTCCATGCGTGAGCGTCGAGGAGCCGCGCACCAGCAGGTTCCGTGCGTGAGCGGAGATGATAGCTAGACTCAGAGCGTGGCATAGACCTGATTTGAGGAAACAACGAACTGGCAGGGAATGAATGAACACACCACCCTAATATACCCAGGAACGCGTGAATTTCCGGTCCTGGTCAAGAACTTCCCGCTAATGATGATCTTGCGCCATGTTGTCTGCAACCAGGTCCTTTTGGAAAAAGGAGCAACAAGAGAACTATTGTCTTCTGGAGGTGCAAAGAAAGTGATCTACGATTTAGAAGAACTGGTTTGAACTTGGGTTATTGAGCAAAGACGGAAAGGTGTGCATCTCCAGGAAAATGGTCGGCACAAAAGCAGAGTATTTTTGATATGAAGGTTGATGATGCTTCAAAGAGAAAATTAACGTTCACAACCAGTGATAATCAGAACTTAATACAATGTTCTCATCATTTCAGTAAATCCTGAAATGTTCACCTGGTGTTGTCTGCATTTTGTTTCCAAATTCCACCGCAAAATGAACCCATTAGCCATCACCATTCTGTCTGCGATGGAATGAAAGCCCGTCTCCAACAGATGCTTGTCTCTAATAAACAGCGGGCCGGCTGCCACATGTTCGGTATAAACGCCCGGGCTACTGAAGGCAGAAATAGGGTATTGTGCATATAAAATGAAAGCATTTTGTCAATCACTGCAAGCTCAGCAGAAAAAGTGTATGTGTGTGTTTGTGTGTTAGTCTGGGGGCGGTGCTGGCAGTGCAGACTCTACCTCGAAGGGGCTGTTCCCACGTTGTGACATCACAGTGTGAGGACCCGTTCATTTTTGTGGATTGGCACTCAGAGAGTTGGGGTTTTAGAAAAATGCTCAGAAGTGTGTGAATGGATCAAAATACCGCTTTGGGGTTGTTTCTTGTGAGGAATTAACATCAAAATACACTTACAAGTTCAAAAAAGTTGATTTTGCATGATATAGGCCCTTCAAGAAAATCCAGCCAACATGTAAAAATCCCTTTTATTTCTTCCAGGGAGAACAGTTGTTAATAATAGGGATCCTAAATTATGGTATTAGGATTATTTTCCTCACTGTTTTTTTTTTATTACCAGTGTCCAAAGACAATTTTATCTGACTCAGTAGCTTCAAACAGTAAAACGGTTCTTACAACCCTTCTACTTCCACACACCAATACACTCTATACATTATTTTGCCAGCAAGAAGGATGCCTCTGTTTTAAAGGGTGGAGCATCCTAAATATGTCAAGATTTACAGATTATATGTGCTCTAAAAATATACTGAATTGATCACTTATCCACTCAGACAATTTGCACACATGCAGAACTTTGCCCTTCTGTTGTCTTAATATCTTTCTCCAACTAGAACACTACAAGTTCACAAGTTACTGTGCTCCAATGTGCATTATAAAAGTTATTGCCCACGAGGTGTGCACAAAGGGAATCTGGATAGCATAAAAAAGAGGATTATATAATTATTTCACTGTTTTTTTACACAGGTAAGGACTTGAAATGTCTCTTGCACAAAAAATTATTTTTCCAGAGCATTTTTTAACGTCAATTTCCCAATTATTTCATTATGTCCCATGTCCCTTTGGTGACGCTACAGACTCATTGTTAATAATGGTACTTTGAAAATAAAACAAGTCTTTTTAAAAATTGCTCGGGACTTTTATTTGCAAAGACAATCCTTACATTTTGAGCTATTAAGTATCTTTTTTATGTGATGCAGAGTTTTTAAATAAAAAAAAAATTTAACTGAAATATTATTCTAAAACCCAGAAAAAGCTGTGAATTAACTTTGATAGAGCACAACTAATCCAGTTTGGTAAACATCTTTTCCAGCTTTCTTCTGAGACATCGCACAGTGGTAGAGCAGGCCATCTCATCTTGTCTTGTTTTCCGTTCTCTCAGCCTTGAAGCCACAGTGCTCATCCTGGACCGATAACGCCCCTGTGACTTCTGTATTTTTGTGGATTAGAAAAGAGGAGCTCTCTGCTTCATCTGCTTTTGTTTTGTACCACAGACAATATATGCCTGTTATTATTTGATGAATCAGATTTCTGTTTTTGGCTTGTTTCCACCAATGTTTTTTTGGTTTGTTTGTGTCTTTGTTTCTTTTTTCTCCTGAGCCTTAATTGAGATAAAATCGTGTTTAATTAGAATTGTCTTGTCTTCCTATTTTGGGTAATGTGTCAAAAAATGTCAGTGCATTGGTAAATATCTAATGCAGTCCATCCTTAAACATCATACCTTCCTTTATTAATAAAGCAACAACCTGAGAGTATAAGGCTGCACTTGCACCGGCCATGTGACATGCGTTCATTTGTTTCTTTCAGCCTATAGTGTTCAAACTGAATAATTCTTTTGTTTCTTCTGTTTACTAGCACACATTTTTTATTTATTTTTTTCTGATCTCCATTTCTAGGTACTTAAGATTGAAGATGTTTTTAGATCCCAGTTTTACACATGCATACATAGAAACAGGACAGTTTTCACAGGGACCATGGTTGGAAAACACTGGTCAAAGAGGCCATTTGGAGTCAGCAGTTGACCAATGATCATATTTCTGGACTGTGGGAGGGAAGCAGGATCCCAAGAAAAAACCCACACATGCACCAGGTTAACATGCAAACTCGACACTGACAGGACTCAACTGGGATTTGAACCCAGGTAAGACTGCTAACCGTTACACCACCGTGAAGCCCTGTGGCATAATGTCTGCATCTATTTACCAATATTAAACCTTTTGGTTTATAAACAAAAACTTTTACATACTGCATATTATAATGTACTCTCCCGCGCATTAAAAAACACACAGACAGATGAAGCTTATTGTAACCCATAGAAAGTAATTCAGAGTTGTGTCTCTTAACAGAAGACACTTTATTAGGTGATTAG
Organism: Adrianichthys oophorus; assembly: GCA_036245035.1. Taxonomy (NCBI): domain Eukaryota; kingdom Metazoa; phylum Chordata; class Actinopteri; order Beloniformes; family Adrianichthyidae; genus Adrianichthys; species Adrianichthys oophorus. The sequence goes on along the minus strand of BSAI01000189.1, from coordinate 2,407,426 downwards.
AGTAGCTGGTAATCAATCCATGATGAAGTATACCTGAGAGACAAATGCCATGCCTTCCAAAACACAGCTGCCCCATATTTTAACATTACTAAAACTACTTCATACGAATGAAGATGAATGTATTCATTTCCGAATGCATGCCTTTTGGTTCCATTTAAATGTAAATGTGGTCACTAAACTCGGCATATTGTTATCCATGACATGATAGCGTGGCTTTGTTGATTTATTCCAAGATGTTGGGGCTCCTTTAAAAACGTCATTGTTTTCTTTCTGGAGAAAATGGATAGGAAGCCTGTGAGCAGCAAAACAACAAAACACGTTGAAACGATACCAACACCAAAAACTAGTAGACACCAACCTGGTGTTTTTTATTTACCAGTCCTACGTTTGGTAAATGCAGTGGGTTGTGTCAAAAAGAACATTTGATGTAAAACCAAAGTCAAATCTTTTGTGCCCCAAACAGTGGGAACTTGGTGGCTTGAACATGCCGGTGTGAATGTAGCTTTAAAGAATGGCAGCAGATTTGTGCAATTTTATCATGTGTTGATTGAAAGAGCACTGAACAGAGAAAGAATGGTTCTAAAGAAGGAGTTTGTTAAGGATGTTCTAGAGGTGAAGAAATATCACAGGCTGATGAGGCTGAAGGAGTGATGTTGAATGTTGTCAGTGGATATAACCGAAAGGTCGGATGTGAACAGAGCAGAGGACAGGGCTAGATGGAGGCAGATGATTCTCTGTGGCGTCCACTGAAAAAAGCAGCTGAAAGTTGAAAGGAAAGGAGGGCAATACAACGCCGCCCACGGCTTTAACTTAACTACGCTGCATTCCAGGTTTATTCAGTAGCCAATGACATTTATGTTCCAAAAGCAACTTTGATTGGTAAGAATGTTAAACGTTGCACAATTTAACCTTTTAAAAAAATACTTTGTGAAAGTTTCAGTGTGTTCTTCTGTGGCCAAAATTCGTTTTCTCAATCTTATGAAAATACTTCTGTTCACCAAAGTGAAATTTGCATCCAAGTTGTGGATGGGACAGCTGGCACGGAGCAACCAATCCCCCTCTTCTTCTTCCTGTTGCAGGGAGCTTGTGGCCCACCCAGCGTATTTCTACATCACAAATAAGTACTTCTTCAAACAGCATTTTGAAGAACTGCTTTTGCTTCACAACAATTTGAATAAAGAAATACTCAAATACAATTTTGAGCTACATGTTCTTAATAAATGTTCTCCATCAGAAAAATGTTAAAACACAATTTTCTTGAGAGAGGATCTTTAACAATATGCAGCTTTTTGTTTCAAAACTTACATGGCACCCACTGTGGATGATAAATCTTCATATTTTGGATCGAGAAAGGATGAGGAAATTCACACCAAGGAACAAACATTCTAGATCTTAATTCAGTTTTATTGATTTTGAGCTGCTTTTACGGTGAAGCATTATTCATTAAAGCAAAAGGGTTTTTTTCACTCAGCAGTTAAAAGGGCAGTGTGGCATCTCTTTTTACTGTATTGCCAAGGAAATTAAGTAACAGAGAGATGTAAAGAGTTGTGGAAGTTATTAAAAAAAATGTTTGCTTTTATCATAAAAAAGTTAATAAAAAACAATCTGTTCATGAAAAAGAAGTCAATCCTCATATCTCAAAATACCAGAAAATTCAGCAAAACCTTTAACCTTAAAATCCCTCCTTAATTTTGGAAGATATAAAACTTATCTAGCTTAAAAGCACACCTGATATAGTGAAGCTTTTCCTGGAACATCCTGAGCCATGCTTTTACTTACTTTGGTTCTCTCGCTTTCTCTCAGATGTATTTATCTCTTTCTGCACTTTCTAACTTGTCTTTAACTTCCTTCAACAGTACGTTTTAGCATATTTGTGTTCATTTGTGTCTTTCTTGCCTAACACATGAATGTTAAAGTAAAACACAGTGACATTGAATGAAAAAAACAGTACCATGCATGACGCAAACCTCCATGCCATGCATGGTACTGTCACCGTTATGTAAAAAAAAAAAAAATGCACATCCGTTTTGTAAACAATAATTGTTGACTAATTGACTAATCGCAAAAAATAATCACGAGTGACAGCCCTAGTCAGGAAACACGGAGTGGCTAAAATACTTCATAACCCACTTGTAAAACTCAAATCTGTTTAAAACAAGCGTCTCTTAGTTACCAACTCTCCGCATATCATTTTGCAGTCAGCCAAAAGGACCCAGAAAAACTCAGACTCTAGAGTATTAGTTTTAAAGTTTTAATTAAAAGCTCCATGAGGTGATGAAGGCTCACCGCGGCAGAGGGAACACAACACGACTGAGTCTCAGACGACCGGGGAGGATTGACGGAAAAGAAATTAATCTTCCTTGAGATTTTGGTGGTATAAATTTAAATTGACACGAGCACTGTTAAAGGCTGCTGGCAGGTATCACTGGAGGGTTTGTTAATGGGTAATTCTGAACCAGACTAAACAGAAAAGTATTTAACAATGGCTCTCTTACTCTGTTTGTGTCCAGGAGACGATGATAGCGAGAAGCAGAGAAGAATGTGTTATCCGAGAGAGAGGATGGAACACTCTTAAAATAAATATGCTCTTACAGCTCACTACTGTGGTATTTTTTCCTATTGGGAGAAGTTAAAGGATTCAAGATACAAGTGCAAAATCCATTAGTATAATCCAGCATCAAAAAACATAAACTTAACAAAAATAACAGGACCGCAGGCAGAGGCTTGGTTAAGCGTGGAAACATGGCCAAAAGCTTTATGAACCTGACATAAGACTTGAGGTCACAGCTGGTAGATGCAGGTGAACTGCTACAAACAGAGGACTTGGTAGACTGTAAATGAGCACTGTTTGGAGGAGGACCATCGACTGTATATAAAAAACTGGACTGAGTGACACCTCCCCCATGACGTTTTATTATCCTATTCTATGAGTATGTATGTGCAAAATGCATGGTTGGTTTCATACGGATCAGTTCCTCTCACTGGCCTACTTGCCTATCATCTAGTTTTCAAAATGAACCTTTTGTTTTGCTTCCTTTTTTTTTTTTATTTACTTCTTTTTTTACTTCTTCCACATTTGTATTTTCTGCGGCTGTCAACGATTAGTCGACGCCATTGACTATAAAAAATCATCAGCGATAATTTGGTATTACCTATGCGTTGTTTTTTGGGGGGTTTTTTTGTTTTGTTTTTTTTTGGTCATTTTAATTGTTTATAACGGCCACCAGCAGCACACAAAGTCATTTGGATCGCAAAGCACAACAAGAAGTTTTGGAGGCGGTATAGCCGTTCCTCAACAAAAAAAGAAGATAGATGCAAACTTAAATTTTACGGCAGCACAACATCTGTGCATGAGCACCTGAAGGAAGCATCCTGCGGTCTTGGTGTCTTCTCAATGTCCTCGACGTCTTCGTCAAGGTAGTTTGTACTCACATCTTATTATTACAGAATGGTTGTAATGTTTTCTATCATCGTGCTATTATTGGAGTGTAACGAGTGTCTGAGTATTCTGATACTCAGGATCAGCCCCCAAAAATTTGAGTATGAATAGAAGCGACGTCCAAGATCGCTGATTCGCAACCTTTCTAGATATGATATAGTAGTAGTATGTGAGTGTAGTAAAACATACAATTCGAGAAAAATTTTGTTTTTGCTCTGAAATGCAGAATAATGTGGATTTTAAGTTTATAAACTAAAAATAAGCCGAACGCGCTGCACTGCTATCACAGGAAGCAAACAAATCTTCAAAATAAAGTATCGGTGAAGCTTCCAATTTTCAAAACAAACTAAAACTGGCGAGTGTGTTTTTGTAGTTGAAAAAAAAGACTGAAGTTCCATTTACTGACATAAGTTCTGAGAAAACTAATCTCCTAACTGGAGCTTTAGCTCCAGTGTTTACATTCTTTTGATTCTGGTAACTCTTCAACAGTTTACATAATTAACGTAATTCTAGCGGATTCTGATGTGGAGAAAAGCAGCCTCGCGCTGATTTGCAGCGCTGCACAGTGAATTGATTACGTCATCAACACGATCAGCTGATTCTGCCATGGAGAAAAGCGGCTTTTCATAACGGCTTTGCACTGAAATACTATGCTTTAGAATGTAATGTGTTGCAGAACTGTGAGGATGTAAAAAGTGTGGAGAACATTTTCAGGATTTGTTGTTAAATGATCCAAAACAACTGTGATGTTTATGTTTTGTTTACTGCTAAAATTAATCAGAAAGTTGATTAAAAAAAAGTTGTTTCAAGGAACAAACGCCATTTATTTCTGTCTAAATCTTTTGTTTTTATCAGTTTTGTTGATTCTAAACTCTTGTTCTAAATACAAGTATAAATGATGGTGATCTCATACGTATCATTTTAATTTAATACATCCAGTAAAAAGATGGTTGGGTATACTCTGGACAGATCGCCGGCCCGTCGCATGGCCACACAATCACTCTCACATACACACTTTACAGTCTTCAGTTAACCTATGAAGCATGTTTTTGGACTGTGGGAGGAAGCCAGAGTGTCTAAAGATAAGCCCAGGATGCACAGAGAGAACGTGCAAACTCCACAAAGAAAGGATCCAGTCAGAGTTTGAATCAGGTCCTTCTCCCTGTTAGCCGAAGCCGTTAAGCACTGCTCCACCGTACAGCTGCAAAAAATATGACTATAATGATAAGAATTATAACAATTATCATTTGCTTGTTCTCCAAGTTAAGACTAATTTGGGGAAACAAACTTTTAGATTCAGATATTTAAAAAAAAAAAAAAAACAGGAAGTCCTTCTACAGGGACAAGGAAGCTTGAAGGATGGCCCTGGCGACCCCCCTCAGCGACGGATTGGGTGGACATGGCATGGCATAGCGTGGACTCCAGTGGAAAAAGACCCTGCCACTGCAGCAAAAAGTCTCCTGCTGGGTCCAAGTGGTCAGGTCATTCTTTCTGGGAGTGGTGGTGGAGGACCCAAAATGCAGGAGACCAGGCTAGCAACAGACACTCCAAACATTTGATAAATAAACTGAAACATGACAAAAACGTGGAGAAACAAAGGAGTGGTAAAACAAAGCAGATGACCTGACAGTGATGAACAGAAAACCAGACACGTGTGTACACTGAGGTAGATTAACTAAAAAAAAGACAGCTGTGGATGAACCAAGTGAGTCTGACAGAGAAAACAGAACATGACGAAAGCTTCATAAAACCAAAGCACAGAATCCTCACAAACTGAAGATGCTGAGAGATGCAAGTCTGTCTGAGTGCTGACCAAACTGTGCGGGAGTCTGTGCACAACAATAAGGAATAGGTTTAAAGACAACAACGTCCAATAAATCAAGCAACAAGTTTTTAAAAAATCCTGCTGGAGTCTTTCACACGGATTTTTTGGAACTTTTGTGAGACTATAAAACCCAAAACTGACCAAACATCTTTACCATCATAAATGTCTTAAATCATCAGTTGGTAGTTTTATTTTAATCATGAACGAGGATACTAATGACTAGTGACAAGTAGGGCTGGGGGATATTGAATTTTTTATATCTTAATATATTTTTTTCATATCTGGCAAAACAATGCATATCACAATAGAAATTAAATAACTATATTTGTTCACTCATTTACTCGCCATGTGGTGACTAACCCTCAAACTTTTACTCAACAAAGGAGGGAAAGTGCTCGCAACTGGCAAGTGTTAATTTCAGACCCTTCAAAATAAAAGTCTATCACAATAGACTCATTTACTATCAAAAATAAAAGTTCTATTGCGATATCGATGGTTATCGTTTTATCGCCCAGCCCGAGACACAAGTGATTTTTAACATGCACAAAAGTGTCAATTAGTGTCAAGTGTCAATGTCTTAATTCTTACTTGACATTTTTACAGGTGATTTTTAGCATTTTACCATTTAAAATGGTCAATTACCCTACAACAGACTGGCGACCTGTCAAGGGTGTAACCCGCCTTTACCCAACAGTAGCCGGGACAGGCTACAGCGACCCCATGACCCTGAAAGTGGGATAAGAAAATGGATGGATGGATGAAAAATTGTGAGAGTTTGTAGGATTTTGGTGAGTTTTGCACAAATCCATGCAACATTGATCTTAAAAATGTATTTTTTAGAACTTGGAGCTTTTTGTGCGCGAAACATTTCATGCAGGAGACAGCAAAAAACGTTTATGAAAAACAGAGTATTTGTTATCTGTCATTATAATGCAGCTCTGCAGAGTACCCTAAACCTGATTTTGGAGCCTTTATTACCCAGTGTGAGCTCCATTTCCAGTTACAGGCTCCTCATTATCCTACGGAACAAGCCAAGGTGGCCTTCATTATATCCCACCTCACTGGCAGAGCCGGAGCATGGGCTACCGCCGAGTGGCAGCGTGGAGCCCCTACCTGCGCATCTCTCTCGGCTTTCCTGGAGGCCTTCCTGCAGGTATTTCATCATACCAAGCCAGGCAGAGAGGCAGCTCGTGCGCTTATGAAATTAAGTCAGCGGGACAGAAGGGCAGCTGACTACGCCATAGAGTTCCGGACCTTGGCCTCCACTAGTGGTTGGGACACTACTGCGCTCACGGACGCTTTCGTGGAAGGACTGTCCAAGGAATTAAAGGACAGACTAATCTCACTTGAGTTACCATCTACCTTGGAACCCCTCATCACCCTGGTTATCAGGATAGATAACCGATTACAGGACCACAAGGAGGAGCGTGGCAGGGTGGTTCCCCGCCTACATCGCAGGCCCACCAACTCACCTGACTGTGCTGTTTCTCCCGCAGAAACCCCGTTACAAGTGCAGGAGGAACCCATGCAGCTCGGACGGGGCAGACTGTCTGTTTCTGAACGACGGCGACGGATGGCAGCAAGTGAGTGCCTTTACTGTGGTAGGCGGGGTCATTTCTGCAGGGAGTGCCCAGAACATCTCTGCTCGTCAGTAAGAGTGGGCGCGCTGACGAGCGGTGATTCGGCGCTCACCACTCCTAAACCTGCTGCCTGCTTATTAAAGATTCGGGTAATGTTCCATGGGAGGGGGGTTTCGGTTAAAGCTTTGGTGGATTCAGGAGCAGAGCAGAACCTCATGGACGCCGAGCTAGCTAAACAGGCCGGTCTTAAGTGCGAGTTGTTGCCCCGTCCTTTACAAGAGGTCTCCCTCAACGGTCAAGAGGTAGCCACCATCTCACATATAACCGAACCCATTCATCTGATTATTTCTGGCAATCACCACGAACTTACCCGTTTTTTCCTCCGCCCAGAACCCACCGGTTCTGGGTTACCCCTGGCTTATGGCGCACAACCCAGTCATCGACTGGCCCTCCAGTCGGGTCTCCGGCTGGAGTGAGATGTCACACCACCTGTCTGCGCTCAGCTCGGCCTCCTGGGGAAGACCCCGCTGTCCCAGTAGGGCGGTCGCCCTCACCTGACCTATCCGGGGTACCGCTGGAATACCACGACCTAGCTGAGGTGTTCTCCAAATCACGAGCTCTCTCCTTACCGCCTCACAGGCCATATGACTGCGCTATTGAACTCCACCCTGGCGCTACCTTGCCTAAGAGCAGGTTATATAGTTTGTCTAAACCCGAGAGGGAGGTTATGGAACAATATATTGCCGAGTCTCTGAATTCTGGACTTATCAGACCGTCTTCATCACCAGTGGGGTCCGGGTTTTTTTTTGTTGGGAAGAAAGACGGGTCTCTCCGACCATGTATTGATTTTCGAGGGCTAAATGAGATTACTGTCAGAAACAGTTACCCCCTGCCTTTAATGAACTCAGCATTTGAGGCATTGCAGGAGGCCAGGATTTACACCAAACTGGACCTTCGCAACGCTTACCATCTCGTGCGCATCAGAGCCGGTGACTAATGGAAGACCGCCTTCACCACTCCTTTAGGACATTTCGAGTACCTGGTTATGCCGTTTGGCCTCTGTAATGCTCCTGCTGTGTTCCAGGCTATGATTAATGATGTATTACGAGACTTTCTACATCGTTTTGTTTTTGTGTACCTGGATGATATTTTGGTTTTTTTCCAGGGACGCCAGCGAACATCGGCGGCATGTCTGGTGCTCCAGCGGTTACTGGAGAATAAATTATTTGTGAAGGCGGAGAAGTGTGATTTCCACTCTCCGTTTGTTTCGTTTTTGGGGTTTGTGGTAGCAGAGGGTGAGGTGAGACCCGATCCGGCTAAGGTGAAAGCGGTGGTGGAGTGGCCTACACCTGCTAACCGGAAACAATTACAGCGGTTTCTGGGGTTTGCCAACTTCCTCCGTCGCTTCATCCGTGGCTACAGCTCGGTGGCTTTTTGTGGCTCTAACCAAACTCCCCTCTGCTGCAGAGACAGCTAGATTGATCATCAAACATGTCTTCAGGCTGCATGGCATCCCCACAGACATGGTGTCGGATCGTGGTCCTCAGTTCATCTCATAAGTCTGGAAGGCGTTCTGTGGGGCTTTCAGGACTACTGCCAGCCTGTCTTCTGGTTTTCACCCACAGACTAATGGTCAGGCGGAACGGACAAACCAGGACTTGGAGGCCGCTCTCCGATGTATCTGTTCCCAACGCCAGACCTCCTGGAGCTACTTGTTGCCATGGGTGGAGTATGCGCACAACTCCCTCATCTGCTTCTGGCATGTCCCCCGTTTGAGTGCTCTCTGGGGTACCAACCCCCCCTGTTTCCCGAGCAGGAGACGGAGGTGGCCGTTCCGTCGGTTCAGCATCTATACCGCCGCTGTCGGCGTGTTTGGCGGGAGGCTCGGGCGGCCCTGTTGCGTTCAGGGGCTACCAACAAAAGGCTGGCAGATCGTCGACGCACTCCGGCACCTACTTACCTACCAGGCCGTCATGCTGTCCACTTCACACATCAAGCTTCGGACGGAATCCAAGAAGCTGTCCCCCAAGTACATTGGTCCTTTCGAGATCCTGAAGGTCATCAATCCTGTGGCGGTCAGGCTGCGCTTGCCCAGGTCCTTGCGCATCCACCCGGTCTTCCATGTCTCTCAGCTGAAGCCGCATGTTACGTGTCCCCTGCAGCGGCCTTCCTCTCCACCACCCCCTCCCCGCATAACTGATGGCCAGCCGGCCTACACTGTCCGTCGCCTGCTGGACCTTCGGCGACGGGGACGTGGCCTCCAGTATCTGGTGGACTGGCAGGGGTACGGGCCTGAGGAGAGGTCCTGGGAGCCTGCTTCGCGGATTCTGGATCCTGAGCTCATCAGGGACTTCAATCGGCGGCACCGGGTCGGGCTTCCCCCTGCGCCAGGCGGCGCGCCTTGGGGGGGGGGGGTACTGTGGGGTTATGGACCCAGGACATTTGTTGGTTTTGTGTTTGGTGTCCACTTCCTGTTTTATTCTGTTGTTGGTTGTACTTCCTGTGTTTCTCCTCTGTTTTTTTTATCAGGTCTCTTGAGACTGCCCTCCTAGTGATTGTTCTCTCCCTCCTTAATTGGCACACCTGTTTTCACTTACCTCATCCCCTCCTCCTGGTTATAAGTCTTCGTCTCCCCTGCACTGGTTGTCGGGTGTTTTTGTACCTTCATGGATTTGTGTTCTGATTTCGAGTACTGATTCAAATAAATGAGACTTTTCATTTATTAATACCGTCTGCTTCTGTGTTCGCACGTCAACCCTGACAAATCTACAAGTTACCAGATGGTGCAAAGATTATTTCACGTGTGTAAATATCATATAATGAAGGGCAGCTCATTGTAACTCTTTAGTCACTATTTCTCTGTTATTTAAATACCCAAACCAAATATATTTTGATCTATTTTAAAAGCGTATCCGGTGGTAAAAATTTTAGTTATGATTGTGCCGTTTTTAAGAAAAATCTAAAAATGTTCTAGAACAAAGTTTCTGCAGAGCGGCAGGAGTTCATTAGAAATCCACCTCGGAGTTGTGCTTGGCTGTCGGAAAAGCAACCACTCCTCCCCTTCCTGTCATCAATAAGTGGCAGCTCTATGTTTACATGATCTACTGCCAGCTTACAGCCCCTCACAACCCCAACTTAACATTACCAGTGATGGCTGGCCCCAATCAGGGGTGCAGGTTCGATTCCTGCCCTCCCATGTGTTGAAGTGTCCATGGGCAAGACACTGAACCCCACATTGCCTCTGGTGGAAGGTTGGCGCCAGTGTTCGGCAGCGGAGCCGCCATCAGTTTGTGAATGTGTGCGAGTGGGTGAACGGGACTGACTGTAAAGCACTTTGGGCTTTCAAGGAAGGTAGAAAATCGCTATGCGAGTATACACCATTTACCAGAGCAACAAAAATGGTGAGTAATATCAGAGCTATCCAGCCGTACAGTTTTGATCCAGATTCCAGCTCAGACAAGGAAAACAAAGACGCACATGGATCTGTTTGTCTACAAGCGGATGCTGAGAAGGGAGCTTGTGGCCGGCCCAGCGTTTTTTCTTTGTCACCTACTCGCTTTTATTCCCCAAACATGACTTTTTTCATCTGCTCCTGATTCACAACGATTTGAATAAAGAAATACATAGAAATGCCATTTTAATCTAAATTTCTTTTATGTCTTCCATCATGTGAAAAATACCACAAGAACGTGTTAAAAACACCATTTTCATTGAAGTGGGTCTTAAAAAAGGTAAACACACAAAGTAGTTGTGTATCTTGTCAGTCTTTTTCTGCAGGCTCTGGAAAATACAGATTTGATCTGGAATTTCCAATGAACGTTCAGCTAAGCCACATTTAAAAAAATAGAATATCAAATCCTCCTGTTGCAGCCTCCCTCTCCTTTGAATTGCATTACTGATTAAACATTTCCTTTTTCTGTGTTCGAACTCATCAGACATGCATTCTCTGCATTCCAAACTCAACTCTTAATGATGGAAATGTGTTTGCCCCCTAATGAAGCCTTGCTTCTCCTTAGAGAATAATCTGACAAACCTGTTGCACAGGACTGAGCGTAGCGCCACCTGCTTCCACATGGATCAGTTCGCGATGCAGTGCAAGTGTCACTATAAAGCCTTCTAGACGCTCTGTTGCGCATCCTGGAGAAAACTGGCGAGCCCAAGTCTGAGAATGAACGGGTCAAGTTTGCGCAGCTGAGAAACTGCAAACCGAATCCAGAATGTTCACTGTAGTAACAGATAGTAAGTAAAGAAAGAAAGCGGCCACCAACCACACTGCGGCTCCCAGAGGGGCAACGCGCGCGCGTGGGCACGGGTCTTACCTTTGGAGAGGACTGAGAAAACTGCGCCGAGAAGCAGGAGCCCGGAGGTGAGGAGCGGGGTTGTTAGGGTACCCATGCCGGCGCACGCCTCCAGATAAACCAGATAAAGGCAGCCGGGATTGTGGCGCCTCCTTTCTCCTTCTCAAAGCTGGACTAACTCCCGCAGTTCAAAGAGGAGGACGGTTTGGGGAGGTGGCGCCAGAGGAGAGCGAGAGAGAGGACGCGTCCCCCTCTCTCCACCTTGCACTTTGGCTCAGTGTGCGCGCGCTGCGGGGAGGACCGGCGCTCTCCTCTGACCCCTCCCATCACCGCGGAGCGCTCAGCGCGCCAACCAATGACAAAACGACAGAGGAAGAGGAGCAGGTGTCACGCAAGAAATGTTTCACTTTAAAGCGTCAAATGCAAGAAAATGCTTCACATCCAGCACCCTGTTCCAAACGTCATTTGACAGCTGTCAACTTTATATGACTTTACACCTTTGACCTTTTACACACCTTTGATTTATGAAATAGTAGAAGGTTTCTAAAGAAAAGAATTTACATTTTAAATATATATTCAGTGGCGGAGCCTCCATTTTTGAGTCAATAATTGTATATAATATTGACAAGGATTGAGAGACCATTGAAGCATTGCTTTTGCTTAAAGTCTGACTTTGATTCATTGTTAAAATGTTCCGAGTGGTCTTTTCATTATGATTACGACATTTTTAGCCGAAATCAGAAAAGATGGTGGTTGTGTTCTAGGACATCGTTTCTGCAGAGCTAGTGCTTCAATGGAAATTCACCTCTGAGTTGTGGACAGGATTGTTGGCGAAGAGTAAGCCTTCCCAACATGCCTGTGTTTACATGGCCTCCCGCTAGCTTACAGCCCCTCACAACCCCAACTTAACATTAGCAAAAATGGTGAGCAATATTCATACGTAGAGTTTTGATCCAGAGACCAGCTGAGACGAGGAAATCGAAGACGTACATGAATCTATTTGTTTGCAAGCGAATGCATCAGAATGGAGCGGTGCTTGTGTCCTGCCGATTGTAGTTTTTTACGTTACAGCTACAAGCTTTTTCAAACAGTGTATTTTGTTTTTTGTCTGCCTCTGATTCACCACGGTTATAGTAAAGAAATACTCAGAATTGCAGCTTTAATCGTAAATATTCTGTATACAGTCAAATGTTTTAGCTCCACCAAGATAGTGCTTGTTTCTTCATCGTGTGAGTGTTATCCAGGGCCCAAAAAACGGTTCCCATTCCCCTTAAAAATGTATTTGCAGATGCATCCTTTCATTATATATTAATGTCAGACTTGTGTTAATGAGAATTCATTCAGTTACCTGTTTTGTCCTCACTTTAACCCCTTCATGCCAGAATTTATTACCAATTACATAAAATATATTCAGTGGGTTTTTTTTCCAGTCAAGGTGATGCTAAATTAAGTTGAGTAACTTGAAAAGTAGTGACATACAGCATGAAGGGGTTAAATTTGAGAGATTATAATGAGGGATGCATTGATTCACTTTCCCCACGATTTGGTTCAAACCTCGATTTTTGGGTCACGGTTTTGATTTAGTTTAATTCATGACTAGGAAACAAAACAACAAAATCTTATTTTAATTTGCTAACAAGCAAGTAACAATAATAATAAAAATTATAATAATAAATAATAAATTCTCCTTAAACTTTTAATGCAAACATACAGGTATGCAGGACGGAAGCAAGATTTACTTTCCCCATGATTTGGTTCAGTGGTGAAACACACAGTTTGGTTTTGAACTGAAAATTGTAGCATCCCTGGAGAGGATTCTTTGAAAGCCAAAAACAAAAAACTTGATCCCAGCAGTCAAACAGAGGCATTACAATGTACTTTACACAGGTACAGGTAAGCAAATGATAAGTACAATGACACTGAAGAGTGACCGTCGATCATCTGGGATTAAAAAATTTTTATTGTTGACAAAAGCAGTTGGAGAAAACAGTTGCTATTTTATGGATCTTGCATGATAGTTGCATAATTTCACTGGTTCGAATTAAATAATTACTTCAACCATTTAAAATAATGTAATTTGTTTGATTATTTAAGCATTTTATTTATCTCTACAGTGAAGCAAAAAAGTATTTGAACTCCCTGTGATTTTGTAAGTTTTCCCTCTTAAAAATCATTGAGGGGTCTGATATTTTTATCTTAAGTGAATGTTCACTATGAAAGACATAATCTAACAAAAACATCTTGAAAAATCTTGAAATCACACTGTAGGATTTTGTTCATAATTTGTTTGTGTGGTACTGCAGCAAATAGGTGTTTGACACCTGTCTATCAGCTAGAAACCTGTTAGTCTGCCTTTAAATAGTCCACCTCATTCCACTTATTATTCTACATTTGAAGCACCTGCTTGATGTTGTTACCTGTATAAAGACACCTGTCCACCCCATACAATCAGTAAGACTCCAAATACTAACAGGGTTGAGACCAAAGAGCTGTCCAAGAGGATTTTTAAAATACTAACTTGTCTACATTATCACTACTTTAAATAAGACAATACATCCATTCATTCATTTTCTAAACCTGTTTTGTCCCGTTCGGGGTCATGGGGCTGCTGGAGCTTAACCTGGCCACTTGTGGGTGAAGGCAGGATACTGGACTGTTGCACACACCCATAGGGACAATTTAGAGTGACCAATTAACCTATGAAGCATGTGCAACTGAGTATGCACGGGGAGAACATACAAACTCCACACAGAAGGGTCCACCAGTCAGGACTTGAACCAGGGGGCTTCTTGCCGTGTGGCAAGAGCGCTAACCACTGCCCCACCGTGCAGCCCATAAGATAATACATTTATAGAAAAATACTGAGGAATCCTAATCACATGGAGCTTTAATAAAGTGGCTCAGGATGCAGATATAACATTCCAGGAAAATAAATAGAGAAATATTGAGCAGATCAACAAACCATCGAGAAACAATCTGTCATGCAGTGAAATGAAAGATTATTTAAATTCTACAAAAATGGAGGTCATGTAACTGCTTATGGAGGAATTTGTTCCAGCACAAGTTTTCCAAACTACTCACTTAGAGTCTGCTATCATACTACTCGTCCTGATGAAGTACAGTACAAAGTAATTAGAAGTTAATTAGAAAGCACCTTGTGCAACAGTATATTCAGATGTTGAATGAAGTTTAGGTTACTTGCTTATTTTGAGTTTCATAAAAAAGGCTAACAGGCAGTTTTTCTCAGTTTGTCCAGATTTGAGAGGAATCACCACCATTCAGAACGGCTGCAAACTTGCCAACATCCTCTCTGTAATTTACAGGCACAACTGTTTAATGTCATTTAAATGACATAACGCAGTCTAACTTGTTTGCAACTGAGGCAAAATATCCTTGTCTGGCGCCGTAGGTTGCTTGTCCGGGACTTCCGGCGCGTTGTTTGGTGTAATTGGTTGTTAAAATGAGAAACTATCTGAAGCTTCAGTAACTGACATCAACCAGTGTGTAACCAAAGTGTGTGTAAAAGCAACTTTAAGCAAATTGTGTTGATTGTTTAATTTAAAATGAGTTCATTTAGAGTTTTAAAGCTGCTGTCTAAAAGAAAGAAATTAGATCTTTTTTTATTTTTTGCCAATATGTTCTTGAATAGAAATGATACCTGATGAAATCTTGCCTCTGAGCTGGTGAAAAAAGTGACTCATTTGTTCAACAGCTTTTTAAAAATGATGACAATTGAGTTCATTGTAATACAATGCAAAACAAGCATTAGTCTGCAATAAAATATGATTATCCAAGCAATCCCATCACTCCCTGCTGCTGGACTGCTGTTATTAGAAACATTCACTCCATCTGCAGCATGAAGCAGACAAGTAACCTGGTTAAGGAGACACTGTTGCTTAAGAGCAGGCTCTGTCCCTGGATATCCAGACAGCCAACGGTCTGATTGCAGAGCAGATGGTGAGGGGGCAGGAAATGAGGCGAATCACTCCCTAAAAACACTTGACCTTTGGGCAGAAGAGATCTCTCTTTTATCTTCCAGTGTTGGATCAGACCAAAGCGAAGGGTTCCTCATGATATGGTTCTAATTGCTAGCCTTACCTAATTTTCACATGCCGTACATCAATTAGAAAGGATTTGATTATTTTTTTGCAGTACCAGCAGCAGCAAGAGCGTCAAGATAATTATAAAAGAAACTGCACTTTACCGCATTTGAATATGATTCCTTTGTTGCTAAGCATTTTTTCCATGAGATGAAAAACCCCAAAAAATGCATTTCATTGTGTTACAGAGCAGAACCAAAGTATCACAGGAGCTTGTCATGTATGAAGCTGTCAGGCTTACCTTTAAGAAGGAAATAAAAAGCTAAAACAGAGTCTGGGATGTCTAACCCTGGTCTTCAACATTTACCACCCAGCCTGTATTCCAGCTCCCCCTGCACTCTTTGCCACTGGTTACCAAGATCAAGTTTGTTCAGCCAATCAGAACAAGCAGACACCTGTGCCAGCAAATTAGCATAAAACTGTGCAGAGAGAATCATAATCCAGACAGCGTTGAAAATCTTGAGGACCAAGTTTGAGTAGCCCCAATGCCTGATCTAGGTAGCATGCTTCTTACTGTTTGTCATCCATCTGGGTTCAATACATTAAACCTCATTTCTGTCACAACAGCACAAAAGACTGCATTATTAACAGTTCTCAGTATGAAATATATTATATTCTTTTTAACTGTTTTAAGTAGACAGAAGTCTGCTGCAAAAAAATGGTGACTGCATCACTTTTCTGTAACAGTGTAAGTATTCCTCTGACACAAATTTATGAATGTTTGACACAAATAAGCATTTTCTGCACACAAATTAGCATTTTTTGCTCATACATAGGCAATTTGTAGCTACAAAATAGCATTCTGTGGGCAAAAACTATCATTTTTTAAGCACAAATTATTATTTTGTAGGTACAAATTTGTATTGTGTGCACAAAATACTATTTTGTTTATTCAAATTAGTATTTTGTAGACACAAATGAGCATTTTCTATGCACAAATCAGCATTTTGTGTTTACAAATTAGCTCAAAATTTAAAAAAAATTCACTCAAAATAATATATTTTTTGCACAAATTAGGATTTTGTGTCCACAAACTATCATTTTTGTGAACACAAACTAGCATTTTGTGGGCAGAAAATACTCATTTGCACCCACAAATTGCTAATAAAATGCTAACTTGTGCACATAAAATACTAAATTGTGGCCACAACTTATTAATTTGAAGGATTATTTTTAATGTCACATCCAGGGCTTCATACAATGTGGAAGCTTTAGTGTAATTTGTATTTTTTGAAGAAGTGTCAGAAGAAATAATGCAAGCAAAGCCTTACACGCTCCATGGATTTTCCTCTGTAAGAAGCCTGATATTCAGTTGGCGCTGGCAGCAGATGTGATGATAGTCACGGATTCTACTAAGAAAACTAGAATTGCAAACTGAAGTCAGTCAAATTGCACTAACAAATGGAAGCGAGTCATTTTAACAATCAAAGACTTTATTGGATTATTTCAACCAATAAATAAACAACAGAGATTTACAATGAACTTTATGAAAAACTAAGTGGTCAAAAGAAACGTATTTTTGGTTTCCCGCTCAAACTGTTTTGCTCTTGCTGACTCGTGTTTCCTCTCGCTGAAGGGAACCAAATCACTGCAGCCGGGATTAACTCAGTATAACAACAGAATTTGTTTACACATTTTCAATGAGTGTAGCTAGCATAAATGAGTAATGGGGCAACCGAGATCAGAGAAAAGGTAAATTAGTGAGACACTTTGTTTTGGAGGAGATCTCTTCTTCATGGAGTCATTGATGAGTGTAAGGCTCTAACAGTTCAAGCAGAGTAGCGTGGGTTAATAGTCTTACACCAGAACAATATGGTAGGCTGTACAAGGAGTCTGATGTGTTGCATTCATGTCTGTCAAAATGTTAGAACATTAAATGTTTTCTTATTAGCTGTGTTTTGTTTCATCATGTTCTGGGCCACTCTAAAACCCAGTAATGGACCATGTAAATCCAAATTACTGTCATTATGTTGTCCAATCAAAAGGTAGAAACAGAGATTCAATTTGCTTTAGGACATCTTGGTTGTGTTTTTTTTTATTTAAAGCTTTAAAACATGTATTCACATCTCAGTGAGACAAACAAAATGAAATAGAAGCTAAGAATGTTTTGAAACTTCTTCCACCTTCTGCTTCACAAAGCTTACGTTTTCTTCAAATAAGGAAAGTATCCAGAATGTTGTAGGAATTTATAAAGCAAAAGTAAAAAGTTGGGAAATCTCCACTAAAACACTGCCATTCTGCTGCATGTCTTTTTAAAGTAAGTTTTTCAGTGTGTAGGATGCTGATCCAGGCAGAACATTTTGTGCTGCTAAATATTTCTGGGCTGTCAGCAATCAGCTTTGGGAGGAAATGGTTTGCAGAGTAGCATAAATAATTCAATTTAAATGACTCAAACCCTGTTTCTTTATTTACAATATTTAAATACAAAATACATTAGAGCTTGAAATCAAAATCTTTCTCTTGGCAAAATAAAAGCAAACAAAGCCATAAAAAAAATGAACACGAGACACACTTAGTTTCTTTTTTTCTTCAAAAGGTGAAAAACCTTTCTGAATTTTCCCTCAAGCATGCCAGTTCATAGAATCCAACACTCCCGGCTGAAACCAGCTCCCTGAAATAAGTTAACTTGACATATTTAAAAAAAAAAAAAAAAAAAGTAGTGAGTCCCATGCCACGTTTAGCTGAACGTCTCAGTAGTAGGTGCACCAGTTACTGTAATCACTGGGCATGAGGCCACCTGTGATGAGCAGGATCAAATCTACAAACCACCAAATTCCCAGACCTCCTAAAGTAAGCAGCTTCCCGACTGCAGTGCCGGTGTGGCCGAGACAAAAACGATCAACTCCAAAACAGCCCAGGAAGAATGAGTACAGCAGAGTGGTGATGAAGTAGTGTCCAGTGTATCTGTCAAAAGAAAGCAGTGAAATTAGACAATTAATCTTTTATTTTCCAATCAATTTATACTAAATAACTTCATTTGGTTTGATATAGTTTTGCTTTTTATTGTTTTTAAACCAACTTGGATTTTTTTACAAACCTGCATGCATCAAGAATAGTTGTTAAATTGCAAATTATACATGGCAACAGTTGAACACAACTTAAAAAAAGGAAAACAAAGATTTTACAACAATGGCAAAGCAAAAAAAAAAACATCAGGGAAAAAATGAAATTGACCAGAGGAAAAAAAGAACAAATTATTTTTTTCTATTTATTATTGCTTTGTGTAAGTTATACACAATAATTTGAATGATGCGTTTCTTCCTTAATTTGTTGATGAGGCAGTTAAAGGGTTAAATTCCCTTTAAGCAATATTATGACCCCTGACCCCTGCATTGTTCCCAGTGGTCTGGTTAATGCCTTAAAGGGCAGCTCTGCTGGCATTGGTGTTTAGAGAAGGGCAAAAAACTGTATTTGGTATTCACAGATGAGTTTTTTTCCCCTTCAATAGATAAGAGAGAGAGGCATGTAATTTTATTACAGGTAATGAGCAAGGTTGAATGTAAAAAAAAATACACAATGAAAGATTTTAAAGACTTATTTGCATTAATGGTGCAGAAAAAAAGAAAACAAGCAAGAATCCTGGACCTCACTGACCTGTTACTTCTTTAGAAATTCCTGAAGTTGATAAAAAAAACTGGAAAATCTCTACTAAAACATTGCCATTCTGCAGTGTTATTTTAAAAAAAGTTTATCTGTGTGTAGGATGTTGATTCTAGCAGAGGACTCTGTGCTGTTAAATATTTTTGGGCCATCAATCAGATTTGGGGGAAAATGGTTTGCATAGTAACACATGGTTACATTTAAATGATTCAAACCCTGTTTCTTTATTTACAATATTTATACAAAAACAAAAGCTTGTCTGGTGATGAAGCTCCTTGAATAAGAGATGAAATATTTCAAGAAGAAAAGACAGTTAAACCGTGTGCCATGACTTAACTTATATATTGTTTAATGTTACTTTATCATTATTCGTGTTCTTATGCCAGTGCTTCCTTTAGTTTGACAATATTTCCTTGGTTCTCTTAGTCCTTTCTAGGAGTTAGTATTTTTCAACAGGAATGTGTTACAGTAAATATAATGTTGTTTTTTTTTTAAACTGGGTGCATTTGCTTTGAACATTTATGTTGGCTTCTTGGAAAGCATCTCTAATGCTTTTTATATTTTCAATAAAACTTACTTAATAAATAAAAATATCTTAGATTTTTTGCCACTATAAACTAATCTTTAAAATAAATCAAACAATATTAATTTATTTCATAAAATAAAATAATAAAAGAGATGATAAAATAACATTTAAAGATTATTTATAGATCCACTCCAATGAATATTGTGTGTTTAAAATGTTCTTGTGGAATTTTTCTCATGATGGAGGACATATGTAAGGGTTTAAATTTGCATTTGGGAGTATTTCTCTTATCAAATCGCTGTGAATCAGGAGCAGACAAGTGTCATGTAAAAAAAGTTTGTAGCTGTGAGGTATAGGTGCTACAATTGGCGGGCCACAAGCTTCCTGCTCCGCTCCACGTTAATGCATCCACTTGTAGACAAATAGATCCATGTACGTCTTTATTTTCCTCTTCTGAGCTGGAATCTGGATCACAACTGTACTGCTGGATAGCTCCAATATTGCTCACCATTTTGTTGTATTACTCATGTTAGGTTGGGGGTGTGAGGAGCTGTAAACTAGCAGGAGAGCATGTAAACAGATGGGTGAAAAGTGGGGATTGGCCTTCTCCGCTCCAAAAGTCTTGCCCAGAACTTACTGGCGGATTTCTAATGAACTACTGAACTTTCTGCAGAAACACAGGTTTTTTTTATTTCAGCTAAAAACTGCATAATCGTGGATGATCAGAGTGTTTCAATCAATGATCATTTTTTTCATGTACACGACCTCCAGCAGAGACCACTCCTGTGGTGTACAAACTTACCCTTAATCACTTCGAACATTCATACATATTCATACATATTTTAACCAATTGCTATAAATGTATCAAACATTTTACTACTCCTTTGGTAACAATGAATGTTGTTGTTTGGGTGTGTTTTTGCATTAAACTCATACAGTACTTATTAACTAATTTGTCTCTAAAAAGAGTGAGTTTGCTTACTTGATGCAGGGCACATTTCCTCTGAGAAACTCCCTGGGTCCAGCACACTCTATGTCATCAAGGGCTGTGCAGATAACACGAGTGTGGTTCACCTCTTTTTCAGTTTGGCCGCCCCACTGGAAAAAAGCCAAAGAAAAAAAATTGCACGAAAGAGACATGTTATTGCTGTTCCGAATTCAACAGAAAGGAGGATGGAAGTTGCATTTACCCCAACACAGCCGTGATCCATCTCCTGAAAGGCGCTGTAGTTGCCTGCATGATCCACAGGGTCCTGACAGTAGATAAACTCCTCCGGTCTTTAAACAAATTCAATAAAATATAAAGAAAATCAAAATTAAGGAATATAATCAGCAGTTTTTCATTCACACTACTTGTTTGATACCATTAGATTAACCAATCCCTCATTAATTCGTGGTATTGCTTGATTTGCCAGATTTCTGAAGGGATCGATGGTATCTTAGCAACAAACAGCTAGCTTAAACTACTGCTGTTCAAAACACTGACAGGCTACAGTTAGCATTTCAGCCTACTTACAGATATTGGCAAAGGACGACAGGTGACGGGGGTCTGTACTCGTAAAACTCGGTAGAATTGGCGTTCTCGGTCAACCCTTCGGTTTTTCCAGCCTCTGGCTGCTCGGTAAAGGAGAATGATGTAGCTTCCTGTCCTGGTGAAGCAGTGTTAGCCGCAGGAAGAGCTGCTGTCGATGAGTTCTGGGAGTGTATTCCCTCCAGACACTGTAACAGTAACACTGTTAGCAGCAACAGAAACTGACCGCAAAGCAGAATGTAACTAACTGAGATCATTTTCGCTGCTAGTAAACAATAACCAGCGAGAAATGATCGCTACTCCTCACTGCGATTTTGAGCCATTCCGATCAAGTCGGTCTCATAAAGATGACGTAATAAATTTAAAAAACTTTATTAGAATAACAGACAAAAGTTTTAAACCTAAACTTGCTTTAGATTACAATCCCAACATTTAAATACCTTAACATTCAGTATGGTTATATCAGCAAAAAAAAAAGTCTGATTATTTTTAATATCTTTGTTATTTTTGGTAATTTTTATTAATAAATGTCGTTTTCTGAAAGAGAAACCTAATTGTTTGTTTTTATTTTAAAAACAATGATCTTGTGCTTTTTTGTAAATAGTAAGAAATAATAAGGAAGATATCTTTTGTCCGTTTGTTGTCAGTCCCCAGAGTCCAAACCAAACACGGAGAATCTGCATTCAACTTCTATGCTCCACAGATCTGGAACAGACTTCCAGAAAGCCATAGATCAGATGAAATGCTCAGTTTATTTAAATCCAGGATAAGGACCCACCTGTTCTCAACTGCATTTAAATAGCTTTTATTTAACTTTACTTTAACCTTAAATTATGTTATTTTCAACCTTAAATTTATATTTTGATGATCACTCCTTTAATATTTGTAAATGTTTATTTTAATGTTTTATGTACATCGCTTTGAACTGTCTCTGTACAGGAAGTGTGCTAAAGAAAATAAACTTGCTTTTCCTGCTTATTAAAACTTCTCAGGTACTACTATAGTTTCTGTTGTCTTGGGGAAAACAAGCTCAAGAGGATTTTTTTTCATTGTGTTATCCTCCAATCCAGAAGGTGGCGGTAATGTACTTACGGGTCTGACAGCTCGGTCTGACAGAAAAATGCTTGCGTCACGTGACAAAGGGTAAAGAGGCAGTTAAAGATGGCCGCTACCGTCAGCAGTTTAAAAGTTACAAGTTTGCGCTGCTTATGTCCCATGTTTCATACAATAAGCGACTTCTTTTTACTCTATCTGGTTGTAACTGTTTGCAGTTTTCTGAGCTTCTCGGCAGCAGATGAACATGACTTTACGGAGGACTTTTTTAAGAAGGAGTATTCTTTGGCCAAACCATACAGCGGTAAGTTTGCTCTCGCGCTCAGCGGTACGATGAAATAGGCGTGACTGACATGAGTCATGGTTAATTTAACGCTAAAAGGCGAAATTTAGCATAGAGGGCCTATGTTTATTACGTATCTATCTTAAAGGCTTCAGTCGCGCGAATAGTTTTGGATAATGATTAACTTAGAAGAACTTTGCTCCCGTGTTAGCTAGCCCAAAACTATCGGCTAAAACAACAACGAAGGGCAGCAAAGTTACATTCTATTAAATGTCAATTGCGTTGTATTGTGTGTTGTATCTTCCACACAGTTGCACTGTGAATATCTAACACTTCCTCTAAAAGAATTGTGTTGTGCTGCAGTGAAATGCTAAACTGTGAGGTGTCCTGAGTGGTTGTGCTCCTGTCAAAAGTCATCTGCTCTTTCTTTCTGTAGGGCTGGGTTTCTCTAGTTTTTCACAGTGGGACCTCATGGGAACCGCCATGGTGACGCCTGATTACGTCCGGCTGACCCCTGACCTGCAGAGCAGACAGGGAGCTGTGTGGAGTCGCGTCGTACGTCACTGTTAAACCTAAGCTTAACCTCTCACATTCCACCCTACGGCTTCACATATGTACAACTTCAAAGTCTCACTTCAATCATCTTTTCATCAATTTTTAAAAAGAGTGGTCTCTAATTATGATTAATGATGCAGTTTATGACAAAATCAAGAAAATCTGTCATTTTCTAAGACAGTTTCTTCAGAGTGGCAGTAGTTCATTAGAAATTCATCTCTGAGTTGTGGGCGGGACTGTTTGCATAGTATGGCTTACCCCGTTTACCATCATCCATCTGTTTACACGCAGGCATACAGTCCCACACACCCCCAACCTAACATTAGCGGTGCAACAAAAATAGCAACCAATATTGGAGTTTTACAGCTGTACAGTTTTACCCGGATGCCGACTCAGGAGGAAAAGACTTCATGGATCTAAGAATGAAGCAAAGCAGGAAGCTTGTGGCTTGCAGTAGTAGCTTCTTTATCACAATCTTTTTCCATCTGCTCCTGATTCACAACAGTTTGAATAAAGAAATACTTGTGAAGACCTTGCTGCAGACATAGTCAGCAGCATAGTCAGCATTCATAGTCGAAAATCCTTGACTGGAACTGGAGGTAATCTCATTTCGCTTAAAAAAAAGTAATTCAACTGCTGGTGACCCTTAGCAGTTATGGTTTATCCCATTTTTAATCTTTAATAAAAGTTTTTTTCTGCAATTCTGAACACGTTGGGGTAGGATTAGGCTAAGGTGTAACTGCTGTAAACTTCTGTCGGTAGCTCTTGAAATACTACAAAAAGCTATTTTTTTTGCCTAATTTTCTCTATGCATGTCCTCCATCATTAAAAACATGCCACAAAACATGTTTAAAACACCAAAAAACAGATTTTCATTGAAGGGTGTCTTTAAAAAAATACTGCTTTTCATATTCTTTCTATATAATTTTACTTTATTGGCAACATAATGACATTTAAATATTTGTAAGAAATGTATGGTATTCACACAATCATATTTTAATTGCACCCATAACCATTTTTACATGTTCTGTCTTTTATAGCCTCTTATTTTGAAGGATTGGGAGCTCAAGGTGCACTTTAAAATCCATGGCCAGGGGAAAAAGAACCTAAATGGTGATGGTCTGGCCATTTGGTTGACTAAAGACCGCATGAATAACGGTAAACTATAAAAAAAAAGAAAATGTATGATAGAAGTACCCATTTTTATATTTCCAAAAAACAAAATACCTCCATCACTTGTTGTCTTACTTTTTTTTTTCTTCTAGTGAGATTTATTTTTTGATTGTTAGTTTATTCATTAACTGTTCAAGCATATTTGGTCCACTCATCAAAATATTGGCAAAAGCATGAGGTTATTGGTGTTCAAATAAAGAAAACAATTTCACCTTAAATGTTTTATGTGTTAAAAATAAACCACCACTTAAAAGTCTGCTGTCATTTCGAATATTTTGTTTTTCATTAAAACAATACATTTTTCGGATACTTGAACACCTTAATAGCAAATATACAATTTCTGCTTGAAATGATTCTTTCTTGGTGTTCCTCATGTGAAGTCAGCATGTTGAAGTTGCCTGTTGTTGCTGACGCTGGTGGATTTTAAGTAGCCAGTTGAGGGTCTCAAATGAGGCACAGTTGTGCACTGAAGCCTCTTAATCCCCTTTCCTTTTGTGTTACATCCAGTTTCTCCTTCTCCCAATAGAGATTAACAGAGATTTAAGATATATCTCAATTCTCGTATTGAATAACCTTTTTGGTTTTTTGTAAGCAAAAAA
Source organism: Adrianichthys oophorus (assembly GCA_036245035.1). Taxonomy (NCBI): domain Eukaryota; kingdom Metazoa; phylum Chordata; class Actinopteri; order Beloniformes; family Adrianichthyidae; genus Adrianichthys; species Adrianichthys oophorus. The sequence goes on along the minus strand of BSAI01000189.1, from coordinate 2,382,864 downwards.
TAAACTGCCAGCTCTCTTTAAGTATTTTTTTATCTGACCATTTTAAGCTCGTAAACAAAAGGCAGCTACTAAACCAACCTAAAGAACACCACGTTTGCTTAGTTTGATACTTTCAGCACTTTTAGGTGCTTACAATTTCTAGAAGCTAGAGCTGAGAAAAATAAAACATAAAAACATAAAACTGAAATAGACTGTATAGTATAAAATATTATGAACTTGTGCCATCCAACCCTCAGTTTTTTCTGACCAGGGAGTATGCAAAAGAAACAGCAAAAGTGACCAGAAAAAGTTCTTTAGCTGCACAAAAATTACTATGTTTGGATTGAAAATCTGTTTCTTTATCATTGCCAGGTGCTGTGTTTGGAAACATGAATCAGTTCACTGGACTTGGAGTTTTTCTGGACACCTACCCCAATGCTGAAAAGAGCCATGATGTGAGTGATGTGGATTGTTACTTAGATGGTGATCCGATTCCATTCACAAATCAAGCTCAATGATTCACAGATTGAACCAAGATTCTTACTTTTTATAGAACGTTTGTTGCTAAATGTATGTCTTTTTACTGGATCTCTGAAAATAAAATGATATGGAATAAATCACTATCATTTATACCTTTTATTTAGAACAGGAGATCAGAATTAACAAAACTGATAAACCTCAAAGGACTTAGAAAGAAATGGTGTTTGTCACTTAAAACTGTTTTTTTTTTTGTTTTTTTTTTTTGTCAAATTAGCAGTAACATAAACAACATAGAAAAAAACCATCTCTGTAGTTTTGGAACATTTACAAAAGCATTTCACTTCTGTGCAGCGCTGCATATCAGCATGAAACTGCCTTTCTCTGCTTCAGAATCTGCTGAAACTAGGTAAATTGCATCAACAGTTGAAGAGTTACCACAACCAAAAGGAATGTAAACACTAGAGCTACAGCTCTGGTGTTTAAACAAGTTAGTTTTTTCAGAACTTATGCCAGTAAGCGGAAGTTCAGTCTAATTTTTTTAATGTGGAAAAAAAGGACTCCATAGTTTTACTTTGAAAATGGGAAGCTTCACCGACACTTTTACTTCAAGATTTTTTTTTTCTTTTACTTCCGATGACAGTGGCGCTGCACATTGAGCTTCTTTTTAGTTTTCTAAACTTAAAAATCCAACATTATTCTGCATTTCAGAGCAGTAAACGCATTGTGCCTGAATTTTATTTTTACTACACTCTATTACATTTATAAAGATCATGAATCGGCAATCTTGAACGTCATGAATATTTGCATTCTAATTTTTGGGAGTTCTTGGATACTCGTTACAGCCCTATGAGTGATGATACACAGCTACTGTTTTAGTTTGAGTGAATGATTGTGTCCAAATACATTTCTAAGAATGTAGAGGTATGTTCTTGTACAGTGCCAGTGGATAGGGATTTTAGTTTTTAGTGCCTTACACAGACAAACTCCTAACTATATGTCTAACTTTTAACCCGCTACACTCCTGCCTGTTCCTTAAGTTCCACAGATATTATTAATTCCAAATGCTCACTTCAAAACTAGGGGAGACCTCTCCTTTGAAGTAGTCGCTCCCCGACTCTGGAACGCCCTCCGTCTGTCCCTGCACCAGATTAACTCTGTCAAGTGTTTTTGAAAATCAAGTTAAGACGTCCCCTTTTTTTGTGATTTACTTGCAATGTTAGAGCATGTTTTATTGTGCTTACCTGCTATAAGCGTCTTGTCCACTTGTCCTTGTGAAGCACTTTGAGTTGCTGTTTGTAAAAAGTGCTACATAAATATCTGAACAGTTTCAAGACCAGCAGGGTTTAAAACCCTCTTATGTGACCTTGATTTCTTATTTCTCAAAGCATTTCTCTTCCTCATATTTTTACACAGTACACTTTATGGGTAGTTGCATAGCAGAGTTCTATTGCATAGGACATACTAATCATGCACTTGCCTCAAAACACCTATCAACATGTCATTGCATTAGGAAATAGTGTCAGCATTTATTGCTTTCTTTACTGAATTTTCTGGTTTGATGGCAGTCATTTTAGGTTGAAGGTCATCCGTGTCTAACTGGTTTGTTTTACAGTGTCCAAGACAAACTGACTAACACTAACTTGCTTTCTACAAAACTAAGTTAATTAGAAAGTGTCTCCATTGAAGAAAAAAAATAAAACAAACCAATAAAACAAATTAACGGCCAAAGCTGAAGAAGTGAGCTCCAAATTGTTGATCTTGTTTAGAGACACGCAGTGGACCTAAGTACAAATATGACAGCAACTTAAATGACGCAAATCTGTTTCGAAAATCCCCCAAAAATAAAAAATGTCATTTGATAGTCATATTTTAGTAACAGTATTTAATGTCCAACAGAAGACCCAAGAGAGGGTTTTTGCACAAAAAACGCCTTCTTATGTGTTTTTCAAACTGATGTACAGTGTTTGAGTGGAACTGGCCCATAGGGGTTTTTAACAGTTTAGATGGGAAACCATTTGAAACTATTGTGTCACAGAACTCAAAGTCGTAGTGATTATTTGAATAACGCTGTTAATGTGGACGTTTGTATCAGAAGCTGAACTCTCGACCTGATTTCTCTTTCTCTCTCCGTCTCAGAGGAGTTTTCCATACGTATCTGTGATGCTTGGAAATGGGAGTTTGACCTACGACCATGACCAGGATGGCCGTCCTACTGAATTAGGTGGATGCTCAGCTATGGTGCGGAACTCGGTTCATGACACGTTTCTCCTCGTCAGATACTCCACAAAAAGACTGACGGTATGACATAATCTATCATTTTTCTTTTAAAATGACAATAGTCTGTTGATACGTGAAGGAAAGGAATAAATGTGCAAAAATATAATTCCGACTCGTGTATCAAAGATGTCATTCCGGCAGACGTTTGGTAGATGATTAAATAAAGTCTATGATGATCTTTTGATTCATCTTAAAAGCATTCCCAGTGGTCTTCTGTCATGATTATGTTCTTTTTATCTGAAGTCAAAAAACCTTTCTAGGATATGGTTTCTGCAGAGCAGCAGGAGCTCATTAGAAATTCAACTCTGAGTTGTGACCAGGCTGATGGCGCAGAGAAACTCCGCCCCCTTCCCGTACCCGTCACTTGTTTACACGCTCCACCACTAGCTAACAGCTCCTCACGCCTAACATTAGCGGGACAACAAAAATGGCGAGCAATATTGGAGCTATTCAGTCGTGCAGTTTTAGAAAAGATGCCAGCTCAGACGAGGAAAACAAAGATGTACATGGATCTAGTCATCTATAAGTGAATGCATCGGAATAGAGCAGAGCGAGGAATTTGTGGCTCGTCCAGCATATTTTCTGTCACAAATAAGATATTTTTCTTCAGGCATTTTTCTTGCGCAAAATTATTTCAAATTGATATGTTACTTTTTGTAAATAAAAAACATGTCTACTTAAAGAGTAGCAAAATTCTAAATTTGCGAAAAATGCCGTTTAAAAAAATGCATTTGAGCCAACATGTTTTGAATGCGACAAAACTGGCAGCCTTAGTTAATTTCTTTCATATTTGTCTTCTATCATCAGAAAAATGCCACAAGAACATGTTTAAAATACAATTTTCATCAGAGTGGGTCTTTAAACACGTGTTGCCTTTTACAGTTTCAGAACATTATGCACATGACTTTTATCCCATCACTGCTTCATGCAGTTTTGTGTTTGGAAAATCTGCTTCAGTAACAATAAGATTTGCAGACATAGGTTAAAATTAAAACTTAAAGCAAGCAAAAACATTATTTTTCATCCGGGTTGTAAAATGTGTTTTCCTACAAAAATAAAGCAAACATTTGGAATAAATGGAGAAAAGGGGGGTTTTGATACTGATGTTAAAATTTTGATCAACAATAGAGGATGTGTGATGACATTTCTGGATATTTTTTGGTGTTTCCGTGCATCCTCCGTGCAGGTCATGGTTGATGTCGATGGTAAAGGGGAATGGAGAGCATGCGCTGACATTACAGGACTGAGGCTTCCAACTGGTTACTACTTTGGTGCCTCCTCTGCTACAGGAGAACTGTCAGGTATGAAATATCAACAATCACTTGAAGGATGTCTGATTTAGAAGTTTTGAATGTCCTGAAATTAATTTAAATGATCTGATTGTTAAACTTCTTAGAAAAGCTGTTCCTGGTGGTTTCTCTTCTTGAACTAACTCATGAGTCATTCTTGTATGTCTAGATAATCATGACATCATCTCCATGAAGTTATACCAGCTGGCAAACAAGCCGACTTCCGAGGAAGCTGAAGAGGAGGAGGTCACCATTCCTAGAATTGACAACATGGAACAATTTCAAGGTATTTCGTTTTTTTTTTCTTTTTGTTGATCATAAAGTCAGCATTTTTCCAAGTCAAAGGCCCAATCTGAATTCTTCCCTTCGCCCTGCCCCTTCTCCCTACCACTCCATTTGTAGGGGCATTTGTAGTGAAAAAAATGTTTTTTCAAGGGCTACCCTCTAAGCGGAATGAAACAGAACCCTCCGTAGCGAGGGGGTTCCACATCCCGCCATGCCACTGACGAGAAGCACTTTTCTTCACATGGGTGTGCTCTGAAACACAGAAGTTTACATTTAAATTTTTAAAGTTATAAAACCGCTGTTGTCATGTATATTTAAGCGCTGGACGCTCCGGGCTATGACCGGCAACTGATGTCATGGAGTGGTAGCGACGTCCGAATTCGAAGACACTATTTTTCCATAACTCTTTGTTTGGAGGACTAAATGTAGGGTAAGAGAGAAGTGGTGGGGCGAAGGGAAGAGTTTGGATTGAGCTTTAGACTTAACGAAAGAGCAAACTCTAAAGAGGATTCTATTTCCCTCTCGGAATTTTCTCTTGTGAGATTTGATCTAAAACACTTTCTGGCCAATATTTCTACTTGAACGTCCAGACTAGTTACCCTTGCTCAAAAAAGTCATTGAAAGCACCAATGTAACTCCTGTGAGATACGAGGGAACTCTGTATTTATTATTGGGAATTTTGGGTTGAATACACTGGTATAAAAAATGTCCTGTGAGTGGGTCATTAATGTACAACTGTTGTTAAATTCAGAAATTCCTGGAGAAAGTTGGACATCCTGGGCATTTATATTTAAAAGTCAATTATTACATCAACTTTGGTGAAAACAAAAAATTCCAGTAAAAAAAAAACGGAATAGTTGATCAGTTTGAATGACTGTGTTGCTTTTACTTTGCAGTCAAAGTGGAAGACGGAGAAAGAATGAGTGGACTGCAGCTTTTCTTCACCCTCCTCTTCTCCATCCTGGGTCTGGGCGTGTTGGGCGTGGTGGCATTGGTGGTTTACAACCGCTGGAAGGAAAACAAACGCAAACGTTTTTATTAGCAGTGGATCTGTGCAGGTTTTCAGTCGGTGGCTAACGGCCGCTGCTATTCTTTTCAGTTGACTTACAATAAACACTGTTGTGCAGCTGAACTCAACGTGAACAATTTAGAGCCATGAGAACAAAAGGCATCTTTTAAAGAGGTGAGTGGACGGAGAGCAGGGATCAAACTAAAATAATATTCAATCACTAGGATGATGTCACTACTATAAAGCTGAAAAAGACCATTTAAAATGAGTATGATTACTGAATGTAATCTACTATAGAATTCACAATTATTGAGACTGTTATGAATAATATTTACCAAATATTCTGAATATTGAACAGAATGTGTCAGCATTTCCCACATGTAATATTTCAGAGATGGGTTATCCAGAATAATCTTTACATAGGGTTTGTTGCTTTTGTAATTTTACAAAGCACAAGAAGATGGAGCTGTTTCTTTTCTTTTTAAATTCTCCAGCTTTCAGGAGAGCTCAGAATTGTTTTTACTACATCTTGTAGTTGCACTGAAAGTCTGAGCAGATTCCTTCAAAATTTGAAACCTGTTTTGACCACTTAAAAGCTACTAATGGATGGTCTTGTTTATAATATAAGCAGTTGGTCAAACCAATAACAACAGAAGCCCTTTAGTTTTCAGTCGTCATTGAATCTAAAAATCTTTTCCTTTAGTTACGACATGCTTTCCATCGTAAAGTCACTTGTGCCTTATCTATTGACATTGTAATAGTGTCAAATCTCAGGAAATGCGTGAAGTTTAGGAACCTTCTCTTCTGCCAAAAATGTTCCTGTCCTTATTAATCCGTCTGATGGTTGGTACTGGAGTTCTATTCCTTATTTTAATGTTAACAAGTATATGAATGTCTTTAAAAACGGCTGCATCCACTAGGCATAGAACTTTTTCTCAGTTGTCAGGAAGGATTTTACCACAAACATCAGACAGAAATCAATGCTGGAGACTGCAGTGGTCACAGACCATGTAGAGGTTCAAACCATCAAATGGTCACTAGCTGCTGTAAAACCTACAAGAGGAATATGGTAAATATGCTGGATGAGGGAAAGAGATGCCAGGATTTAATGATTTGTCACATAATTCTGTATTTGAAAAACTCAGCTACTGCACAATACACGCGTTCCATATTATTATGCAAAATAAGATATTTCTATGACTTTTCTGAAAAATCCATGCAAATGACAGCATAGTTTCTAACTTTAAGAGTATAAATGAAATGTAATCAGAAACTTCCCGATGATAACCATATTTAATAGGTGAAAATGGTCATGTATTGAATTTGCAGTAAAATTAAAAGCTATTTCTATCAAAGACATCTTAACAGGTCCAGTTACATTTTAACAAAGGACCCCATGTGTGTTAGCAGCTTCACAATTCTTAAATCCTTTCGACTTTTTGCTTAGTTTCTTTCCTGGAGGACTTTTTATGCTTCAAATCTATACCAGCCCTTCAATGAAGACCCATTGTTTCTTCTTATGCAACATTTCTCTGCAAAATCACCTCCAGATTCTTGGCGTTTTGCCCCCAAAGATGACACATCTGTTTCTCAAAAATATGTCCAGGATGACATAAAAACTTGGCTCTTATTGTTTTATTTTTTAGTGTTTTTACTGTCCTCCTATTTAAATCATTTTGTACCCAGTTAATCTGAAAGCAAAGTAGAGTCTCGTTGAAATCTGTCATTCTCTGTTCTTGTGTCTTTGAAACTCAACAAACCTTGCTGATGTTAAAGCTTCATTTGTTAGCCATCCAGGGTCATCAAGCTGAACAAAATGTCAACCATTCCACCGAGATCAAGCAAAAAATCAAATCCCTCTGTGCTTCTCCTGCTCTGAATCAGTCTCTTGAGAAAATCTCTGTGTGGTGCAAATGAACAGAAAACGCCCATCACAGCCTTCCAGAGCAGTTATGTAGAAATCTAACTGGTTAAAAAAAAGCCTCGGCTCAACGCAGTTAACTTTTTAAAAACATTAAAAAAATGACCAGAGTTGCAGCAAAATGCAACGACTTCAACAATACTGCATAAAGAATCATTTTATTTGATTGTTGGTTGCGATATGAGGATCTGATTACTGACGTTCATCTAACACAACTAGATAATCAGTTGTATTTTCCCTAATTCAAAAAGTTTTTACCTGAAAAGACTTTACTTTCACTGACGAGGAATATTTGTCAGAATGATATCAACAATGTTGGGACTTTTTTTTTTTTTAATTTAGCTGTTACTTAAAAAGGGTGTAGGTGTTGTTTCTATTGATGAGTTAAACCTTTTTGACTGTACATGTGAACTGGACTAAGTGACTCTTCCCCCTCGTGTTCCAAACAGGAAGTACCTGCGTGTCACAGAGTCAATTTCCCATAGTTTTTCTATACAGAAATAAACGGCTATTATTCATTTTATTTGTCAGAATAACTATTCTTGCTCTGCTACATTTCTAAACATGTTCTTGCTAATCCTATTCTTTTTTTTTCATATTTTTCAGCAGTTATTCAAGTTACAAACTAGCCAATCAGATGGCACAATTAAAATAGGTGGTGTCACTTCAAACGTTCAAAGCATTTAATTGACAGATTCTGTCAAGCTGCTTTCAGTGGAAGGTGTGTGGTCTTTAGTCAATCTCACTCTCGATTGGTGAGCGTGGTTGCCATAGGAATGTTGACTCACACTGTCTTTGACCAATCACTGCTGACTGACACCTGGTTCCAACATGGCGACAGCCATATTGTGGAAAAATGGCAACTGAATTGACTTTATTTCAATGGAACTGGAAGTAAGTAATTTTCTATGGATGATGTCACACTCACTCGGTCCAGTTCTCTTATACAGTCAATGGTTAAAGTTTCCTTTTTACATTTAAAGGATGTTTGGTAAGGATGTTTAAGAGTACATTTTTGTTGTTTGTTTTCACTGTTGCAGTTGCAGTTCTGCCATATCTGGATGTTTTAATTAAAAAGGCTGTCTTTGTTATACTTTTTAGTTAAACCTCCCATTTCTAGGAGGAATTTGTGTTTCAAAACCTCCAAAGGATGAATTGCAAGCTGTTCTTTCCTCTTGTAATAGTTTTCGTAAACATGAGAGTTTTAGTTGTTCAAACCCAGCGCTGTTGCTTCAGGAAGAGTTTTGGTTTTAAAAAAAATACATTTTTGTCTGCAAAAGTCTAAAAATACAATGATCTTTGTACTGCTGTGAAGTTTGGGTCTTTTTTAATAAAACATTTTACTGTGATTTTCATTGTGTTAAATGTCCGTTTTGTTTGTTTTTTTTTAAGATTAGAAAGGTCTGGTTTTCTCCTTTAAAGGTCGCCTTCATTGGAGCAACATGGAACCCCCTTTTAGGAACAAAAGTGTTTTTATTCAGCAAACATGATTGCATAGATAATAAAAAATTTTTACTGGCGAAAACAATTACAAAAAAAATTTTATCAGAAAGAATGTAACTTAAGTGAAAGTTATAAAGCTATAGTATGTTGACCCTTTCATCTGAATGGAATTCTGGGAATTGCCCTTCCATGGCAATAATCGGGTAATGTTATATCATCAAACAGCACGTCATAAGATGTACTAATATTTGTTTTTCATTTGACATCTTTGGCTTTCAACATACAAACATCAGAAGGATCAGTTATGTCATACCATGGTTGAGGTTTTTTTTCCTCGTGTGTGATGCCTGAAGACTAAAACAGTCTGGTTTGCTGGTGCTGAAAAGTGGTGGGAAGCAAAAAGCAAAGCATTTCTTTCAAATGTAGGACACGTGGCATAAATGTATCCTTTTTAGATGAAAAAATATATTTAATGCACCAGTTGAAATTTACCAACAAATCAGGAAGCTCCAGTTTAGTATGTGTTTTATTATGATTGAGGAAGTAACTATAGTAATCATTCCACTCTGGGGAAAAACAATTGTTCCTTTTTATTTTTTAAATAATTGAATGAGAACTCTTCAGTTTTTGATCTGTTCTTCAAAACAAGAAGTACAACTGGAATGTCATTGTAGATTATTTTTCAAGCTGTGGATTTTGTTCCATTCATAGTATAAAAATATTCTTTGAAATAAAAAAAAAAACTAAATTAGTTTAATTTTAGTATTTAATACATGCTTTCTGATTATTTTAAAAAAAAAAACATGCATATATATATATATACATAAATAATGCATATATTTAAGAAGTCTGTGGTTTCATTTAATTTTGTCTTTGCTGCCAGTGTCATGTATTTTGTTTAAAAAATAGTCTTAAAGTAATTTGTGTCGAATCATGTTAAACCCCTTTAAACAAAAAACCGTTTAATGAAATGTTTTTAAAAACGAAATCACCCAGCACATTTGAAAAGTGTCCAATAATGATGTACAACTAAAATGTCCTTTAAAGAAATCCTTCAAAGCATTTATCTGACTTAAAACATTTATAAAGAGCCTAGTTTGTAATTTTGTTCGCAGTTGTCATAATCTTCCCACCAGCTCATTGACATATTTATTTGTTTTTCTACGTTTCCGGTCGTCAGTCAGCTCCTTGCGTCATCACTCTGCGTCACTTACAGCTGATCTGGGGCAGCATGCGGCGCTGGTGTCGGTCCGGCCTGACCTTGCTCTTCGGAGCGGGGCTTGGAGCCGCAGCCAGCCGCGTTTGGGGCGGCGGGTCCGGACTGGATGATAAGGACTCCGGTCTGCTGAGCAGACTTCCGGTCATCCCGGTTCCTGCGGTTGAAGCGTCCACGGTGACGGTGAGTCTGTAACTGGTAGAAACAGGTCACGTGCAGATCATGTCCTCTGCAGAGCCAGAGCATTCATTCCAGGTTGGCTTCACTTCATTTTTGAGGAGACTAAATAATTTACCATTGACATAAATATACATTTAAACAGTCTACATTTAGATGAAATCATCCAAAAATGAGATTTTATATTTATATTTCAAAACAAAATAAAATCTAAATGTCTCATCAGAACTGCAGCAGGTTGAAACTTCCGCTGTTATAAATTATATATACATTTATTAATAAAAAATGAAAGCATAAAGTCAAAATATTGAATATGAGTTACGTTTATTTACTGATGGTTTCAGAACTCTGAGCAAGAAGACAATCAGGACAGGTGAGTTTACCTGTGTCCTTTCTTCTGTTTATTTTCAGAGTGTCAATCCTCTGCTGTGCTTAGCCTTTAGCAGGTGAAGTTTGGCAAGTCTACCAAAGATAATATAATATATATATAGATATAGTTTACTCTGAAAGGCTTAACAACAGCATGAAACAGGCCCTTTAAGACCAGTTACTAAGATCATATAACTCAGTAAAGATGTTTCTCTTCACTGAGAGTATTTGATGCTCTTTGAACACATGAACACTTGGATTACTTTAAACAGGTACCCTAAAAACAGGAAAAGAACACTAATCTTAAGAAGAAAATCATCAGAAAGTAGTAAAATTGTGCCTCGTTTCCACTGAGCGGTACGGTCTAGTGCGGTTTCGAAAGAAGCAGGCAATTCAGGTGAGCGTTTCCACTCAAAGTTGGACCGTCACGGTACATGGAGTGAAGCAAACAACAATGGAAGTCATCCAGCAGCTCTTTTTTTCTGCTTGGCTTTTGGTACTTCATATGTACAAAACATTTCATTACAAACGTTCCATTTTTCTGTGGACCTACAACCAATGGGGATCCAAAAATGGTACAATTTGGTCCGGATTCATGGGTCCATTTTTTAATGGAAACGTTCAAAATTCTGGACCATTTCCAGATTGTACAACTCAGCTGCTCAGTAACACTCATAAAATCTATAACTAGCACTTATTCTTAGTAATGAATCTAATTTTTTGCTTCCAAAATAACAAAGTTGTCATCATGCATAGAACTTATACATGTTAAAATTGAAAACCAAAATTACAGTGTAATTAGAGTGTTTAGAGTCTTAAATCAAGTTTTTCTGTTGTCAAGCGTTTGGAGCAAAAGGATTTTGACTCATTTTAATAGTAATTTATTATTTTTTTTAGATCCAAACTCTTAATGAGATGAAAAAAATCTGAAGTAAGCTAATTTTGAGAAAAGCTTAAAAAAGTGTTGAGCAAAGACAAGTTAAAACAACTTCAAACCTGCTAAAATATTTTAAATATCTGAAAAAAATAGGGTTTTAAATGCTTGCAAGGATCAAATAGTTTGCAGTAACAGTTCCATAGCAGTAAGCTATCTGTCTTGAAAAGCAGGAGGCGTGAATTAGGAGCTTGTGATTTTCTGTGACAAAGCGTCCTGAAATATGTGGTTCTCTGCAGGACAGCTCAGGGGGTTCAGGAGCCGTGATGAAATACGGTTTCCCCTCGCTGGTCAACATCAAAACCAGAGAGTCCTACGTCACATCCTATGACCCTCGCAACCGCACTGCAAACTGGGTAATCGAGAGGCTGAATCCTGCCGCCCTCACAGGCCAATCGGACCGAAAGTACTGCGAGTTTAAAGAGGATGATAGGTGAGTCAGAGCAGCAGCTATCAGGTGAACATCAAGAGGATCTGTGTCGTTCTATTGTTAACACTTTTGCGCTTTCCTGTGTAGCGTGCACGCTTTCCACAGAGCGACCAACACTGACTACAAGGGGAGTGGCTTTGACAGAGGTCACCTAGCTGCTGCAGGCAATCACAAATGGAGTCAGAAAGCAATGGAGGACACCTTCTACCTGAGCAATGTGGCTCCACAGGTAGCCAGCATTCACACAAAAGTTTTTGTGCATGTGTGCCACCTGGAATGTTCTGCTCCATTCTAACATGCAATCACATCCAAAGATAAAGTTTTTCTTTTTCCTTATTGAAGATTATTTGTGCCGCTCCACAACTTGAAAGATGTGTTCTGTAAGACTGGAGTGTACCGTCTCTTGATTTGTCTCTAAAATCTGAAATGATGTATCCTTAACCACTTCAGCTTTCTGTCTTTATCTTCGTCATCCTCAAATAAGTAAAAAATGTAATTGATGCAAATGTAAAAAGATTTCTACATCCCAGTCTCCTTCTTAACAGCTCCGCTCTCTGTTCTGAACTCTCTCTGTGCTTCTACAGCTGCATGGCGTTCCTCTGTCTGAATCCAGTTTGATCTTTCTGCAGCCTTCTGGGCTGTAAATTTAACAAACCATCCTGTCTATACTGTAAGAACCAGCCCCTGCAGCTGGCACAGTTCTGGACTACCTTAAATCCTGTTTGTCTGGGTAAACTGGGAGGAATCCAGCTACCTACACCTCTCCACTGATGATCCACTGGGGTTTGTTCTGGGCCTCCTCCTATTCCTGGATCTCCCTTTGCACTTTACATTCACCTGCTCTATCCAGGTCTCCATATTTTTTGCTGATGAAACATTTTTTTACATGTTAGCTCTGATTCAGTTTGTGTTTGTGTTGAACTTTCTATGTCATTTGATAGGAATGACTGACTACTAACATTGTATGGAAATGGAATTTGATCTTTCCTTTCTAGATCTACCATCAACTTCCCGTTTTTTATTTAGTCTGGTTGCACACCCCCTAAAGTAAAGTTTCTATTGTGCTTTTGTTCAGAACCCTCACCTAAACCAGAAAACTTGGAACAACCTGGAGAAGCTGTGCCGCTCTCTGACAAAGCACTACCTCAATGTCTATGTTTGCACTGGTCCACTCTACCTGCCCAGGTAACCTCAGTCCTCCCCTTTACATTCATGGGTGTTCAGAAATCAGAACGTTACTTATTCAGGAAACAGATTTTTTCAAACTTGAGTTTTTTAAATCCTTAAAATGCACAGAATTCTATGAAACTGTGGAAACTCACTCAGTGAAACTCCTGCTTCATCTGGACTCTTGAGGTCTAGAATCAAGCTCCTGGCCAGACTTGTTCACTTGGTCATTTCCAATCATAAGGTTGTCTCTAATAACATTATCCAACTGGAATCAACAATTCTGCAGAACTCTGAATGCATTTTTAAAGATACAAATCTGGCAATTTATTATGTTATTTTTATCTTAAAAGATGGTGGACATTGGAGTTGTATTCAAAACTTTCATTTTTGCGAAGTCCAGTGAGTGACTTGGAAGGCTTTTCTTTGACCTGCAGAAACGATTTGTTTTAGGCAAGAAGCCAATGGAAAACTCTACGTGCGGTACCAGGTCATCGGGAAAAACCACGTAGCAGTACCAACGCACTTCTTCAAGGTAAGTTTCTCCTTTTTTCAGGCTTCAGAGAGCAGGGATATCTTTTGAATGTCAGTCCAGCATTGGAGGATGTTTTACCTTTTAGTTTGAGCTGTAATTATTCGCTGAACACAAAAGTGCAGATTTTAACTTACTGCTGAAGGTGGGATAAAGCAACAGAACAAACCAAAGCCGGAAATATTGGTTTAAAAAGACTTACAGTCAGTCAAGGAGATTGAATTACCCTACCTGTAAAGAAACAGCAATGTGGAATCATTAAAAACCCGTTAAAAACATTCATCTGAAATGCCAACAATGCACAAACAAAATAACAATGGTTTTGTCAAAGTGAAACAATTTCTTTGTCCAAATTCCCACTCTACTTCCCAACTGATAAAAACTATGTAGTGCAGGACTGTCCAGTGCCCTGGATTTGAAAAGCACATCAGACACCATGCTCATCCTCTTTTTTTTAAGGCCATCTATGGTGTCACCGATTTTCTAAAATAAAAACCTAATAAATAGCATTTTATGAGGGCTATTCATTAATGTTCTGAGGATAAAAACTTTGATGGTTTACAAAAATATGAATTCAAATAATGTATTATTTTTCATAAAAATGAAATATTGTTCAAATGCAATGCATTGTGGTCTATATTTACCCACTTAGTGGACATCAATGCGTACTGGTTTTTTCGCAGAGACTTCTGGGAAATTTCTAAGACACTGGATTTTGGAATGGTCGATTTTGGCAGCCGGATAAAATGGCAAACGCACTATATAGTTATATAGCAGTGAAGGAATCAACCTATTTGTTGGGTTGGTAATATATTTGAGAGTCTGTTGTATAAATGCAAATCCATATAATTCCTAAATATTACACAATCTGAATTTAGTGCATTGGTTTATAAATGAATTAGGAAGGCTAATTAATTATTCTCTTTTAAATAATGGAAATAAATCACAAAATAATTGGTTCAGTGAAAAACAACAGCATCGTGTTTGCCAAACAACAGCCACAAAGGGCATCTGGTTTTGTTCTTAAAGACCCTGTCCAATGAAAAGTGTGTTATGAAATGTTTCTAATGATGGCCATTTATTAAGAAAATTAAGCTTAAAATAACATTTCTGAGGATTTTTTTCCCCCAAATTATTGTGAATCAGGAGCAGACAAAGAAAAAGTTGTAAGACTGTAGCCTCTTTGTAATGTAGAAAATATGCTGCTCCGCTCCATTCGGATGCATCCACTTGTAGATCCATGTGCGTCTGTTTTCCTCGTCTGAACTGGCTCAAAACTGCACGGCTGGATAGCTCCGATATTGCTCAGCATTTTTGTTGCTCCACCTTAATGTCGGGTTGGGGGTGTGAGGGGCTGTAAGCCAGCAGGAGAGGTTGTAAACAGAGAGCTCTCAGCAACGGGAAGGGGGGTTGCTTTGCATCAGCAGTCCCGCCCACAACTCAGAGGTGAAGTTCTAATCAACTCCTGCCGCTATTTAGAAACTGTCCCAAAAACAACAGTTTTTTTGTAATTTTGCCTCAAAAATGGCACAATCATAATTAAGACAACTGGGAACACTTTTAACATAGGTCAAAAAATGATCAGTGGGACTTTAGCAAATCATCCACATCACACTGAGGGTTATCCATTTAATTTTAAACCGTGGATGTACACTGTTCATTAACATATGAATCCTGTATCTACCAGACATTTTTTATCAGTAAGAAAAAGAAGTCTTACGTTTGATTTAAATTGATATTTTAAAAAAACAGTCTTAAAAATCCTCAGTTCTGTAGAAATCCTGATCCTCAAGCTCTACAACATTCCACTTGCCTCTGATTGAACTCCTAAATCAGGTAAACAGAGGGAGGCGGGGCTCCTGAGGATCAGGATTGTCATCGTGTGTCCACATCAACCTTCATAGAGACTCTTGTTTTCTGAACCTTTTCAACATATAAAAGCTCACCCACCGCACTGACAGCCATGCAATGCTTTTAAAAACAAACCAGCTAATGATTCCAGCTGTAACCATCAGTTCCTCTCATTGTGTCAATTTATAAGTGACTACATTTAAAATGTTCTCATTTAGTGACCCTGGTACTCTGCTTCATAGCGCTTTTTTTCTTGTTTAACTTACTTTGCAACTGAAAAAGGATTGAATCTTTGTCACTTTTTTCATGAATGAAATGTTTAAACAGGGCAGTTGCTTCCACTCTCCGCTGTCTCCACAGGTGATGATCCTCGAGCAGGCGGCAGGCAGGGGGGTGGAGCTACGGTCATACATTTTACCAAATGAACCGGTTGATGAGCAGATTCCTCTAGACAGTTTCCTGGTTCCCATAGAAACTATCGAAAGAGCTTCTGGACTCCTTTTTGTCCCAAACATCATGAAGAGGACGAGCAGCCTTCAGGCCATCAGTCACATATGAACTGCATTACCCATAACCCCCTTTTGCTGTCACCAGTCTGGGAATCCCTTAGGTGGTCTGCATTTGACTTGAAAGCTTCATAGATGATTGACATCAGATACAATTCATTTTATGATTGTGGCTCCAGTTCTTTTGACTTCCAAGTCCTGTAAGCCGATTAGCAATACAAGTGTGACAATGTCTGCAAAAAAAAAAAAAAAGTTAAATTCTACTGGAAAAAACTGCCATGTCCAGGTCAGCTGGGGGTCAGCTGTTATCCACCTCGAAATCCTCGTCCATGCTTATGATGTGGGACAGCTGGTACTTGGCCTCTGCCTGTGGCCCCTGGGAGTCTGGTATAAAGCTCAGCCTCTTCTTCAGAGCAGGAACCACATGGCGCTGCAGGAAGGCGATGATGTCTGAAGATTCAGGTTGCCAGTTAGAACCACAGAAAACCACACAAAAATCAAAGAAATGTGAGGAAATTCATTCTGCTGACTCATGTTTAAGGACAACACAGATTTGGGATAAAACTGAGTGTTTATCCGAGTGGCAGAACGTTACTGTCAGATATCGCCCACTAAACGAGGACTCCAAAATAATAACTAATTTATTTAATAAAGAGAAGAAAGTTTATGCTGACTAACTGAATGTTGATGTCTGCCAAGACTTCTATAGATATACTAAAAAAATAAAAAAGAAATGGATGACAGACATACATATTGAATAAGCGGTGTAGTCTCTGCTTTGTTTTTGTCCTCTGTGCATCTTTCAGACGTGGATTTTATCAGAAAATAGGGTGTTTCATCCATTTAATTGATTAATCAATTTCCTACAATCCAACCAGATTGATCTGTCTGAGACAAGTTGTTAATTGAATCGACCTAAACCATTATAAACTTGCTTCTGAATGAACTAAACTGATATCAATTTCAGCAAGAAAATGTGTGGATTGGGGAATGGTAGGTGCATTTTAAATCTGTTTTTAGAACAGAATTCAATGTACTCAGAACCAAGCGCCAGCACAGCGGACAAAGCACACATAACGGTGGATGGCAAAAAACGATCAAGCTATCGTTACGGTCCAAACACTTCCTGTGGTCCAAACACCACAGGAATCTGGAAAACTTCACATGCACTGTTCAATAGAAGGTGTTTATCTGAGTCACACTGTTTTGGCTAAAGATGTCCTGGATTCATTTTAGGTCATTGAATCAGATCGATTTGGATCATGCAAAATGAACCAATATTGACTATTAATCAGATCAGTACCAAAGATTGTGATATGAATCCAATCGTTAAACCCGTACCACCGAGTAGTGTGGAATCTGCATGTCAGATGTCAGAACACGGCCTGGATTCTCCCATGAGACTTCCTGTTTGGCTTAATCTCACCCAGGAAAATTGGTTCAGTTTGTAAGGGATTATATCCTAACACGTATATTATCCAGGACCATCATCAAATCAAAATGTTTCCACTCCTTATTTCAGGCAGACAGGAGATTTGACCAAATATGAAAGATTTAACTGCTAACATGTTTTACTTTGAAGTTCTGCTGAAATTCCGAAAGAAAAGTCCACAAGTCGTTTTTATCATGGGTTAGACTCCTGAAGATTTATTTTAGCTTCTGTTTGGCAGATAACAGGACTAGAATATAATTATAATTTACGTTCTACAATATAAAAACCTTAAGAAAGTAAAAAGACATTTGTTTGAAGAACTAAATGTCTATTCTTTGTCTTGCAGGAAAAATAATCTCATCAGGAAAACTTTTCAATAACAAAATCATTTCAGTTTGAAAAAACAGGTCTTAGAATTTTTCTTAAAATAAGAATGTTCTTCACACCACTGGAAGATTTTTTGCTTATTTAAAGAAAATCTGCCAATGAGGTTAGAATTTATGACTTATTTCTAAGGCGCCTGTTTGCAGTGTAACAAGAACATCATTTGAATTTGAAAAATAAACTCAAACGAGAACATTTGTTATTCTCTGGAAAGACATGTTTTTAGACCAACTGATGTTGTGGAAGTATTTTCATATTGACTGTGGTAAACTGGACGTTCCTGCGCTGCAGCCCTTACCTCCATATGACATACTGGTCCAGTTTGGGACTTTGGTGACCTTCAGTCTGTGAAACATCCTCTGCACGCACATGGGGGTTACATTGCTGCAAAACACAGATTCACTGTTAGCCCACATGGAATCTATGTATGCATTGAACTCTCAGCATTAGACATTAGCCGTTAGTCTCACCTGCAGTACTAATAAACGGAGCACTTCTGAGTTCTTGAACTCTGCTCCTTTATGCCAGTGGTTTCTAACCTTTTTCAGGCCACAGACCAGTTTAAAATCAGACAATAGTTTAACAGACTGCTCTGTACAATGCTGAAGTAGGCGTCTGATTTTTGTTTTTTTTTTTAGCCTCCAGTTCCCTTGGATTTTGAGGGTAAAGTGTTTTTTCATTCTCTGTAAAATCTGCAGCTGCTTTACAGTCTAGTAATGCTGTAACACTGCACTAGTGGAACAACAGCCTCAATCATTCCAAAATAAAAATGATACAACACTATGAGATGAGAAAACCATAAATTGGCGTACAGCAGGAGCGTGCAGGACAGGGTTGGGCTTAAACAGCGTCGACTCCTCATGTGCCTTTCAGCAGCTACCTCTAGAGGGCGCCACAGCAAATCATTTGCCTTCATCTAATCCTCTCTGCATCCTCTCCTACATCCATGAACCTCCTCTTTTGTTTTCTAAGCCTCTTTCCTGGTAGCTCCAACCTCAGCATTGTTTTATCATCATCATCACTGTTCCTCCTCTCAATGATTTCAAACCATCTAAACCTGCTTTCCTGCATTAATCTCCTAAAAACATCTAATCGTTAAAATTAGTAGGCCTTTAACTTAACATGTATATTTAATCTATTTTAATTAATCAAATCTGATGCCTGCTATTGTGCTTCAAGTGGGACCACTGAGTCACCGCATTTTGTAAAACTCAAAAGTCACAGAGCCACTCAAACTCACCCAACGGCATGAGCCACTTCATCCCATTCAATGTCTGCGAGGTCGTCCACGGACATGGAGAATAATCTGACACAAAAACAAGCAGAGCACTTTGGTCAGTCAAATCTGTAATCTAACCAGTAACTAGTTACTTTTGCAATAATGTGAAAAAATTGTGTTTGTCAAAAATAAATTAAAAAATGTTTTTTTTTTCCAAAAGTCAATTGACATGAGTAAAATATGCATGTACTTATGCATAATCTTTAATATTTTTAATATAAGTATTTTGTCAGTAATAAAAGCTAACATTTAAATATAATGTTAATCCAAATTAACAAAAACAACAGGAAAACCTCAGACAGTCTGGTGCACTTATTTTGTGCATGTGGGCAGCATCTTCTCTCCTGATCACAATGCTCTCTCTACATGAACATTCTTGCCTTTGCCCTCAACAAATCTAAAGTAGTGCTTACATCTCCACCCAGAAAATGCAAACTTTCCATCAGGCTGGTCTGGACTTGCCGTTTCTGCAGCTTCTTCCACCTGTTAGGTGTTTGTGGCTACTATATAACATGAAACAGCATGAACCAATTAGAATCTCCTATTCTGCTGTTAACCCACCCAGTTTCCCCTCCTGACAGACTCTATGGCGCAGCAGCTAGTGGTGCATTTGGTTTGTAGTTTTTCTCAGTAGTAATGTGAAACATTTAACCCAGTCACTTAAAAAAAAAAAAACTTCAAGACCCACTTCAATGAAAATCACATTTCTGATGCTTGAGGACATATATGAAGAAAATTCAGTTTAAACTTGTGTTTGAGTATTTCTTTCTTCAAATTGTTGTGAATCAGAAAACGCTTGTAGCAGTGATGAAGAAACTACAACTGGCATGCCACAAGGTCCCTGATGAATCCACTTGAGACAAATAGATCCATGAACGTCTTCATTTTCCTCATCTTGAGCAGAGGCTCGTCCCCCAGCTACCGGAGACCCGGACTTGTGCAGCAGCCAGTGCTTATCGTGGGAGCCTCTGTTGCCTGGGTTGCCAGGTGCCACACACACTCACACTTGTGAATGACATTAATAACTCTGCCCACAAACTTTCTGTCAAACACCCCTCTGCGGAGACATTCATCATACATGCAGGTAGAAAGAACCTCAAACTGCAGCAATCAGTTCAAATCGCTCAAATAGCGCCGCAGGAGCTCAGACTGCGTCTGTACCATTGACCTAACATTGAAACTGGCCGCCTCTGCCGCGCGAATCGCATTCGGTGCGAACGCAGCTTTATCAACTCCTGTTGCTCTGCAGAAACTTTGTCCTAGAAAAATACCTTTTTAGATTTTTGCTAAAAGCTACATAATCACAAAAGACCCCAGGGAACAATTTTACAACAGCTCAAAAGATTTTTGGAGTTTGTTCAATGCTGTAATTTTAAACACTTCTGAATGTGAGTGTGTTGCATAAGCTCACTTGTTTATAAGGAGGATTTTGGCCTGATGACCTTCAGGTCCTCTCGTGAATCCACTCTTAGTAATTTTCTTCAAAAGGCTAAACCTGCAACACAAAAAAACAGCTCATAGTGCTCACATTAACAACACACAGGAACAAAGCAACAACCAGAATACGTCTGGCATCTTCAAAATGTCAACAATTTGCTCTGCCTCAACCTGAAGCTTCAGGCATGGACAGACGGACACGATCACAACATCATGAACACAAAAACCAGCGTCTTCTAACAAAGATGTAGAGATTTCAGCCTCAAATCAACATAACACAAACAACATGTAACAACATGACAAAATAGTTGATAGTTTTGAAGTCTCCACTGATGATGACAACGCTGTTATCAGCACACAGAAAAAAAAAGGATGAACTTCCGCCATTCTCCTTCAAACTGCTCCTGAGAAAATAGATGTTTGATGTGAGCGTAGAATAACACTTTAATTAATCATCCCACAGTTCATCTGATCCTGTTTTTGGTAAATGCAGGCTGGTGAAGGATCTACTCCAAGACCAGAAAAAATATTTTAAAAAAACCAACAAACAGGAGTTTGCATCTTTTGATAATAATCTCTATGACAGCCCAGAATCATCGTTATGTCTAAAACTGTACCCAGATCTGAGAAAAGTTCAGGTCCACTAACCACTTAAGACGACACTGGTTCCAGTGTCTGGTCTCAACCTTCTGGCTGATCGTCTTCCATGGCAGGTTGTTACAAAGCTGGTCCATGCTCAGACCAGAATCTGAGCTTTGCTGGAACACAGTCTCCAAGTGATCCCGGACAGCCTGTTTCAATCTGGACTCCTCATCCTCACTCCACGGGCCATGTGAAGGAGCTACAAACAAAAGCTTGAGTGAGGGGTGGAGGTCTGGGTCTGACAAGAGCAGGTCAGGGATCAGCTCTTACCAAGACAAACAAAGCGCTTCTGCAGCGCGTAGACACTGCGGTCCATCTTGTCCGACATCATTTTCCAGTCGTTGCCATGGAGTTGGTGAAGCCTCTGAAGAGATTGAAGCTCATCCTCAGAGAACCTGGGGGAATACAGCCACAAGACAAATTGTGTAAGGATGAAACCGCAGAGTGCAAAAGCGATCAAAACAGTCAGGATTGAGTGGTGAATGCCCAACCTTCCCATGTGGTTCCGGTTGTCAAAGATCTTCTTTGCTCGCGTGTAGACTTGATGGCAAGGCCGAGGGATGCCCTCCGCTGCCAGAACAAACCAAACACATTGGTACGAACCACAACTCAGAACACAAATTAATGAAGGAACAAACACTGAAAAAAATCTCGTGTCAGGGTAAGAACTTACCAATTCTCTCAAAGAAGCAATGTAGGATTTTCAGCTTCCGGATTTCTGTTGCTTGTCCTTTGAACCTTTGAGGGAACAGAACCTGTTCGGCTGAGCTGATGCCCGTCAGAGCCAGAAAGTCTCCAATGTTCTTCTGAATTTGGTGATTCTCCAAAACAGTGTATCGTCCACAGCGGAGGGGCACACCTGGATGATACAAAACTTTATGACTCACTGAAAGTGACAACATGAGCACTTGGAGTTCATTTTCCCTGCAGTTTACCTTGATGTTTGAAGTCCTTAAAGCGATGGAGATCATATCGTAGCAATTTGAGGATTTCAGGGGCAGATTTTTTTCTGACATCTGGGATAAACTCCTCCAGCTCACTGATGAGATTCAAGTCCAAGCTGACAAAGCATGAAACCATCAGCACTTTCTTCCATCACAGCAATACATTGATGAATAAACCAAATCATTTTTATATTTTTAAGATTTTATCTTTTAAAAAAAAAAAGCTTGCAGCCTTCAGGACTTTGCTCAATGCAAACTGCGTTTTCTGGCATTTTCTGAAAATAGGGGACATATAAGATATAAAAGTTCTTTATTTAAATCATTGCGAATCAGGAGAAGACAACAAATATCATTTGAAATAGAACTTATTTGTGATGTAGAAAATATGTTGGGTGGGGTACAAGTTCCCTGCTCTGCTCCATCATTAATCATTACCTCCACTAGATGAAGCATACATTCTCCGAAACAACAGTAAACTACTGGAATGATTGAAACAACTTACTCCTTCATGGAAGGTAAACTTTTATTTCTCATCCTGCTTTGTCCACTCTTAGTCTCCTTCGCAGCAGCCCCTTCTTTCTGTGAGTTCCCTCCAATTCCATCATTTTTCTTGGTTGAAGTGTTGATACTTGTTTCTAGAGAAACGGCCACATCCATCTCATTTTTTACTTGCTTTGTTGCCATGTCAGTGCTTGCCTCTTTTGACTTCCTGTGTTTAGGAGTCTCTCCTTCCTGTGAACTTCCCTTAACATCAGATTCATTTTTCTTCTTCTTCTTCTTCTTCTTTTTTGCATTTTTGGCTGCAGTGATAATGCTGGAGTCTTTATGTTTGCTGACCATTGTCACGACAGCCTCCTCCTTGTTCAGTCTTTCAGTGTCGTTTTTATTTTTTTCTTCCTCCGTCTCACTTGTATCTATAGTAACACTCCCTTCCTTCTTTGTGTTGTCCATCGAATTCTTTTTCTTCTTTTTTTTGACCACCTGTTCATCACCAGGGTAAGAGATGCTGACCTCATCCTCCTTTTTCCTCTTCTTTTTATGGCTGTTTATCAGTCCAACAGAATCAGATAAAGGAATAAAGTCCTCCTCCTCCTCTCGGTCCTTTTTTCTTTTTTTCTTGTGGTTTGAATGTACATCAACAGAAGTTGAAACTATTTCTTCATTATTTTTTTCCTTTTTCTTTTTCTTCTTCTTCGTTTTGACTGGAGTGTCAATATTGACAGGAGTAGGAGGAGGGTCAAGACTCCTTTTCTTGGAGGAAGGGGATTTTTTGATAGCCATCATATTGAGAGGTGCCACTGAAGAAAATGATGCTTAATCTGCAAGACATCAGATAATGTTCAAAAGTTAGCTTTACAATGACAGCTTCATTCAAAATTTAATGCAAAGGTTTTTAAAAAATTCTTTGACATTTTTGGTGTAAAGCAAATATATCAAGACATAAAACATAAGTGTGACACCACTAGGATTAAATCCTTGGAACTTTGAGCGGAGCTTTGTCTGTTTTTAGGCATTTTTCACATTGTTTTGACTTTGTCTTTGATTTTTTTTTGCCTTTATACCTTTCATCTTTTGTTATGAAACATAAAAAAGGTTTGGTCAAATTTTTTGTGATTTTTGTTGTAAAAATGATTAAATTTACCACTTGGAACTGAGCTTTTTGGACAGATTCGGGTTTTTTGTGAAATTATTGTGTAATAAAATCAACATATATCTGTAAAAGAAAGAAGCTGGGGTTATACTAAAAAAGATGGATATCAAGCATTGCCACAAAAAAACTATATTAAAGATACATTATTAGAGCAAATTGTAAAGTAGAAGAAAAACTCAAAAGACCATTGAATTACTAAAGGATAAAAGACTTTTTTATATTAATTAGCCGGCACATCGGTTTTAGAAAGCTGGAAAATGTCAAGTTTCACCAGATATTATTCACCGTCTAAGTTCAGAGCGGCTGATCAGAAAACTCTGATGATCCAGCATTGCAGCAGCATTTAAACCCATCACTTACGCAGGAATCTGGGAGACGTGAAGAGTCTCAAATCAGATTCGTGTGTAAATGTGGTTTTGTGTGTGCGTAACAAGTGATTCGTGCATAATTTTTTAAAGATTTGTGTGTGTATTTAGTTTCAAGCTGTCATAATTTGAAGTTGTGCATGTGTAAATTGTACTTTGTATTTTTTTAATATTTTATAATTTTTTAACTCATGCACAAAATGTCTTATGAGTTACAAATCAAGAATTACGCACGCACAAATCCAAAGTTACGCACAAATCAAGAATTATGCATGCACAAACCTAAAGTTACGC
>BSAI01000189.1:2345149-2358561 GCA_036245035.1 Adrianichthys oophorus | reverse complement strand
ACAAATCAAGAATTATGCATGCACAAACCTAAAGTTACGCACAAATCAAGGATTACGCACGCACAAATCTAAAGTTACGCACAAATCAAGAATTACGCACGCACAAACCTAAAGTTACGCACAAATCAAGGATTACGCACGCACAAATCTAAAGTTATGCACAAATCAAAATTACGCACGCACAAATCGGACTGATACTAATTTCTCTCCATACATCACCCCTAGCTTAGACAACGGCTGCTTCAGGTAGGGAGAGGTGCTGCACCAGGCAGTTATTGATAACATCAAACTTTTGAGTTATTTTTGTTTTAATTACTTTTTTATTTTTAAACTAAATGATTGATGTGTTCAACTGTGATAAACTTGTAAAACATATCATGAATTAAAAAAAAAAAAAATAGTACAGGGAACTTATATTTAAACCATGCTGATAGGTCCTCACAGACCTTACACCAAAATATTTGAACAGGTGAACAGAACCATAAGGCGTGCAGCATATAGTCATCTATGTTGTTGCTTGCACACTGTGTGCATATCATAGACTGGTTCAGACCCATTTTAATCAACCTTTGTCCTGTGTAGTGAGTCCTGTGGAGAATCTTGTACTGAATAAGATACAGATTAGGACTGTTGGTCATATTAAAGGCATTCAAAGACAGATCTGCAGCCAGAATTGATCACTAGCATGCAATGATAGCTCATACTCCAATTTTTTCATGGGTCGATAAATTGTGTTGTCAATATTAGACACCAATTTGTACATTTTGGAGGTAAGCTTGGGGTTGTTATGGTCCATGAATTGACTGCCATTTCTTAATTACATTCCGAACAGAGGATATTGGCATCTGCTTGGAAGAACCCATGATGCTGATTGTTGGGGCAAGGTCAGATGACTCTTTGAACTTGAAATCACCTGGTCTTTGCAACAGTGATTGTGAACAATTGAAGACACTGTCAGGTTTCAGCTTTTCCAAAGGGGGCAGTGCATACTATAAATTCTGCAGGGTGCCCAAACTTTTGCACATGCCATTATTTTGTTTTCTGTTTTTTTTCATGTTAAAAGAATGTCCCATCTGTATACTGATAAAGTTTAGTGTAGATTTTAAAGTAAACTTATTTAATTTGATTTTTAATATAGTTTTTATGAATAGTAGCGTTAGCATTTCCCCAATTTTAAGGTGCTTTCACACTAAACGTGATTTGCGCGGCCAATTCGCGTGACCCCGCCCCTCTTTCGTCGCGCGGTAAATTCGCTGCTCACCGTGTGGCCAAAGATGTGTTACCTAAGCTCGCCGCCTCGGTCGCTTGTGGGAGGTGCTGCCAGCAAATGCTTTTAGCCTGATCACTAAATGAAGTAGTGTCTGTGTTCATGGCTTTTACAATGCATGGAAGACACAGAGGATGTTTAGAGCATTTTCTCCTCTTTGGAAAGTAAGTTAGAGGGTTAGTTGGCGAACTTTGGAGATAGCTTAGACACAGTTAGACACCAACACTGTGATGCTAGCTTGTTAGGTAAGGTATTTATGTGTAAAACAGTGTTAGAATTTGACTGATAAAATATGTTTGGACACTAGATTTTTTTTTTAAATCAACCAGCCAACTTGGACAATGACCTACAAATTAAATTTCACTCCGTGTAAAAGTATTTTAGTTATTTAAAACCTAACCAAAAACAGAGTAATGTGTACTGCAAATTGTGCAGAAGGCATGTTCCTTCTAAAATTGGAAATACCACCAACCTTTTATCACATGAAGCAGTACCACCGAGCATGTTCAATCTCAGACTGAAAGAAACGATAATTCTCCAGCAAAAGCGACAAAGTTAAGACCTTCACAGCAGCAACAGTCTAAACTATGAGAGGAAATTCAGAGAATTTGCTTTTACTTCCTAGGTTATTCACAGGATGTTAACAAAAATGTTAATTTTATGTTTGTTCTGTAAAACTTGAAAACAATTTATTTGTAGAATTAATGCTTTATTTTTAAATGGAACTGATCAAGCAGTTTTGTGTTCTGTTTTATTTATGTTCTTTTTTGAAACTTGAAGGCTTTTGCTTTAATTTTCAATTTAGTTTGCTTATTTATGCCTTTTTTAGTTTTCTGGGGGAAAAAAAACTTTTCATCATGTTCCTTCAGTGCATCTGGTATGTTTAAATTAAATTTAATGTTTAAATTAAATTTAAATATAAACAACCCAATTTTTATTTTTTCAAATCTGAAAACTACTGTAGTGACAATGTCAACAGCAGGAGTGCATTGTGGGAGTTAAGTTTAATTTTGCTGGTGTTGTTGCACCATTACTGAAAGAGTTATTGCCAGGCATCTCCTCTACAATGTTAAGCATATTTAAGTCATCAAAAGGTTAAACAGATAAAGTACATACTTCTGGTCTGAAGTATTTGGACTCTTAGAATTCTGAAGCCTTCCCAGCTTACAATTGTTAACAATAGAGTTAAATTGTTAACCCGGTAGATGGTAGCGCCTCGTATGTCCACGCAACCAGTGGCACGCGAGCGCCCTTCTTTGCCGACTCCTGTTCCATACATATAAATATTGGCTATCGGTCACAGTTGCAGGGAAAATATTGGTCATCAGTAAAGGCCTAGGAAAAAATGATATTGGCCCATCCCTAACTCACTAGGTTTCTAAAACATAATAAAAATATAATTTATATCCAAGAGTTTAAGAATAAAGTATAAGTCATAAGAATAAAATACATAATACATGCAAGTCATACCACAGACCTACCTACAGACAATCACACAGATAGGCATTCATCAACACACAGTTCTCTGTCATTACAAGAATTATCATAAAGTGCATTTTATTTCATAGCAGCATTGAGAATTGTGATTGAAGTTTGATTAAAAAAAACTGTCTGAGTCTGTTTGTCCTTGCATTGATGAGTCTAGTATCTGCCCAATGGCAACAGTTCAAAAAAAAGGTGGCCAGTGTGTGTGGTGTCTTTCATATTTTTTTGGGCTCTTGTGGCACCGGGAGTGATGTAGTTCTTCCAGTGAGGGGAGAGGGCAACAGTCTTTTGGGCAGTGGCGATGACATTCTGAAGTGCTTTCCCCTGATCTACTGTGCAGCTGGGGTACCACATGGATATACATTACATTAGCATGCTTTCTATTGTGGCTTGATAAAAAGACATAAGGCGTCTCTGTGTGATGTTCTTCCTGAGTGTTCTAAGGAAGTACAGTCTCTAATTGGCCTTTTTATTAGTTCAGCTGTTCATATTCACACTAGGATAGACTGTCCTTGGTGTGAATACCCAATCGTAATATATATATTTTTTCTAATTTGTTGATTAATTAATTGATAATATTTTGGGGAATATCTAGTGATTAAGCAACATATACAGACGTAACCTGCCAAAAAATGTCTCTCATTAACCATCAACTTAATTTAGATCGATTTTTTTTTTTAAAATAACGGTCAAAGTTTAACTCGTGACGTTTCATCAAAAAAGTATCAGCGGAAGTCACGTGACTGTTTACGTTGCCGTCAGTTTGCGCAGGCGCATAAGTAAACATCTTAGGAAAGATGATTTGTGGTTGCTTCTAGGTTGCATTCA
This sequence comes from Adrianichthys oophorus, assembly GCA_036245035.1. Classification (NCBI taxonomy): domain Eukaryota; kingdom Metazoa; phylum Chordata; class Actinopteri; order Beloniformes; family Adrianichthyidae; genus Adrianichthys; species Adrianichthys oophorus. The sequence continues at coordinate 2,354,981 of BSAI01000189.1, read as the reverse complement.
CTTAGCTTACTCTAACTAAAAGGCTTATCGTGATCGTCGTACCACATAAATGCTGTTAATGGGACTGCAGCGGTTTAAAATGTTCAAATTCGCACATGAATGTAAAAAGTTTATGACACGTTTTTAATAGAACGTCTTAGTACTGAAATACAGCCCCACCAATCAAAGCCGTTAAGAAAGAAGTCACGTTAAAAAGACGGATGCACATGCTTTGGTTGAAAACGAACTTTATGTCCATGTTAGCAACCCACTTCGTGATTACGGCACCTGTGAGAATATCCAGGCGCTCACTGCCCGCCGACCGTATGATTTCAGCAGAGAGTGCTAGAATGTCATGGTTTTATAAAACGATCAAATACACGGAATATACTCACGAAACACCAAATATCTGTATTAAACTCACCGTTTCCCGCTCTCCGTTGTAGCTACGCGCAAGCGGAAGACGAACCACTATATACTTCCTGTATGGCTGAGGCGCATGCGCTCAGCAGGGGCTCAGAGTTGAATTGCATCGTCACGGCGTAACCGAGTGTTTCCACCACTGGAATGTCAAGAGAAATCAAATCAAATTTATAACAATTATGTCGCCTTATTGAGCTATTTTTCAAACCATAAAATGGTTTCCATGCATTTATTTGGATCTAAATTTATTATTAGCAGTAATTTAGAAAAACGTTACATATCAAATATTAATTTATCAATTATTAATCTTTTCCAAATTAAATTAGATTAGAAGCAAAAAAAAAAATATTGGAATAAAAAAAATAATATTGGTAAAAAATGTGAATACTTAAAATTGCACACATCTATATTAAACGCAGAATATCAATTAAAAATACATGTTCCTCAATAGTTATACATGTCTTTCAGGGGATTATAGGATTCAACTATCCCAACGTCAATATATAATATTTGTTTTCATGCTTCAAAGGGTGCTTTGTGGTCTTGATCAAAATAGAAAATACAAAATACAAAATGATGAAAAAAGTACAAATTGTTTTAAAACTGCAAAAGGAACATAATATCTAAATGGAAAATTGTCAACACTATCTTCATTAATAAAACATAAATTTCAAAATTTATGTGGAAACTTTCCATGAAGGATTAATTTCATTCATTCATTTTCCAATCCGCTTTATCCCTTTCGGGGTCACGGGTTTGCCGGAGCCTAACCCGGCTACTCATAGGCGAAGGCAGGGTACGCCCCTGGACTGGTCGCCAGTCTGTCGCAGGGGCCACAATCACACACCCATACACACTCACATTCACATTCACACCTAGGGACAATTTACAGTGACCAATTAACCTATGAAGCATGTTTTTGGACGGTGGGAGGAAGCCGGAGTACCCGGAGAAAACCCACGCATGCACGGGGAGAACATGCAAACTCCACACAGAAAGGTCCCCCAGCCAGGACTTGAACCGGGAACCGTGAGCGCTAACCACTGCGCCACCGTGCAGCCCAAGGATTAATTTATACTAAATTTAACATTGAACAATATTGGTGAAGTTTTTTTTTTTTTTTTAATTCAGAGAACATTGAATCAATCAGTGATGACCACCTCTCACACGATGAGCTATTAAATGTTGTGAAACTATTGAAGATTGGGACAACTTGATAATGATGGTCTTTCTAGAGAATTTTCTGTTTACTTTTGGGATGTTTTTGGAAAAAAAGTTTTTTAATGGGTACAAGGAGTGCATTGAGTAAAGTGAAAACTTTCTTGTGAAAGAGTGGCAAATTAGTTTGAATCTTATCCCAACCCTTTTAACATAGAAAACTGGAGCTCAATAGCCCTCATAAATGTACTGTAGATTACATTTTTTTGCTCTTGTTTTGCCAAGCAAGTACAAAGTAATTTACATGAAGTTCCAAGTGAGACCCAAACCGGTTTTTGTTATGTTCTGCTTGTTTTGTGTGTTCTTTTGCTTGTGTGCATGCTGGCTGTGACTCCGTCCATTCTCCTGTGGAGCCTGCTGAGCAATCACAGCTGCTTCAACTTTAGTAATTATATATAAAAAAAACTCAGCTGGATCCTTCCGTGTTGACTTGTTCTGCTTCCTAATTAAATTGTTGAGCCCCTGGTTTTTGTTTTGAACAGGTATTTTGTGAGTTAAAATCTTTGGACATTGCTGCTAATGCTTTTGTGGTTTTTCCCTGAATCTGGGTTTCCTCCTCCTTCCCTAACTGTCACAGTTTCATGCTGAACCACCAAAAAAATGATGATATAAGATTATTCTGGGATGTACTGGATTACCCAATATGTTGCACACTCATACTTTTTCTAGACTTAAACAAAACTTTAAACACAGTGGAACGTCTTCTTCTCCTTTGTAATGCTTTTTGATCAATGTAACCTCTCCTTTATTGGTTGAATTATTTGAATGAAAGCTTAAAGCATTTCAAGAGTTGCTTATCCCCACCCTTTTTGTTTTAGATTAAGCTGCCAAAAAAAATAAAAAAACAATCTGATAGTTAATTTAGCTAGAAGAAATAGACAGAATAACTACAAAAATAACTTCTTTTTGCAACTCAAAAAGGTAAGACATGATCTTGTTTATGTCAGATTTTTTTTTTCTACACAAAGCTATAATTGGGAATAAATGAAAATATTACTTCTAGAAATAAAAAAAAATATATAAACAGAATTCAGTAGATGAGGGAATTGTTAATGTTAACAATCTTCTTGATGTTAAATTAGCAAAGGTTTATGTCACCTTAATATTTTCCTGTAACAAGCAGAGAAGTTACTAAATCATGAAAGGTAGGCTATTCCAGAAGGACCCCGCTGTTGCCCTCAGAACTGCCTTTGAAGTTATATATTTTTTTAAGTTTCCTCTTTCGTACTTTGTATATTATCACTTTTATTGTTTGGACCTCAAGTCTGTAAATAAATAAATGATATAGTATTTTAATGTGATTGTTGTATTCATGTGTCTTTGTTGAAAATGCAAACACACTGCTATGATGTGTTCAATATCTCTAAATCAAAGGCTCATGGTGGTCTGTAGTAGTTCCAGTTGGATTCATGCTTCTAGATTTGCAATTACTTTATCTGAAAAATGCACAAAACAATGAATGCTTTCAACATTTGTATCATAAAGTATGCCGTACTGTGCTGAAGTCAAATGCAAACTCTGTTTTGTGTATTTTACTTTGGAAAAAGGTCTTGCATTTCTGTCTTTGCTAGCACAGGAATTGACTTGACACTGCTGCGATGAAAGGTTTACTGCCAGACTCAGCCCTTTCAACTGTTGGGGCATTTTTATGTTACACAGAATGGCAATTTTCTGCAGTTTAAGTGCTGATTTAAAGAAACACAGTCCAGGTTTGAAACTGTTGAATTGTTTAAACCCCTCTGTCTTTTTCTTTTCTTGTAAATTTTCATGGTAGAAGATTTGCTTATTCAAGCTTTCAGAGACGGCGAAGACAGCTTTAGTGAAAGGAGAAGTATTGCATTAAGATAATGATTGCACCCTCCAGCTAACCTGAGCATCAGTCAATAAAAGTAACATCATTTGGAAAATAAATGCTGTTTCATATGTGCATGTACATAAACAAATACTCGCATTGCCTAAAATAATACAAGTGTGAATACTTTAAACTGATGTGGTTGCTAAAAGCAGTCAAGATACTGAAAAGGCGGAAACATTTTGCTTAATGCAAAAATAGCTGACGGATTTGGAGTCTCCTTAAACAAAAATGTTGAAAACATTTTTTTAAAAGTTGGCAAAATCATGACAGGAACTTAAAAGGACTAAAAAAAAAAAAAAAAAAAAAAAAAAAACAGATGCTGAATTCCATCAATCCTCAGAATCCACTGTTTCCTGATCAGGAGCAGCAGGAGCCAACCAAGCTACTGTTGGGTGAAGGAAGAGCCCTGAACAGGTTGCCAGACTGTTACAGGGCCACACTCTTACACCTAGAGGCAATTTTAGAGACCAAATGAAGCATGTTTTTGGACTGTAGAAGGGAACTGGAGTGCCTGGAGAAACACAAGGAAAACATATAAACTCCACACGGAAAGAACCTAGTGGGGATTCTCGCTGTGAGGCAAGAACGCTAACCACTGCGCCACCGTGCCGCCACTATGCCGAAACTTCCAACTTAATCGATACATTGCTCAACTGTAGGTAATTTCAGACAATAAAATCATCTATTTTAAACAAGAGAAGTGAAGTGTGGAAAGGAGCTACATTTAAGTAGCCCTAACATGTAATCAAGCTTTAAACGTTGAAAGAAAAACAAAAATGTATCTGAGAAGTTTGTTGTAATTATGAATCTGTTCTACTGTGGAAAGATCTATGTATGTGTTTTATTGTATGTTAAAGGAACAAAAAAGGAGAAATTGCCAAAGTGTCTCCAGTCAGAGTGTCTGTGAGGTAGAGGTAACAGCTGCTGTTCATTAGAGGACACAGGCAGTGCAAAAAGACAGCTCACCCACTTTACTAAGAACAACCGGATGCTGTTTCTAAACCACAAGTCAGGCCATAATATTTCATTCAGTTTAAAAAGCTAAGAAGTAGAAGAATTCAGTAATAGAAATTATATTTGTCTTGAAAAAATGTCCACACCAAATGTGATTTACGTCAAATTTGATGCTGGGCGCTTGTCCAAAAATGTGTTATGCTGCACTCACACTGAATGTGATTTGCACGTCAGGGGCATTGAGTTTCGAAGTTAAGTTCATGCACAGACGCCATTCTGAGGTCCTACAGCATGATTTGATAGTCGGGCCTGATTGAATACCGGGCGTGGCATGTCAGGAGTTCAAAAATCTGAACTGGCGAGGTCGAAGTGTCGCGTCAACCAATCAGGGACTCAGCTCAGGGCACGTGATGTATTTAGAGACTTGATCAGCGGGTATTATGCAAATTCAATATGGAGGGTCGATGTGAATGTTTTTGTCCTGAACTTCTGTCCATCCATCCATCCATTGACCTATCCATCCATCCATCTTCTTCACTCCATGTACTCCTTTCCGAGCTGTGGGGTTGCCGGAGCCTGTCTTGGCTACTGTTGTCAGAAGGCGAGAAACACCCCAGATGGTCTGTTGCATGGAGCTGGAGCTTGCTCACTTGCTTCGGTGGGCCATGGACAGCTGACTATTGGTTAGACAGAGAGCTGCTGCAGAATGAGGAGGCAGCCTGCTCAGACTTCCTGAACCTTATATTTTCTTATTTTTATCAAGACAATGATAAAATAGGTCCTCTTATTTTATTCTTACTTTTATTTTTCCCCTCTCAGAATATTGCGGGACAGCAAGTCATCAAACTGGGTCACAGAGAAATGGAAGTAGCATCGGAAAGCTGCCATCATTCAGACACAGTTTCTGCAGAAGGAGTGAAGCTCACCATACCCGGAGAATCTCTGAATAATCTAATGAACTTAGACAAAGAGACTTGATTACCAAGGATTTTGTAGAGCTTTTTAAAATAAAAATCTGATGTCTAAACATCATCCTTTTGTTCCATGCATTGTAAATGAGATATACACAGATATCAAACCGGTATCGTAATATAGCCCGATCTGCATGGTACCACGTTCAGAACCGGTTTGTGACCAGGAGGTCGGGGAGCATTGATTTAATTGAATGAGCCAGCATGTCAAAAAGTGACGAGTTGGGAACACCTAAAGTGTCAAAAAGTGATGCAAAGGGGTCCTACCTATTTGTCAAAATGTGACGACTTGGGAGTGAGAATGGGCTGGGTAAACAGGTGATCAGATCAGGATGAGACACTCTGTATGCAGGCTGGATGACACAAACAATACTTTGCACTGAGCATGGCTCTGAGCAGTGCTTAAGTGTCCTGTGGTTGATTAGCAGATGAGAGTCAGATGGGAGGCATCCAGACACTGTGCGCTGAGGTTGATGGGAGATTGAGTGCAGTCAATACTCTGGAGAAGGCTCCCGCCGGTGACCAGAGGGGGAGGCAGAGCTCTGAATCCTGACAGCCGTCTCCACACTTTAAGTGATGATATCACCATATCACTCATCTTCTGCTGGACAACACTAGCTGCGTTTCCATTGACTGAGAAATTGTGTAAATTAGATTTGAGATAATAAATTTGTCTAACACGACAGTTTTGAAAAAACTCAGGTTTATCGAAAAAAAAGTTTTAGCTCTTGGAGGAGGTGGTTTTTGAGGCGTATTGAAATTGACATATTTCGCAAAACTGCAATGGAAACACTAACACACAGAATAATGGGTCACATGACCTTCTTCTTGGTAGGAACTGGCTGCTTTCGGCACTGCACAGCGAGCACCACAAAAAGTCCCACAACATCAGACAGCTCATCAAAATTAAGTAAAGTACAAGATAAAGTTCTTTTAATAAATAATTGCATTTAATTAGTCTGACTTATTTTTTTAAAAAAAGGAGTCTACACCAATGTTGTCACGTTTATATTTGATAGAAAAGGAGAAAAAGGACCAAAGAAATAATGACAGAATATGCAATGTTCGACTTGGCTTTTGCATTTTAAATTCAAGTAAATCTTCGGCAGCAGGATGATCTTGATGTACTTTATTTTGAATTAAACTTTTAGAAAGTAAAAGAAATGAAGTTTTTTATATAGAGAAAAATATAACCTTGTTATATTTCAATTATTGTACACATTTAAGAGCTACATTTTCTAAATGAATAACTGGCTGGCCTTAAAACAAAAATGAAGTGTACACAGTAAAGTGGGTCAATGTGGGTCCTTCAGGGTTTTATTCAGTAAAAAAGTGTTCCAAGTGGCTCTTTTAGTGCTAAAGCTTGCAAGACATTTCTGATGCCTCTTTTTAAGATACTTCTGACTGCACTGTAAAGGTCTCATTTCCAGGCCTGTAGACTGTGTTCCTCTTCCTCAGAAGCTGTTGGATGTTCTGAATCATCCAGGACTTCTGGTTGGGGTAGACCCAGATCCATTTGTCCATTGTGACTGTATTTATGCTGTTTTTATTTTAGCATAGAACACTATCTGTAGCAATTCCAGGTCTTGGTGTTCAACAACCTCCCAATAAGTTATTAAACTAGCCCCACAATCCCTGGGAGGCACCATCCGGTCACGTGGCAATAGTCTGTGGAGCAGGAGGAACTGTTTTCTTGAATGGGACGTATATGCAGGAGTTAAAAGCGAGGACAGATGGTCGTGGCCCAGAGCTCACGCTCCCTCACTCAGACACATGTATTTCTCCACTGACACACGTGGAACAACAAACCCACGCAGATGGCAGCCTCAAGCAAAAAGGTCCAAAGTGTGGATGTATGTTTCTAAAGTAGATGCAGACAGCATCTGTCTCAGATGTAAGAAAAACGTGGCTTGTAATGGTGGTAACACCAGTAACTTGTTCAAATACCACGTTAAAATAAACCACATTCTAGCAGAGAGGTGCGCAGTGTTTGACCGCCCAAGTGAAATGTCTAGCGCTGCTATTGTTACAACAGGTGTGTATGCTAGTGGTACACATGTAGAGCACGTGACTAATGCATTGTTTATCAAAGATAAGGGCATGAATTTTTAGTTCCATCGTTTTTGTTCTTTGAAGTGAGGAGGCCATTTGAGAAACTCTGCATTTTGGTTCTTACTTTGGTTCTTGGTTTAATGAAGTTGTTACCCTAAAAGGTATGTTTAATTACAAAGACACATTAGCATTTATTGATCATTTTATTTTAATATTCCAAAGGATATTAAAGTAATATATTGTTTTAATTTGTTCTAAACATTTTTTTCATGTACATAGTTTGTTATTTTTCTTCTCCATCCTTGTTTTCACACAGAAAAGTATACCAACGGATTAAGTAGTATCAATAAGAGGAGTAGTATTAATAAAATCTTAACAATACCCATCCCTACATACGTATACTTGTCCTAAATACGTACACAGCGAGCCAATGAAGACACAAAAGAAGAGCTTTCAACTTCAAAGAAGAAAAAAAAGTCAATATTTAACATAAATCTTACTGGAAATATGGATTTTTTGTGACAGTTCCTTCGACACACAAAGTCGGTTCTGAATATTTTTCAGCAAAAACCTTTCTAATGTTACAAGGACCAACTTTATTAGCAACGGCTTATAAAGTTGCAAACACGATTCATGTTCTTTTAGCAAACGCCATGTTTTGAGACTGTCATGTCATTTTTTTTTTGTTATATATATTCCACCACATCTTAAAGAGATGTGTAAGAGAAAGAGAAAGTAAGACGAGGCTGAAGTTGGCCTCCAGTTGTTTATGGCATAGAGCAGGCATGGGCAACTCCAGGCCTTGAGGGCCGCAGTGTCTGCATGATTTCCAGATATCCAAGCCCTACTCATGACTGATTACATGCTTCAGGTGTGTCCAGCCCATTAGACCATGCCAGAGTGTGGTATGTTGGAAAACATACATGAATGCAGCCCTCGAGGCCTGGAGTTGCCCATCCTTGGCATAGAGGAAGATCAAAGCGGACGTCGAAGGATGTAGCAAAGGAGGACATGCAAGCAGATGTGTTGTGGTTACCTCTAAAGGGAACAGCTGAAAGGCAAAGAAGAATTTTGGTTGACAGATATTCATTCATTCATTCATTCATTTTCCAAACCGCTTTTTCCCTTTCGGGGTCACGGGATTGCTGGAGCCTAACCCGGCTACTTATGGGCGAAGGCAGGGTACACCCCTGGACTGGTTGCCAGTCTGTCGCAGGGGCGGTTGACAGATATGTTAATCTTAACATTATTTTAAGATTAAGGTAACTGCTGTGAGAAAAAGTAAAAATGTATTAAAATCAGGACGATTGTTGAAAGAAATAGCAGGATGACACAAAGGCAGAGAACAAGAGTACACAGAGGAGCTGCATTATCCAGCATAACTCTTTGTATAAGGGCTGACAGGGTGGATTAACCACCACCAAAGACAGTAAAACCTGTTGTAAGATGAGTCAACTGGGTGGGAAAAAGAAGGCTCGTTCCAAGAGGACAAAGGAATAGTTTCTATTCCACTATCACCCACTTGTGGCTCCACATAACTTCCTGCACCTAAAGGCCCTGACTGTCACTTTCTATTTTTATTACTTTTTTACAAAGTAGAAAGTCTGTATTTTAAGTTTTATGAATTAAACTGATCACAGCTGAGGATGGATCCTCGTATTGTTCTTCCTGTGTATTCACTTTACCATAAATAAACTATATTATTAGTGATTCCCATTAAACCATAACATTCTTCAGCCAAAAAAAAGCTTTGTTAAACATTTGTTACTTATTTTTTATGTTTTAGTTTTGCAGGCTGTCTAGACAAGCTATGGCCAGACAATTTATTTTTTACTCAGCAAAAGAAACTAAACAAACACATTCTAAAGAATTTTCCTTGGAACTTCAATCATTGTTTCCTGAAACAGACTCTTCCCACATGAGGGACAAGGAGGAGTCAGGTAGTACATAAACACCAAGTTCATTGAGAAGACTTGTATGTTTCCTGAATCTTCTTTGAGACTTCACTGAAGTAGGTAAACAAGTAGATGAATGCAATAGAAGTGCAATATTTGAATTAACATTTTTAAATTCTTAGGTTTTGGAGTTAATTGCAGAAGGATACTTTTTTGAAAGCTTTTATGTGTCTTCTCTGTTTTTATTTCAGACCTTTTCCACTTGAAGACAATGGCAGGTACGTGCAAACCTTTCTCTAAGAGCATTAACCACAAGCATCATCCACTTTTACACAAAGATTCCTCTTTTCAGCTTTTTTGTATTGAACTTGTTTTCTTTTTCATTTTATTTTCCTTTCAAGGGGAAAACTCACATTTCACAACTATTATTTTGCAGATAAAAAATTTCAGCAGGAGTTCCTGGAGGCCCACAACGCCTACAGAGC
>BSAI01000189.1:2228807-2285149 GCA_036245035.1 Adrianichthys oophorus | reverse complement strand
TAGGTAGTCTGACTTAAATCAAAACTTTGCTAAAGTATTTCTCACCAGTTGGGTCATATTTGAATAGGTCTACATGAGAGGTGTTCCTCTATTCAGTTTTTGCTATTTTTCAGGAAAAGACGCTGTGGATGCATGGTACAATGAGATAAAGAACTACGACTTTGAGAAACCAGGATTTAAATCTGGAACTGGTATACAATGGTACGCAACACAAATTAGGGCAATTGTGGACACAACACACACATGTTTAAATGAATTTACAACGCAAGAACAACTAAAACACCCACCTTTGCTATGTATTCACCCATTTTTCTGTTTGTGTTCATGTCAGTCATATCGAGATGCTTTTATTGTATGTCATAAATCCTCTTAATAGAAACTTTTTCCTACTCTCTTTAGTCTGCTTACCTTGGCTGTTCCCTGACACGCGTGTCCTGGGTCTTACCTAGGGCCTCCGCCCAGTGGGACATGCACGGAACACCTCCTTGGGGAGGTGCACAGGGGGCATTTGAACCAGATGCCCTAGCCACCTCAACTGGCCCCTCTCGATGTGGAGGAGCAGCAACTCTTCTCCGAGCTCCTCCTGGGTGACCGAGCTTCTCACCCTAAGAGAAGACCCCTTCATGAGAAAGTATCAAAGATCCAGTTGCGTCGCCCAGATTGGCATCCAAGGGGCCTCACCCTTGAGCCAGGTCTGGGGTTGGGGCTCCTCCCACTGGCCCCGGTTGGGTAAAAACCCAAAGGATCTACGTGGGATTACTCCCCAGTGGGCCCACCACCTGCAGGAGAGCTCAGAAGGGGCCGGTCCAATGTGGTTTGGGTGGCAATCAAAGCAGAGTGCCTCGGCAGCCTAAACCCTGGTCATGGAACTTGGCTTGACCCCGTACCCCTTCATAGAAATATTCCCATTTTATTAAAATGATTAACTTTTCATTTATCTAGCTTTTGTGAATTTTTCAGATTTGACCCATTGAGATAAAAGGATTAGGCTACTCCCAGCCCTTTAAACACAGGAGCTTCAGTTCCATTTTTTACTTGGGCAACACAGCTGGATGACCGCAAAACAATGCATTGTGGGAAACGGCTGGAGCTCAATGTAGGACATTTGTGTATTTTGTAACTCTTTCTGCAAATAGTGAATCACTGATTTGTATCGATACAAATGGTTGTGTTAATTGAAATCATCACTCAGATTACTTTATCATTAGAAATTATTTTACTTAACATTTAGTTGTTTACATTTTTCTACTGATCATTTAGATTTTAATTCTAAATGTCAGACAGACATTTGCATTTATGAAACACAAGGACCTCATAAGTACAGGCAGCACAAATCATCTGTGGCTATGTGTTTTATTGTTGCCTTTAGAAATTAACTTGTGAAACCCCAAGTGTAAGAAAAGTGGACTCTAACATCAGTTGGAACCTTTTCTAAAGAGAACGACTAAGAACGATAGTTTTTATTGTATTTGCTCTATTTATTTTGGCATGCTCTGGTTCATTTTTCACTAATACATCGTAAATCTTTTACAGGACATAAATTTACTCAGAATTTGTTTTGAATGTTCTATGTATGTTTCAATAAGTTACACAAAAGTGAAAGTCAACTGTTTGACGTTATATTATTTACTATGTATATTTTAACATTCTTTGACAATCGTTTGAGTACATTTTATTTATTTACAGCATCACTTCAAGAATATTTTTCATTTTTTGTTACACTGTTGTCGCCGGTTTGCTTATTATTAAATCAAAGTAAAATCAATGTAATTGTAAAGCCATTTAAAATATTCTGAATATTCTTCAGATGAACACAGTCGATGTCTGACATTTATTTATGGACTTGACCTGAGCTGCCTCTTTCTTGTTACATATGATGCGTAGAAAAAAAGTTTATTCGTTGATCAAATTTTACTCTCGAGTTTCTCTGCATTTTATGTTTTGACTTCCATGAAACTCTTTCCATGAAAGAGAGTATCCCCATTTCTTGTTGTCCACTTAAAGCACTGGATCCCAGAAACTCCAAGACCTTTTGTACACACACATTGATTACAGGCAAATGAGTCACAGGTGAGGATGGTTACCTTTAGCTGCTGATACAAGCTTGTATCAGCTTGTGTGCATGCATATTGCGTGCATGTTTTCAGAACAAAGTCTTCAGGATATGTAAACTTTAGAAAAGGGTGATTTGGTGAGTTTCTGCTGTCATTAGGATTTAAAAGGGAAAATCAATTTTTTTTTTTGCAATAAATGAATTTATCCAACCACTAATTATGAGTGGAAAAGTTTTTGTGTTATAATTCATATTCTATGAAAAAAATTACAAAGAAATATTTTTTTTTCCCAGGGTATGTAAACTTATGTGCACAACTGTATCTGTGCTGTTGTTGTAGTCTGGGTGGAGTCCTTTAACCTGCTTTCGTTTGGCTGCATTGTTCTTTCTGAGGCACACAGGATTCAGGTTTACTTCCTGGTTTCTGTTACCTTTTTTCTAAGTAGACAGCCCAAATTTTCTTTTTCATGGACTAAACTGAATAAAACTCAGGTTGTTCCTCTAACTGTTGCATGTGCTTTCACTTCACTGAAAATAAACTGAAATTCACAAATATAAAACCAAATCGCTCCACATCTAAATGCAGAACTGTTTGTACTGTAGTACCTTAGCTTTAGACTATCATATTCTATTCATGCAGTTCCTATACTGAATGTAACATAAAGCAACACAGAAGTCATGTAATGCATTACAATTCTGAGGCAGTAATATTGTAAAGTAATCAGGATATCAATCACTGGGAATTACCCACAATGCCATTTTTAAAAGGGTATTAAGAGAATTGATTGAACTTATTAAGTTCTTGCCCCAATTTTCTGTACAGCATTTAGCTGTATCACAGCTAAATTATTTTAGCTGTGCTCACAAATGAAATGTTTTGAAACAATTTGTTTTCACTGATGTGTTATTTCCAACCGATTCGATAATCCAAAATAAAGGAATTATTCACACGAACCCTTTCAGTCCATCTGTCTCCGTTTGTACATCTAAACATAACGTTGATTTTGTTAAGTGATAACTTTTTTGATCCAACCACATGTTCAGATATTTATTTCAACATTAATTATGAGTACAAAAAAATGTCCACATTGTCCTCTAAACCGAATACATTTGTATCAATGGGAATCTATTTACCTGTCAGTGTCTTGGCCCAGAAGCTTTTCCATAAAACCAAGAACCCAAACGAAAGACTGATTCAAAACTTGTCAAAGTACTTCTATAAATACCAGATTTGGGGTTTGAAGAAAGTGGAAACTATTTGAGACACAACTCCCTCCTGTGGCTATAGACTTCATAAATGTCATAAGGACTTCTTTTATTTTTTGTCTTTCATTATTTTTAAAGCTGGGATGGGGGATCAGACTCAAAAAGCTTCCTCTATTGTTCTTCTATTAGTCTGAGTCAACAAAGAATGCTGCTTTTTATTCTTTTTTTCTGTGGTTTTCATTTTGTTGTAGCACCTGCATGGAAGTTTCATTGTGTACAATGTTTTTTCAGCCCACATTACTGAGACGTATGAATCCTCTAAAAATCTTTGAACCCATTCAAACACTGCTTTAATCAATAGAAACAAGTGTCTATGGGCATGATGTAGTCAGCTGGCTGTAAATACGGATATATGGGAACCTTTGAATGGATCAGATGAGCCAAAGATATAAATTTAAAACATTTAAAAGAATATGAAATTTATTAAGAAGCTTAGTAAAAATGTGAACAATTAAATTATAAAGAATTGATCAACTAAATTCCTGGTTTGTTACTGTGTCAACTGTAGGGAGCTGGTTAATGGGCTGTTGATGGCAGCAGCTGTTTTATTCTTTCAAATAGCACCACTTCATGTTATGTTACTGACACAACAACCCTTCAGTCAATTTATGTTAGTATTTGAAATGTTAGCCCTATATCTTAATATCAATTGTGACCTTTAAAAAATCAACATGTCAGGGACTGAATTTTTTTTGACCAGCGTGTTGATGTCCAAAGTTTATTAGGGATTTCTGTTTTATTTTTTTGTATTTGGATCAATGTTAAACTTAAAAAACGTAAAGTGTTTGCTATACTTCACATTTTAAAGAACCTCACCACAGTACAATAAAAAGAAGAAATCATACAGTTGGGTAATCACCTCTTTAATGATCAAACTCTAAACCAGAGTTGTAAAGTACTTGAGTAAATGGACTTTGTTACTTTACTTCAGTATGTTTTTTGGCTACTTTGTACATGTACTATGAATGGAGACTTACATTTACTCAAGTAAATTACTCAAATAAACGTCATGAGAAAATGTGAGTTTTCATTGAATTGTAGTGGAGTAAAGAGCACAAATATGCAATCAAAGCGTGTAGTCAAGGAGAGAGTAAAAGTTGCTTATATTTTTAATACTCAGTACAAGTACAAAGTAGCCAAAACAAACATACTTAGGTAAAGTGACAAAGTCCATTTACTCAAGTACTTTACAGCTCTGCACTAAACCAAACAAAAAGTAGAAAAGAAACTACATTAAAGACCCATTCCAAAGAAAATCGTGTTTTTAACACATTCTTGTGAGAGTTTTTCTCACGATGTAGGAAATTTATAAATAAATTTAAGCTTAAAATTGCATGTCTGACTATTTCTTCATTCAAATTGTGGTGAATCAGGAGCAAAAATGAAGATGAAAAAATGCTGTTGGGAAAAAAAAGCTTGTAGATGTGACGTACCTCCCTGCTTTACTCCATTTTGAAGCATCCCCATACAGACATATAGCTCCATATACATCTTTGTTTTTCTCATCTGAGCTGTAATGTGGATCAAAACTGTACAGCTGGATAGCTCTAATATTGCTCGCCATTTTTGCTGCACCAGTAACGTTAGGTCTGGGATTTGAGGGGCTAAGCTAGTGGGAGAGAGTAACGAATGGTAGGAAAGGTTGGCAAACTTACGCTATACCAACAGTCCCACCCATGACCCAGGGATAAATTTCTAATGAACTCCTGCCGCTCTGCAGAAACTATGTCCTTAAAAATGACAGTTGTTGTTTTTTTTCTTTTACTTGAGTTAAAAACAGAATAAACATCAAACAAACATTAAAAGATCCCTGGAAAGATTTTTAGAATAGATCTAAAGATGACTAAGGTGGGACTTTGAAGTCATGTTGAATAAATGTATTACTAGTACAAACAGACCATTCTAACAAAAAGCAAAACATATTGCAATCTTGGATAAATGTATTAAAGCAATAAACATGCTAGTCTAATCTTAATTTGATAAAGAAGATCTTATCACAGCCTTGCAATGGACCGGCGACCATGGTGTACCCACTGAAGTTTCTCTTCAAATCGTACAAATGTTTTGCTTTTTGTTAGAGTCTTTGATTGGTTGACATCTCAGTCATGTCAAACTTGTAGCTTTCAGACATTCAGCTAATATAACTTGCTACATCACACTATCGCTCCCTCCCTGATTGCAAGCACATACTGTACATTAACCCTAAACGACACTCTCCAAAACGTCATTTGTAAAACCTAAAATTTTGGCCTGTGTGCAATGTTCACATGTGCGAAATCTACAATCATATTTTAAATTGACATGAATGAAATATCCCAACTGCTTGGTGAAAAAAAGTGTTTTCTCATTTTTACATAGCCAGTGGCTTTTTTTTTAAAGTTTCCTTTTTGCTCTTTTTACCACTCACACAATAACACCCATCTGCCACAATGCCAAGTGAAAGCAAACCCTGGGTGGACGTGGTGGGTGGTTCCATGCCTTTTGTCTGTGATGGAACATCACTGAAAAACCTGCACCCTTTCTTCTGTTGTGGATGCAGTTCTTTTTGTCTTGGTCCAGTTAAACTGGCTATGGTTCTCATGCACTCACGTTATTTGGGACCCTGCTTACCAATTTGATGTTGTCTAAATAGTAAAGAGATGTTTATTTTGCGGTTTCTAAGTTCACTTCCAGTTGATCAACATTCCATGTATTAAAATAAAAATGTCAGTAAAAACAAAAATAGAAAAACTGTGAATATATTTTTCAGTGGTTGTTTTTGACTGAATGTTGCAACAATGTTATGATACTACAGGGGGAAAAGTTGCTGTCTTCACACCAGCTGTGTGATTGCCGTGTCAGCGGCAGGAGGCAGCAGGCCTTCGAGGCCTGGATTTGGACACCCCTGCCCTAGACGGTCTGTCGCAGGGCCCGTGAAGCTGTAGCAGTCGTATTTGCTACGTCGACAGACCCACAGAGAGCCGCTGCAGGATGGGGAGACAGCCTGATCAGGCCTCCTGATATTTTTCTTATTTTCATCTCTCTGAATGAACAAATGAATGAATGAATGAATGAATGAATGAATGAATGAATGAATCCAAACATGGAGACGTGATTATCCATGTTTTTGTAGAGCTCTTCAAAATAAAGAAACCTGATCTCTCAACATCATAAAACTGGACTGTGTCTGGTGTGACCACCATTTACCTCATACAGTGCAACACATCTCCTTTGCCTTGAGTTGATCAAGTTGTGTATAGTGGCCTCTGGAATATTGGTCCACTCCGCTTCAAAGGCTTTGTGAAGTTGCTGGATTTTGGCAGGAGCTGGAACACGCTGTCAAATACGCTAATCATGCTCAATGGGTGACATGTCTAATGAAAATGCTGGCCTTGCAAGAACTGAGATGTTTTCAGCTTCCAAGAATTGTGTACAGATTCTTGCAACATGGGCCTGTGCATTTTCACGCTGCAACATGAGGGGATGTTGGATGTGTGACAATGGGCCTCAGGACCCCCCCACCCCTAAACAAAAAGGCACATTTCAGAGGGGCCTTTGGCCAGTCTGAGGCACACCGGATAAATAATCACGCTGTCTAATCGGCATCTTGATATGGCCCACCTACGAGGTTGGATGGAACATCTCAGCAAAGGAGAAATGTTCACTATCACAGATTTGTGGACCATATTTAAGAAAAATGTTGATTTTGTTTGTAGAAAATGCTATAGATCTCTGAGTTCATCTCATAACAAAATGAGAGCAAAAACAAGTGTTGCATTTGCATGTTCCTTACATGAAGGCCAGGCAAAAAAACCAGCAAAGAATAAAGGTGCATGGCAATACCAATAATAAGGAAAAAATTGCATTAATAATACTAAATACAGAAAAAATATTAGCAAAATTTTTTCCCCAAAAGTTTTTTGTATTTAAAAACTGTCCCTTTTTTCTTAAAATTGTTTTATTAGTACTAACATATTTTGTCCCTTTGGTTTAGAGTTTGTCCACTCCTTTTTGAGGATGTAAACTGCCTTTTACAATGCTAGTTCAGTCAGGAGGACAAGTGTGCCTTTGGCTACTCTGTTTATACGGCATTAAACAACACCTCGACAACTTGACCGTATGCATATTTTTATTTTCTAATAAAACTCGATACCCCCACCCCCATCCCAACAAAGTTTAAACAGATTGTTGCTCTGCAGCACGGAAAAGGTGGAACAATAACGAGCCACTCAGTATAAAACTCTGCATTTCCGTTCCGCCATTAAAAGTGAATAGCGTCTGCGGATTCAGTTCGCTCACGTGTTCAAGTTTGAAGTGAACGACAGGGACCACTGGCCAATAGCGAAGAAACACTTTGGGATCTGATTGGGTGGCATTTCAGAATCAAAGAATCCAGCCAATAAGAACTTCCATTTGGCAAACGGGGGCGGGGCATGTCTGATATAGCTGGGTGTAGTTCCGCAGAAAGCGCATTAACGGTAGACAAGAAGACAGAGATTTGAAGTCCTCCGCCTATAACTACCGAATATGAGGGAAATCGTGCATCTTCAGGCTGGCCAGTGTGGCAACCAGATTGGTGCCAAGGTAAGCAAGCCTGTTTATTTATAATTACTTATTTCTGTTCAATTAAAAGCCAGAGTCTCCCTTTCCAAAAGCCAGCGCTTTGTGCCGCCGAAACCACACCCTGGAAACGTCAACGTGTCCTACTGAACCGATTTACATTTGAAAAATTTTCCACCTTTTATATTTCATTACGAGTCACTGATGTTCATATATCCACGCTATTTAATATATAAATGGTAAAATATTTTCTTAACTCTTTCTGTTGAAAATATGATTTGCCGCATTTACAATCGGCATTTTGTCTGTAATTTAGCAACATTGCTGTAATCCGTTATGGTTTTAGCGAAAGTCGGGCCTAGCCCAACCCTGAAGCCTTTGGACGTTACTGCAAAACGAGGGAAGCAAAATGGCAGGGGGGGGGCGGAACTTAAGTAACTCCCTTCAAGATGTCGGACGAAAAGAACTTCCGCCATTAAGTGAAAAGTTAACTTGTATAGTTTTAAAAGGGTCTTTTTTCTTTGAATTGCTTTTTTCCCCTCCAAGGCCTACTCAACCGGCATTGTCGACGAGGCGGTTAGTGACGTACCCGTTAAGTTTCAAATTTGCAAGTCATCCAATAGGGGGCCGAGGCGCGCGCGCGCTCACCCCTTCAGAGAGGCGGGAAAGTGGCTCATCTGAAACCACCCCCCCTCCCCAATGTATTTATTCATTTAAATGCATAAGCGCACACACGTGAATAAAAGTGTTAAAACTACATTTCCCACATTTGTAGTTCTGGGAGGTCATCAGTGATGAACATGGCATTGACCCCACTGGAACCTACCATGGAGATAGTGACTTGCAGCTGGACAGGATCAATGTTTACTACAATGAAGCCTCTGGTACATTTATTTCAGCACTAATTTAAAATAAATAAAAAAAAATTAATGACATTAAGTATATTATTTTTTTTTGTTTGTTTCCCTTAAAAAGGAGGGAAATATGTCCCTCGTGCTGTGCTTGTGGATCTTGAGCCTGGTACCATGGATTCTGTGAGATCTGGACCTTTTGGTCAAGTTTTCAGGCCTGACAACTTTGTCTTTGGTGAGTTTTTGTAAACCTTTAATTTTTGATGTACCATTTGCGGGTTGAATAACTTTTTTTGTCTTTGCTGCAGGCCAGAGTGGTGCTGGAAATAATTGGGCAAAGGGGCACTACACTGAGGGCGCAGAGCTGGTTGACTCCGTCCTCGACGTGGTTCGGAAGGAGGCAGAAAGCTGTGACTGCCTTCAAGGCTTCCAGCTGACTCATTCTCTTGGTGGGGGTACAGGGTCAGGCATGGGCACCCTCCTGATCAGCAAGATCCGCGAAGAATACCCTGATCGCATAATGAACACGTTCAGTGTAGTGCCTTCTCCTAAAGTGTCCGACACCGTGGTCGAGCCCTACAACGCCACATTGTCAGTCCACCAGCTCGTTGAAAACACAGATGAAACGTACTGCATCGACAACGAAGCGCTCTACGACATCTGTTTCCGTACGCTCAAACTCACAACCCCTTCATACGGTGACCTCAACCACCTGGTTTCTGCTACAATGAGTGGCGTCACCACCTGCCTGAGGTTCCCGGGTCAGCTTAACGCAGATTTGCGCAAACTGGCTGTGAACATGGTGCCATTCCCCCGACTGCACTTCTTCATGCCAGGCTTTGCTCCCCTCACAAGCAGAGGCAGTCAGCAGTATAGATCGCTCACAGTGCCCGAGCTCACCCAGCAGATGTTTGATGCCAAAAACATGATGGCTGCCTGTGATCCCCGCCATGGGCGCTACCTGACCGTAGCCGCCATCTTCCGTGGCCGCATGTCCATGAAGGAGGTGGATGAGCAAATGCTGAATGTGCAGAATAAGAACAGCAGCTACTTCGTAGAGTGGATCCCAAACAACGTCAAGACGGCTGTTTGTGACATTCCTCCCAGAGGGCTCAAGATGGCCGCCACCTTCATTGGCAACAGCACAGCCATCCAGGAGTTGTTCAAGCGCATCTCTGAGCAATTCACAGCCATGTTCAGGCGCAAGGCCTTCCTCCACTGGTACACGGGAGAGGGCATGGATGAGATGGAGTTCACTGAGGCGGAGAGCAACATGAATGACCTGGTGTCAGAATACCAGCAGTACCAGGAGGCCACAGCTGATGAGGAGGGAGAATTTGACGAAGAGGGCGAGGAAGAGCTTCAATAAGTTTGTCTTGTTTGCAAGTTCGTTCCAGGGAACAACCTTTCCAAGTTTATTGCAGAGAGAAATTTTTGTAAATTGTTGCGAGTTTATTTCAGAGGAAGATGTTTCCCAGTTTGTTGCAGATCAGAAGTCTTTGTAGCAGAGGAAAATTTTCCAAGTTCAACACAAATGCTTGCAAATCGTTTGTAATTTAAACATTATTTCTCTGCTTGATGCATGTCCACATTTAGAACACCTGGAAAAATATTTACACAGGTCTACTGTAAACCTGAGTTTTCAGTGTTTCAAATTAAAAAGTGTAACAATATTTAATGGTTGTCATTATTTAAATGCTGCTCCGTAGGAAGAGAATTGTACCACCAACTAGATGTTAAATATCTTAAATTTGTACATTCTGCGCAGGTGTAAAGATCAGCCATTAATTAAAATAAGTGGGCCTTCAAGATGTAGTTTTGACTTTGTCCACTAGAATGCAGTGTGGGTCTTTAAAGTAGGTTCTAGACATTTGACTACAAGTGTCATTTACAGTTTATTGTTCCTGCAGCAGTTAGGTTATGGGAATATTTTCATTATTCACAGCCAACTGATCAAAGGTTTGATTTCTGTTTACATTAAATCTTAGTACAAGCTGTAGTCACACTTCTGACCCCCCCTCCCTACCAAAGGTGATTAACATTGACCCTTGAGGCCTGGAGTTTAACTCCCCTTGAAGCTCCTTAATAGCTAAACACACCTGATCCATGTATTCAGCATCAGTTAAAGCAGGATTTCCTAAAAACCATTAGGAGGTGGAAGTGTTTGTGGGTGGCCCCCACCACACTGCAGCTCTGGGGCTCACATCTTCCTTTCTAAATTTAGTATAATCTTGGTACATTAAGAACTCATCTGATCACACCCATCTCAGTACATCTGTGTAAACAGTAGTAGACTAAAATATAATCACCTTCACAGAGGCAGCAGAAATGATCCTGACTCAAACAAGCAGCGCCCACCAGCCCCTGGGAGGAGCTGATGGCGGAGGCATCCCACTGTGAGACAGTGGAGGGGGGGCTGTAGGGGCTCTTGTGGACAATCTGTGCATCAGGCTACAGGAGCAGAGGGTTCTTATTACAAGAACCACTAACAACACATTTTAGCTTGGTGGAAAAGCCTGAAGGTATGGAGTAGCATTCCGCTCAAGCACAAACTGCGGCCCGGTCAACCCTGGTCGGGGTTCTTCACTGAATATGTGTCCAAGCTGCTCCATCAAAATAGATAATGTAGAAGATCATGCAAAGAGACAACAAAGGAAGTGTTTCTTACTTTTAATTAAAATATTTTAATGATAAATCTGAAGAAAATGCTTGATGCTTATCACAAGTAGTAAAATTTTAGCAATAAGACCACAAAAAAATTCCCCCTAACTATTTCTACACTTAGACGCGCGCGCACACACACACACACACACACACACACACACACACACACACACACACGTTTTTAAATTACTTTGAAAGAAATTCATGTTGGAAATGTGATTTTTTTTTCTAAAAATTTGAAGGCAACATTATTCCTGCTGATTGACAAACTGCTACAGGTCAATTTACAAAAATATGGAATCTTAAGACTCCAAATGTAATTTTAGCTCAACACTTTACTTTAAATCAAACTGTAAGTAAAGACATTTGATTATGTAAATCCAAAATCCTGATTTATTGTCTGACTTAGTTGAATGATGGAACCACTTCCAGTCCTTCCTCAGAAACTGGCCTCATCCTCCTCATCACCCAACCCCAAAGGCAAACTGGAATAAAGCCCAATTTCTGTAAAAAAGAAGGTAAAAATCCAACGCAGACGGTTCCTCTGTCAATTTAGCCAGTCCAGCTCATCATCCTCTTCGTCTCCAAACAAGGGAGCAGGTGGGGGGCACCCTTTCAAGCTCTAAAGACAAGAAAAACCACAGTGTGAGCAGTCTCTGACACAGCATAGAGGTAAACACAAAGGAAGCCGAATAACACCGAACCAAGTTTATTTCTAACTCTGAATCTTTTCCTCACCATTTCCTCCTCCTCCTCCTCCTCTTCTTCAGCAGAGGGTTTAGCAGAAGGTTTGTCTGGAGAAAGTATCTGTTCTCCTTTTTGTTCACAGATTCCCCCAGCAACACTAAAAGCAGCATGATGGAAAACAGCACAGATTCAGAGTTCAGACTCTTACAAGAATTACTTTAAGGAAGCCTTCAGAAACTAGTCAGTGTGGACATTTAAGCAGGATTAAAATCCCCAAAATGTTTTCCTTTTTTTGTGGTTCTTGTGTGTGTTGTTGTTGTGCTGGCATGCTGGAGAACTGGAGATGAGAATTTCCAGAAATATTTGGAGAGTGAAGCCAAGGGCTTTGTGTTTTCAGATTTTTCAAAGAGTTATTTTACCTTTGAATCTGACAAACTCAAAAGATAACACAGAATAATAGATTAATGGATAGAAATGGACAACCTCATAGTTTGAAATCAACATTTGCTTGAACTCAACTTTATTTGTCATGTGAAACAAGTTATTAGAAAGAACTAAACTAGAGTAAAAAAACAAATCCCCTGCTTTGACTCTAATAAATCATCATCATCATCATCATCATCTAGCCACAAAAACTAAATGCTGTCAAAATCACATTTCTTATTTTGAAATAAGTCACTAAATGTAAGAATTTTGAACATTTCTTTGTTTTAACAGCCCACATATCTTTTGGTCCTTTTAATTCCTTACTGCTTACGGGGTAAAAGGTCACCATTGGTGTTCTTTTACTAGTTTGTAAATCCATACTTACTTCACCCTTTTTAAAATAGAATCAGACCACTACTGTTGGTGCAAAAGCCTTACGCTGTCTTCTGTTCAAAGACCAGCAGGGGTCCCCAGTGTTCATTTGATGAAGAAAGTATGCATTTTCCACACATTTGACTGAGAAAAATCAGTGCTTACAGACACAATCCAATGAAAATCCTGTTTTTGGTGATTTTAACATGTTCTTGTATTATTTTTCTCATGATGGAGGACATATATGAAAAAAATGTAAGAATAAAACTGCGTTTCCAAGTATTTCTTAATTCATGTTAGATCTGGAGCAGATAAAAGTCAGTGGTTGGAAAAAGCTCAGGTTTGTGACGCAGCAACTCCCATGAGCGGGTCACAAGCTCTCTACAATTCTGAAGCATCCACTTGTAGACAAATGGATCCATTAACATCTTAATTTTCTTTGTCTGAGCTGCCAGCTGGCTCAAAACTGTACAGCTGGATAGCTCAAATTTTGCTCACTCATCCTGTCTCATCAGTCTTTGGAAATCATCATGTCTTTCTGAAGAATCTATAGATTTACCCTATTATGTGTTTATAGAAAAAAAAACAGATTTTTGACATGCTATTTTGACATGCTTCCAACTAAAACCAAGGGCAGAAGGGATCTCCTAACACTTATGAAAATAATACATATATTAATGTAGGTGTATAGAAAGAGCTTCTGGTCAGTGTAACAATCTGCACTCTTTCATTCTTTTCCATTTCCCTTCTTTTCTTGTATCTGTTCCTCTTCTAGATAAGGTTTAATGTTTCCTTTCCTTGTGGTTCATGGTGCCTCTGTTGTCAGGACTTACCCAGTGTGGTCTGTGGAGGTGTTCTGGAGAGCAGCCGGTGGTGGAGGGGGGTTAACTGGAGGTTCAAAAGTTCTTTGAGAAGTGTTTGTTTCTCCTAGACTTTCTGCTTCGGCCTCAACTCCGACTGAAGGATTGTTTTCCTGCTCGTCAACCTGTGGACCCTCTTCAGGCCTGTCATGTGGATCCACTGGTTCCTCCACGTCTTTGGTCATTTTGGAGGAGTCAGCAGCAGCGTGCTGCCCCTGCTCAGCGTTGGACCCTGCTGCCACCTCTGCTTCTGCGGGTTGTACCTTAGTGCTTGCATGGCAATCAGGTGAAACTTCAGTCTGGTTCTGTATGTTGGTCTCCTCTGGAGTGGAAGCTTCCTGGATACCATCAGACTCGCTGACTTTGTTAGGCTTTAGCTGAGCTACACTGACTTTTTCAACTGTTTCTTTCTCTTTGACATCTCTTTGTCCATTTGCAGACACTTTCTTGTGAATTTTTTGCCTGCCTTCCACATCCTCACTTTCTTCCTCATCCACTTCCTGGCGACTGGATTTGAGATCTGTGCCCCCGAGCAGCTGCAGAGTGACATTCTGTAAACGACACACAAGAGTTTTGGATACAAAGTAAAAAACAGTGAATTCAAAGTATTTATCTATTTGACAAAATTAATATTTAATTGATTCAATGTGTCATGTAGTGTATTTACAAGTGCAAATCTGTGTTTATGATTAAGAGTAATTATATTGACATAATTTACATGTGGATGTAAATATATGAATATGTATATGTGCATGTTTATGTGTGGATTCTTTGTTCTATTTTTCTTTTTTTTTAAAATCAATTTATGACTAGATATCCTGACTAGGTTTCATCCATCCATTCATCCTGTTTGTTTTTCTCCTTTTGTTTTGGCTTTTATAGAAAAGACCAATAAAAAAAAAATAACACAGGGTAATGCCTACATTTTTGTGATGTTTTGTAAACGTCTACAAAGCCTCTTCGCTCAATTTTAATTAAAATTCTATGTTTCTTACCCACATAGTAACACAAATAAAAATACAAGCGGTAACAACAGTGATCTGACTTTTTCCAATGTGTTTATAGGTTTAACTGAAAGGGAAAAAGGAGGTATTTCGTTGCATGTTTTATCTGAAACTTTGGTCATTTTGGCAGTACGAGTTTTTACCTTAATGGTCGTAACAATAATTCCCAGCACAACCTTGCCGCTGTAGGATTCATGGAGGTCGAACTCCGCCCTCAGGGAATGAAATACTCCATTCATCACACGTTTTACCTGCAGCGACACACAACAGTTACAGTCTCTTCAAGTTTCCATGATTTGTAAACTACAGTAAACTTTTATATATGACAGCAGTAAATAAGTAGAACTGAGAATATGCAGAGGGAGGGATCGTCTGCCCTTTTAACCACCTGACCTTTTGTCCTTTGTATTTGTTTTTGTGTTAAACCTTCCTGCAGCTTTTTACAACAACAATTATTAGTGAGTGATATCCCAGCATGAGACACAGAAACAAATGTTATCTTTGTTGTGGCGGCAGAACAAGATATGAACAACAATGCATCAATGTGCTGGCTACATAGCAGGAGGAAATGCTGCCTTCAGGACCCTCTGTCTATCAGGATTTCTGTAATAAGACAAATGCTTCTAAGGAATTAGGACAGAGGCTTTTTAGCCTGAGACATCTCTGCGCACCAGGGTTTTTATGACAAGTCACGTGCTCTGAGCAGATTCATGTCTAAATGAAGCAAAAACTTGAAAGTCCAATGAACACAAATGAGAAAAAACGACATTATTATTAGTATTATCAATGACTTCTAGAGTGTTTGTTTAAAACTAAAAAACCAGCCACATGCAGTCTTGTTATTAGCGCAGGATCCAGTAAAACCTCTCACCTCAGCTGCAGAGTCTGCTGAGCTCCCCTGCTCAACAACCCTCCTCTCAAGTTCAGCCACTCGTCTTTCCAGCCTCTCTTTGATGGCTACTTCCTGTTGCTGCAGTGCTGTGTACTTCAAGGACAAGTTGGAGAAACACAAAAACACATGAACGTATTCATTTAACTGTTCAGAAGTAAATAAACTCTGTCAAGTCAAATGTTTTCATAACAGGCATTTCTTTAAACCTCTCCCCTTCAGCATTTTTCCACCTGCTTGCTTTCAGGTGATTTCAAATAAGCAGGCGGTGGGGCTAGGATAGGTGAAAACAAATCAGGGGCCAGGATCCTGAATGCCACGGGCAGCTGCCCAGGACATCATACAGGTTATAATGACCAAATGACAAAGAAGTCAACAAACGGGATCATTTTCAAAAGAATATTTGCCCCAAAACGTATTTTTTACTGCATTGTGTTACTCCACTCAATTTGAATGTTTATTTAATGTTTGAAATAAAGGAAATTGGTCAAATTTATGATTGCAGAAATCATATTCTGATTTTTTTCCCCCGTTTTATACGGTTTGAAAGTTTTATCTCATTAATCAGACTGTGATCTATAGTCATCCATTAGAAAAGATAGCATATAGCAGGAAAAAACAAAAAGTGTTTCAAAAATTCTAAAGTAAGAGAGAAAATCCTTCGTGCATTTAGAAGTCTAAGACCATCCTCATCTTATAGCCTCCAGGCTAAATCTGCATGATCTTAAAGACGGTGGTATTATTGTCTTTTCCAAGCATGTTTGTGTTAGTTTGTGCATCTTGTACAGAACAATATTAACAAGGATGGAGAACCATACTGAAAGTATTAGGCTCAGAGTTTCACTCTTACTTTCTGCTGAAGTGCCTGCAGTTCTTTGTTGTGGCTGCTCTGCTGCAGCAAAGTCTGGTCTTCTGAATCTTTCTGCTGTTTGAGAACCAAACACTGTGGATGGATATGAATAAAATAAATAAAAACAGCATAATATTATACATGTATACTATATTTACACATCTTCTATAAATGAAAATAAAACGAATACAATGAGTGTAATTCATCTTCACAATATTGACTTGAAGCATGACCACAGTTATGTCAGTTTAAAGACCCACTCCGATGAAAATGCTGTTTGTTTTTTATATGCTCTTGTAACATTTTTCTGTTGACGAAGGACATATACAAAGAAAATTAAGAATTAAATTGCATTTTTGTGTATTTCTTTATTCAAACCGTCGTGACTCAGCAGTTGAAAAAATTTTACTTGAAAAATATCTTATTTGTGATGCAAAAAATACGTTGAGGGGAGGCACTCTCTCTCTGCTCCGCTCCATTCTGATGCATCCACTTGCAGACAACTAGATCCATGTACGTCTTTGCTTTCCTCGTCTGAGCTGCATCTGGATCAAAACTGTACAGCTGGACAGCGCCAATGTTACCCGGGGAGGGGAAGGGGGGCGGGTTGCTCCACATCTAAGATTCCACCCACAACTCAGAGGGGAAATTCTAATGAACTCCTGCCACTCTGCAGAAACTATGTCCTAGAAAACCACACAAGGGGTTGCACAGGTTAAGAACTGCATAATCATAATTAACAGACCCCTGGGAACGCTTTTATAACTGATCAAAAGATGATTGGAGTGGGGCTTAAAGTGTAATTCCTTCTCTGCCATGAGCCAGAGGATGTATTGTACTTAGTGCCACTACACAAACAAATGACAGAAAAACGCTCCAACTGGATAAATTGTACATCGTGTTTTTGAATGCTTTTGAAGATGGTCTAATGTCTATGAAGCGCCTGAGTCAGATCTCCAATAGAGATGCTACAGTTCATGTCTTGCAAGGCTATGTCCATGAATATTTTAATATCACAAATAGTCATGAAGCTACTCAAACAACTTTTAGGGACACAATAACAGGCAGTTGATGTTTCTGATCTCTAGGGCAAAAGGTTTAAAATGAGAGTTAATTTTTTTCTCAGGTCTAATGCCAATGTCCTGGAGATAAAAATAAGAATACACAAATGAACATAGTACACAAGTCCTCATTTCTGAGACATAAAGGTTGATACCAGCCAGTAATCCCACAGCAAAAGAGGGATGAAAATGTCATAGTATCTTCTTTAGAGCACAGCAACTGGGGGGTTTTGGAGAGGTGCAGAGGACAGATGGAGAAGAGGAGCAGATAGTGCACAAAAAAAGATTTAAAAAAAAAAAGCCATGTTCCTATACATACACACAAGCCTTAAGAGTCTTTTGACAAATTCTGGGTTTCCGTTATTATGTAAATGAACCTGCAGTTTGATTTCATATTTGAAGTCTAAAAATCAGAAGTTTCCCACAGCCGGAAAACCTCATTTCAAAATAAGAGACATCATCGATCAGGTTTTGCATTACCTGTGAGCTTAATTTAACATCTAAAAGTGTAGAATTTCATTCATGATGTAATTGCATATATGAGCTGTCACAGAAGTAACTGGATGTATTTAGTTCATGTCAGTTAAACAGCCCAGATGGCTGCTTTTATGTGCAGTGGATCAAAAACAGAGCATTCTAGTTTAGACAAAAACAAAACTAAATAATATCAAAATCGGATTTAAAAACCAGAAAAAACTAAGATGTTGTTCTAATGAAGTATCCCTTATAACTGTCTTCCTCTGAAAACAAACACTGCATTGCTTGACTCTTAGGTTTTGTTTATTTAGAATTAGGAGACACAAACACTCAGGGTGAGTCAGCGCCTCTTCAGATTTAAGGTATTTTTCACAGTACAAGTAGTGCTTTTTTGCACAGTTTGGCTGGGGGTGCACTATAGGTGTGTGTATCTGTATGTGCTACTGACAAAGGTCCATAAGAAGAAGAAGCACTGCGTCGTCTTACGCCGGGCTTGCTGGAGTTGTTCAGAAGCGTCGCACACTTACAGTCCGAAACATACGGCACATGCTCATAACTAGAAATGCATGAAGGCGCGCACACAACATTGAGTTGTAATGAGAGATGACACTTGAAGTTTACTTACATAGACAAAGAAATGATTCCACTTTACAAGCTTGAATGACTTATCAGTATGAGTTCTCTCACCTGTTCCTGTAGTTGCTTTAACTCCTTACGCAGCGTGTCCCTCTCGTCCCTCAACTCTGCCACTTCTTTTTGATGCAGGGCTTTTGCTGAAGCCAACGTCTGTTCATACTTCACCCTCCACTTGTCCTCCAGCTCCTGCAGCTGACAAAGATACACCAGAGAGACCATTAGTGGCATAGGTTAACCTATTCCTCTTAAAAAGAAAAAACATCTAAACTTTCCACTGTCTTTAATTTTAACCACCAAAAAAAACATCCATTATGACTTTATATGCATTTTTAACATCAGAGATTTGCAGGATATCCAAGTTGGTTTGGAGGTGCAAAAATATACCAACTTCTTGCTATGATGAGACAACATGAAAACTCTTTAAACAGCAGCCTCAGGGATGGGCAACTCCAGGCCTTGAGGGCTGCATTCCTGCATGTTTTCCAACATACTGATTGGCTGGAAACACCTATCTATCTGTTCAATAAAGAGAGTTCATTTGTGTTATCTGATTGTGATGAATGGCGTTTACCTGCATAGTGCTTTACATTCACAGTCCCATTCATCCATGCACAAACATTCACACAGTGATGGTGGCTCCACTACCGAACACTGGCGCTAACCTATAACCATCAGGAGCAATGTGGGGTTCAGTGTCTTGCCCAAGAGCACTTAGTGGGCAGGGCAGGAACTAAACGTGCAATCTTCCGATTAGAAGTTGACCGCCCTACTTCTGCAACACGGCCTAATAGTATGATTATATTTTTTTCCATTTGCATTGCTATTGTCAAAAACAGCTCAATGGGGTTAAAGCCATTTCTGGAGGCTTGAGAAAAGAGTTTCAGTTTAACATGCTAACAAAGACGACATGTTTCCCTGGAGAGAGAGAGGGAAAATAAATCCCGCAGATGAAGATGAAGACAGACAGTTGTGAAGGGATTAAGCTCTTCATATGCATGCAACAGCAGAGGAATTTGATCTTTTGAAGTTCTTTGTTTTTCAACTCAGTAAGAATGAGTTTACTTTTCACGGCCCTCAGTGTTAAAAGAATAAAAACCATAGTTATAATCATAATTCAACCTGTTATCTGAACACTGCCATCCAACTTCACCAAAACACTATCATCTCTTTGAAAAATTATAGACCAGAAATGTTTAAAAGCTCAAATCTATTAAAATTTAACGTAAGAAGTTCTTCTTCCTCCATGTTTAACAAATAACAATTTATACACCTGAACCAGGAAACAGCAAGGTCAAGATAAAGATTTGTTAGGCCCATTAACCGTATATGAGAAGTGGACTGAATTGGAATGTAGCAGCAACCTCCTGATTGTTGTCGTTGCTGTCTTGAGCTTCGTGAAGCTGAGCACGAAGGTTGTCCAGTTCCTTCTGGCTGCTACGCCGGATCAACTCCTCTTCCTGTTCCAAACGCTGGCACTCCGCTTCCCATTTCTTCTCCTTCTCTGAAAGTACCTGCACATGTGAAGCACCAAAACTTTGTGAACACTGACATTTCTAAAACTTCTTTATGTGAATTCCCCCCTTTAGCGTGAGAGAGGTGAGCAGGAACCATTCTTACTTGTTCAACGGTTCCTTTAGCAGCCTTCAGATCCAGCAGCTCTTTCTCCATCCTGGTGGTATTGAGCTCCATCTCTTTGCACTTTTGCTTCTCCAAGCGATACTGAGTTTTGGCCTTCTCGGCAACCTCCTTGAGCTCTAAAAGTCATTTACACAAAAGTGTTGGAACAGCGTTAACCACGTTTTTGATCTTAATTCACTTTTAGCATTACCCTTCCAACAGCTTTATAGGGAATTGCCAATTTAAGGCAACAGTTTTGTCTAACACAAGTTAAATTTACTGGGAGATGTTATGCAGATTCTAGCATTTTAAAGGGCTACATCACCAAAGACTGCATTTATTATATGCTGTAACTTGAAAAATGATACAGCAATCCTAAATTTACACTACACACAGACAGAAAAAGGTCTACAAACGAACCTTCCAGTTGTGACTCCTGAGTAGCAATCAGCTGGCGCCTGTTCTCCCCTTCTTGAAGGGCAAAGTTTAATGTACTTTGTAGTTCTGCAGCTTTCTGCTGATGCGCTGAAGCTTCAAGCTGCATCTGAGAGACCTTTGCCATGGAGGAAGCCAACTCCTCTGTCAAACGAACCTAAAGAAACATGCGGGGAGAGAAGGAGAAGGAGATGCAACCTAGGTGGTCTAACGAGAAAATCCAGCTTACACAGAGCAAATGAAATTTTAAAAAAGCCTGAATGAGTTTCTACTGGTGTGAGAAGCATGCTCCTGTGGAAGTAAAATGGAAACAGTTAACCGATGGTAGTAGTGGTGGTGGTGGTGGTGTGGGAAAAGGATACTAAAGAAGTTAGGATGATGTAAAAAGATTATCTAGTGATGGTAATGAGATTGACAGAGAATGATAGTTCAAGAAACTGTACTCGCTGATATCCAAATTATATTTCATAAACTATCCAAATAAATGTTATTTTGCTGAATCACTTGATCTCTACTGCTTTACTATAGTTTGCGTTAGGGTGGAGCAGTCTCAGTGAGAAAGCTCAGATCTCCTTTTCAACGACCACCTCCAGTTCTTCCGGGAGGACATACAAAAGCCTTTTCTGGCCGCAGCCCACAAATCTGATTTCTCAAACATGTCTTACAAAATGCTTCCTCCGGGGATGGACATCATAAAATGCGTTCAAAGGAAACCAGAGGGTGGCATTCTTCCCAAAACTCCAAACTACCTCAATCTGGATCTTGTCAAAGCGGCAAGACGTCCTGACCAATGGATGAGCAGTCACCCTGTCAAGTACATGTACATCCACAGCCAGCCCATCCTGATCTCAAGGTTCATTCCTCCCATGGCCAAGTCTTAGTTAAGGATAGAATTATAGACCGACAAGTAAAATGATAGCTTTGTCTTGTGGCTCAGCTTTGATTTTTGTCATAGTGGACATTTACAAAGTCAACACTAAATTCAATGACCCAACTACAAAGTGGACCTCTCAGCTGTGAACTGATGTCAGATGCACTTATGGATATCCTTAAAATTGATGATGGTGTTTAGTTTAGAAAAGCTGTTCCTTCCAATCACTCCTCTCCAGTTTTTCACTATTGTACCAGTAGCCCACGTCAGAGTTGAATTCCACAGCAGGATTTAAAAAAAAAAAAAAAATCTCCAGCGGTGCGCCCTCCTGCACCCTCTCTACCAATTCCAAGAAGGCTGGACGCTCCAACCCGACATTAGCCTGGAGTACTGGCAAGTGCTTGCTGTGGTCACATGACTGCTTCTGCTTGCTGTTTCCCACTCTGGGCAACTCCAGTAAACAATGAAAGTCCAATCTTTTTTAAAGAAGACACTATCCAGAGAATAAAGTTTTATCTAGTTGGTTCTTCTCAACTTGGAGCACAAGCAACTTAATGAAATAGATGTTCCATGTCCCATCAGCCAGATTAGGTAGCTGAAGATCAGAACACAAAAGCCTGGATGTCTTTAACCCTTATTGGTTCCTAAATCCACAGTGGGTTCACCAAATCCAGAACACTCAATCGCTAACATTAAAATATATTCGTGATGGTTTATGTTGAAATAACTGCTGGTCAACAGTCTGGTGGAAGTTCCTGGAGTAAACAGGCTCACCTGGGATGAGCTATAGTCCAGTGGTAGAGCATGCTGAGAAGAGACACCAGTAAAAGCTTCATTTTGGCTTAATTTTGGTAAAAATAACAGTTAAATAATAGAAAGCAAAGACTGGAATAAGTAAAATAATAATAACAAGTACATCCAGCACAGCTGTAATTAAAATAAAATCTGTGAGTTAAAAATCAGACTTTCAAGTACACTGTGTTTAGATTATTTAAAAGGATTTAGTTTCATCAAGTAATCTTTAAAAAAATAAATGACATACAAATGAAATATGAGCTAAAATAATTAATAAAACTTGAAAAAAGCTTCTGCTATTCAAAATGCCCATTTATCAATTGATCAAAATCAAACATTTATTCCAAATTATGCCCTGATGAGGATGGGTGTTTGAGATTAGATGTCTTTTTTTCTGTTTGAAAATCTTTTATTCAGGTTGAACTTCGGTGTAGAACAATCATTTTGGATTTTCATGAAAATATGACAAAAGCAAACTTGAAAATACAATAAAATTCCCAGTTTTCCAGACAGTTGCTTTGATCCTTCTTGTCCTTTTGTTATTTACACCAAATGTACCCACAAACAATAGATATGCATGTCAAAAACTATGTATAAATGTATTTTCTTGTGCATTATTCTTTTTTCCTTTATATCCATGGACTAGTATAATTTTTTGAAGACAAAGTGGCTATATCGGTTTAGCCAGATGAATAATCAAAGGAGAAAGAGGTTAAAAATGGACTTAAATACTTTGTCCTGCTCAGCCTGCAGAAGTTGCGTCTGGTTGTATTTGCTGGATGACCTGAGTGAATCATTCCTCTGTTCCATCAGCAGATGACTCTGTTCCAGGCACCTACCAAGCAACAAAGCATCACCATGATGTTAGAGCGTTAAGAGCTAATTCATATACAAGTATATTGGCATTCAGCACAGAGCACTTATTTAGTATAAAGAGATACTAACTTAACCCCTTGACACCTGCATTGATTTCCAGCAATGGAAACAAAGTTTTTTGCTTTCAAGTAGATGCTAAATTAAGGTAAGTTTGGAGCAGAAGTGGTTTGGTGCATATTTGCATCAATAGGAGTCAAGGGTTAATATTGTCAAGGTTGGTTTAAAACACATTTTATCTTGATGTTGAGTCTTGGCATCTGGACTTAGTCTTCCTTCTGGAAATGTTTTTGCCATTCATCCAAGTGGCTTCATCAGTCTGAGTGGTTCTGGGTTCAACCCCTACATGCTCCAGGTAGGTTACCAACGCTCCTATAAGTGGATGGCCTTATCAATAACAGAACAAGAAAACGGAAGAGTTTCATCCCAAATGAGCCTTCAACAAGGCATCTTACACCAGGAGGAATATTGAGCAAGATTCCCAAGACAGAAGCAAGATTGTCATATTTTAAATTGCAGCTGTTTCTAAAAAACGTTAGAGGAGTATTGCCAAAAACCAAATACATGTGCATTTTCAAACCAACACCCTGAGGCAGAAGCTGGTTCACCCCAAAGATAAAAGAAGCAATTTCTTTTATCCAGTCCAGTGAAGAATGCTCAGAGTTGTAGTTTGAAGACACTTAGCCGCCAGTCAAGAGGATGTACCAACACAACAGAAACAACACTTCAGGACCAGTTTCTTTCACTTATTCACACTTAAAGTCTCACTCCAACTATATTTTTGTCTATTGTAAAATCATTCCCAGTGGTCTTTAAATTATGAGTATGCCGTGTTTTGAGCATAAATCAAAAATTCTGGGTTGTTTTTTTTAGACATTTTCCACAGCGCACTAAGAGTTCATTGGAAATTCAACTCTGGGTTGTGGGTGGGACGGTTGGCACATAAGTTAGCCTTGGCTAATTTCCCATCATGCCTTTGTTTACACTCTTTCCTACTAGCTTATAGCACCTCAAAAGCCCAAACTTTGGCAGTTGCTGCGTCAAGAACCCGAGCTATTTTTATCTGCTCATGGTCCATCACGATTTGATTGAAGACATTTTCAGCAACACAGTTTTAATCTCAATATTTTTTATATATTTTGTGTCTTCCACCATGAGAAAAATGCTACAAGAACACGTTAAAAAGACCAAAAACATGATTCTCATTGGAGTGGGTCTTTAAAAGACATAAGACACTTGTTTGAAGAACAAAATGTACAGATTGTCAGATCAGCAGTTAGTGCACATTTGAAAAACCCTGCTGCCATCAACAGAGAAGGAGGCCTTAAAACACCATTTGTCTTCTGTTTACCACCCTGCCCTTCTATTAGTTCCAAAGAAGACCAAAACTCCAGTGTGACCACATCCAACAATCCTGTGATGGAGCCAGGAGAGATTACAAGGTCTTTCACCTTCACCCATCTCCTGTTCTTCCCCTTTGTTCCCCCTATAAGACCATCCAATTGTAAGACTGTAGGTCCTCATTTTCCTGCAACTGGATGGTGGACATGTGAGGCTTGAGCCCAGAAGCACTCAGTCTGCTGAAGCTACTCGGATAAATGGTCATTCAAGAAAGACTTAAAGTCCAGACTGAACTTCAATGCGTTTACTGAATAATCGAGAACCTTCAGGGACATATTGAACTCTAACTACAAAATGTAGCATTGCTTAAAAAAAAGCCTTTACTCCCTTCAGTTATATATTTTTAACATTTCCACCACACAGATTAATTCTGTGAGTGTTACAAGATTTTCTGCCCAAATGTAACTATTATTTTTTTAATTTAATGTTTAAAGACAAAGCAAAGTTAATGGGAAATTGAAAAAAATAGCATTGGTGAAGTTTTAACTGTGAACATGAACAAAAGTAAACTTATTTTCTCTAAAATGTCTTTATATCATGTACAGTTAAAACAAGCGAATCCAAGGAGTTATTAAAAATCTGTAATTTGAGTGGTTCATCAAAACTTGACCTTTGTTTTGTGTGCTCTGCAGGGTGCCCAGTTGTTGCAATGACCTGCAGAATTTAGCTCAGCAAGCTGCCTGTCCAATCTAGTTGTCTAAATAATTTCATCTTACAGTGAGATACTTTTAATAATAATCAAATTTTCATCCATCATTTTTACACTTGTTTTCCTTTTATTTTGATGGTTTCAAATTCCAGCAGTACATTTTTACTTTTCCAGAGTCATATTTTTTTATTTACAATAAAATACAGAAACAGTCAAACCCACCTTTGATTTTGGTTGATGAGATCACTGATTTTATTGTTTTGCTCTTCAATGCGACAATTTTTCTCGAAGACTTCCTTTTTCAGACATTCATTTTCCTAAAAGCAGAAGAGTTTTATCAGAAAGATCTTGTCACACATGCTGTGGATTGTAGGCGTTAAAAATCACAGATTAACAATTGTAAGGGCGCACTTTTCTCGCTTCTCTGCATTTCTCTGAGTGAACAACATACGGAAAAAGATTACAGCCAACAAACATTTGAAGTTACATCTACACCTCTCTCTGCAAACATTGTCAAGCAGCCACTTTTAACGAGAAGTGTAAACGCAGGTTTTGGGCTTCCACGTTCAAAATTCTTGCATTCAGGTTTTTGCTACCAATTTCAGGGTCTTCGTACAAAACATGCAACCACTGACATTCAAACCAGGTCGTACTTTGACCAATCTGGGACTCTCGTTTAATAGCGAGGTATAGATGGCGTCATCTTTAATTGACGGAAGTACCAACTATTTGAAAAGTCATCATGGAGGCAGTTTGTACTCGACCGGAATTCAGTAGAAAAAAAAAAGACAAAGAAGCCCCTCCCTGCTTGTCCGTTGTGAACACATGGGTTAAACCCACGTTCAAGAGCGAGCACATGCTCGGTATGAACATAACTTAAGGTGGGATTTTGCAGTCAAGAACACTTCTGGTTGGTCAATTATTACTATTGTTAATTGGTTTAGAAGCCATATGGCACACTATAAAGCACACTGCCAGATTGCACTGTAATTGTGAAGTTCTTAAGTCTGGGCTGAGTTAACCTCTGTCAGGAAAAAGCAGCTATTCCTTTCACAAGGAACTAGACTCTCCTCTAAAATACCTGAACAATTCGTTGAATATTATTGACAATCATGGTGGTTTCCATTGTCATAGATGCATTAGAGAAATGAGTTCCTTGCCTCTGAAGATCATCAATCTGAAAGCAATTCAAATCTAAATTAGATGTGTTATTTTCTTTAAAGGTAAATCATGAATCAATTTTTGTAAAATGTTTACCTTTGAGGTCAGTTGCTCCACTTTATCTGCTACTTTTCCAACTGCTAACCGAACTTCAGTGTTTTGCTGGCGGGCCTCAATCATCAAAAAGGAAGTCATGTCTCCAGGAGCTAGACAAGACGATGTGTGGGGATTAAAGGTTGTTCAAAACTCTTGAGTTTTAGTTTCAACCAATAAGGATGCAGCTAATGCAGCAGGTTGCAGCACTAAATCTTTACTTGGGTCTGATGAAAATGCTGTTTTTAACATGTTCTTCTTGTGCCATTCTTCTGATGATGGAGGACATAAATGAAGAAAATCTAAATTGCATTTCTGAATATTTCTTTAAGCAAATCATTCAGGAGCAGACGGAAAAAATGCTGTTTGAAAAAAAGATTGCATTTGTCACATAGAAAATATACAGGGTGGGACACAAGCTCCCTGCCCCGCCCCATTCTGATGCCTCCACTAGCAGACTAGATCCATGTACGCTTTTGCAGTAGATCAAAAGATGATCGGAGTGGGTCTTAAAGGCTTAAGATATTAAGTATGGACTATGGCTTCTTACCTACATATGCAGGAGTTTGGGTAGGGTAGACATGGTTGACTGGTGGCATCTGAGATGAAGTCTGTGTGCATGAGTAAAGCACAGCGTAAAGCATTGACATTAAAGCTGTTACAAAAGCATCAAAAATGCAGTGGCTTCTGTGCCACCCTAACTACCAATTACTCAGAATTAAACGGTACTCACTTGAAAGACATTGCTGCTGCTCTGCAGCTCGGACTGAGAGCCCATCAAGGTCATAACAGGTACTAAGGCAGAAGCTGGAGTTGGGTGAGGATGTACTGCAGAGGGAACGGTCCATTAATAGGTGCACACTGATGCTGCAGGACAAATAAAGACAGAAAAACAATGCTCACCATGGGCAGGTTTAGGGGAAGAGGTAGCTGTGAATGGCTGCATCGAAGGAAATGGAGCTGCAGGATAATTTTTGGTTCTGATACCACCAGGGTCCTGAAAATGAATGCAAACCAGTGCATAGTCAGAACCAAAAATGGCCTTAAAAGCCAACAAAGAAGTCTTTAACACTGTGCAGTACTCGGGGATTAAGAAACTTTGGGAAAGTCTCGAAAAAACAAGAACAAATTAATTTGCTTCTAATTTCCAAACTGCTTTTAAAAAATTAGCACAATTGTTACAAATGTTTATTGTCTTTGCTGCTAGAAACTGGCCTCAAGTTCAGAGTCACTGGATTCAGGCTGATTGGCAGCTTCTGGCAGAAATGGCAACATGGGCTGACCCATCTTTGCCATACGAGAAATTAACTTGGCTTTGGTGGCATCAGGGTTCTGTAAAAAAAGCAAACAAAAAATAACTGTGATTAAAACTCAAAATAAAAGTCACCTTTTTCTCATTTGATGAATGCAGTGCAGGTACTTACTGCAGGTTGTTCACTGAGAGAGTTTGACTTTAAGCGGGGTGGTAGCTCCCTATGGATAAAAAAAAAAAAGCTTTTAGTAAGAGGAAAAATGTTGAGGACATTACTGCTGACCATTCCTTCAGGCGTAAATCTCACCCTGATCTGCTTAAAGCAGAATTAGCCGGTGGTACTGGCTGCTCTGAAACCAAACTTTCCACACTTTGGGCTGGGAGGGGAGAAGCAGATTCTCTGGAGCTAATGCTTGACCCATCAGAGACACTTTCTTTGGAAAACTTTACCTAAAAAAAAAAAAAAGTCTCAAATGACCTTTTCTTTAAATGTCAATAAAAAATAGATATTTGAGAGGGTTTCAGGTCCTTAAAGAGTAATTGCATGAATGCCCTGCAAAATTTCACCTGCTGTTTAGATAAGAGTTCAGAGAAACTAACAAAGAGCATTTGTGCAATGAGCTCCAGCAACCCCATGACCCCGCAAAGGATTCAGCAGGTTCATAGGATGGATGGATGGCATTTGTGCAATAAATAACATGAGCAAGCAGTAGCTTTTAAAGGAGAATTCAGAGTGCTTTGTGGATTGCACATCTAAAGTTAATGCAATGGAAAGTAGAGAATGAGCCCTGAAAGAGAAATCTAATATACACAAAGTGTTACCAGGGACGACACATCTTTAACTTATAAAAGCCCAGATGACCTTACTAAGACTTTTTCCTGATAAAAATAAACATCTATGTGCAAAAGTGTCACATAAAAAAAGAATACAAGTAGCTTGAAAAATTACCCGCCGAAGCTCTACTTCAAAGATGAGCGTGCTGTTGGCGGGGACTCGGTTAGGCACTCCTTTGGAACCGTAAGCAAGACTTGGTGGGATCACGATAAGACGGCGACCTGCCTTCTTTAGGCCAAGCATCCCTTCCTCCCATCCCTTCAAAAAAAAGCAAGATGGTTAGTTATGAGACATCATGACAACAGAAAAATAAAAACGCAGCATTTATTTATCCATGCTGATGTTTTCCAGCTTATGGACGCCCTTGTTCTAAACAGTAAAAAATATTCATCAGCTATAGTTGTTGCTTTCACTAAATGTAAAATATTGAGCTCAATGTAAAATTAAAATAGCTAATTATTACATTTAGGATATCTTTGTAGACTGTAAGTGCTTGCAGAATCCAGAAGGTTGGGACAGAGACTACCTTTCAACCATATTACTTTTTAAAAATTATTTATTTGTTTGATATGGGCAAAAAAAGAGATTTTTAGCCACATATTTTGACTGAGAACTACACTACAATTGGTGCTTCAAGAGATGTTGTTTTTTATCTTATTTTTTATCTTTTGCTAATGAAGTACCATGGAGCTTAAATTGGCTGGGAAGGTTTCATGCTCCAAATTAATATAGCAGAAACCAGAACTGGTGCAGATTCCAATGGAAGTTCTTCATTTTCTTCACAGATGTTTCTGCTTTGCTTCAATGCAGCAAAGGGATACAACAACAGACTTAGGCATTATAAATATTGGGCAGATATTGGCAGAAATACACATCTTTTAAAAACACAAAGTAAATAAAAGTGTATCAGAAATGACTAAGAAATCTCACTTTTAATCTTTTTTACTGTGGTTATGGACTTACTTTGATCACTTTTCCAGCTCCAATTTTGAGTCGCAGCAGCTTGTCTTTGTTCTGGTTTGTGTCAAACATCTGAAACAGAATTTAAATTAGGATTAAATTGTACATCCTGGAACCAGTAACACCCAAAAAAAATAGATTTTAGTGCAAGACCTGTCCAATGGCCTGGTTCTGCAAAAGCCAGCCTGTGTAAACCACCTCCACAGAGTCTCCAGTCTCCACTGCTTTGCCCTCACCGGGACACAGATCCTGAAGCACCACTGAATCCAAGCAGGGCACGCTGTTGGCTTTTGCTAAACATACCTGATAAAAAAGGCAACAGGTTCAAAAAAGAAACTAATATGAGCTTGAATCAGACAGACCCAAATTGAGTTCTTACATACAGTGTCTTACAAAAGAGAGTACACAACACACATTTCTGTAAATATGGCTTTTATTGCTCAGCATACAAATGTGGGCTGCATGGCGGCGCAGTGGTTAGCGCTCCCGCCTTTACAATAACAAGGGCCTAGTTCAAACCCAGGCTAGGACCTCCCTGTACATGTGGGGTTTTCTCCGGAAACTCTGCTTCCCTCCAACAATCAAAAACATGTTTCATAGCTTAATTGGTTACTCTAAAAGTGTAGCGAGGTTTGTGTGGGAGTGATAGTGTGACCTATGACCTCTCTCGAGTATACCTCGCCTTCACCCAACAGGAGCTGGGGCAGACACTGGCAACCCCTACAGTGCTGTGTCTGTAGCGGGTTAAGATAATGTTTTGTATGCTGAGCTGTATGGGTCCCTCTCCCAGTCTGAAAAGAAATAAACTGACAAGAATTTTCAAATATGTGCCTGTCACCTCACACAGTGCAGTTTTATCAGTGAGTGGGAACATCTTAAGGTTGCTGCACATATTGTTGCCAGAGCTGTTCTTTAAATGGAATCCATTGCCCTTGCATCTGTGCTCACCTCATTTAGATAATGAAATATACTAACCTGGCACACCACTCATCAACTGAAGGCTTTGAGCAATGTCATCTCTCATTTGTTAAAAATACTTCAAGTTCCTTTTGCAGATCATCACATGGGCGAGCCCTTAGCCACACGACAACCATTGAACCTCCACGTTAAACATTGAAGTCCCGCTACCGTGTCTTCACACAAAGATCCAGATATGCTGTTTTTCAAAGGTCATGTCTTCATGTAGTTCACAAAGCCCACAACACATGCCACGTGCACTTGTTAATGGACTCATCTGCCAGTGTAAATTGGCATCACATATCATTGTGAGCTAGTACAAGCAGGAAAGACAGAGGTGGCCAATGGAACTGACTTATAGGGCTTAGCTGACATTGCATGGGAGGAACTCAGGAGAAGTGAAAGGAACGGCGAGCAGCAAGGCGGAAATGGCAAAGCCGAGCCCAGCATCTGCAATGGGCCACGGATCTATTTGTAGACAATTCATTTTCAATTTTCTAAAGCGTAATTAGGTGAAAATAAATAATTTCCCCATGGTTCACCTGACGATCTCTCACAGCACACTTTTGTGTCTTTGCACAATGGTTGAGTTTAGTATAACAAATACCTCAAACAACCTTCAAAAACGACACCATCTTGCTTAAGAAACGGCAGGAAAAGGGGGATGGACAAGCCGAACATTTCACACCTAAACCCTATTAACTTTACATGTTACCAAACTGTTCTATCTTTGTTGTACGACAATGAAAAGATGCACTACTACTACATTTAGAGAAGTGTGAGGGACGCACTGACTTTTGGGAGGTTCTGAAGGTACAGCCGCTGACACAAAAAGCATATTTTCTCGGTCGCTCAATGTGCTTCAGAGAATGACAACCTTGCTGTGGGCTTTCCTACTGTTGCTCACCTCTTTGCAGAAGTCTGACGACGTTTTCTCTGATTCAAACATCAGCGACCAGTTCTGCCTCTGGTCATCATAAAAAGTGCAGTAATTGTTAGACTGTACCTGTAGAAAAGGAACCAGGAACTTCTTACTGCACTTATTTACTTCAGGCGACTCTCTAAACAATGAGAGACTGGTTTACTCACAGTAAAGATAAAGCCCATGTGAATTCTGGCAGCAGTCAATTGTTTCTGCTGGCTCAAATACAGAAGAAGTTTGTACTGCCAAAAAAGAAAAAAAAACAATTTACAGTTTTTCCACCACAAATTCTGAAAAAAGGATCAGTTGCAGAGAGAGCCCTGACCTCTTTTGCTGTGTGGTTGCCGAGAATGGCAGCGCCCAGTTTTCCTTGCTTCATGTATTGTCCATTAATACTGCTCAAGACAAAGTGGCAGACACAATTTTACATGGCTTATGTCAGTTTACACCGGTCTGTCTGTGGTGTGTCTCCCTCGTATTGCGTGGAAAGTCCATCTCACAATCGTCAGTTAGTTTACATTGTCTCTGTTGAGTCTCTGATGCTATGTTTTTGTACTTCCAAAAGTACACTTTCATCGTTTGTGGCATAAATGGACAGCAGTATTATCCACGATAACATGCGTTATTGTGTCGGCACGTCACCTTAAAAATAAAATATTAATA
The DNA here is from genome assembly GCA_036245035.1 of Adrianichthys oophorus. Lineage (NCBI taxonomy): Eukaryota > Metazoa > Chordata > Actinopteri > Beloniformes > Adrianichthyidae > Adrianichthys > Adrianichthys oophorus. The sequence continues at coordinate 2,253,030 of BSAI01000189.1, read as the reverse complement.
GATATGCATTTTATTTTGAAAGTAAAACAGAATATTTTATTCTGAAACCCGGACCTGTTTCCTGTTCTCCGGCTTTTTGTCACAAAATTGAGGCATCGCAAACTGGAAAAAGACCTCCTGCGTTAAGCTTGCATTGCATTGTGGAGGGACGGATGTCAGACACAGACATGATGGGGGTGATGGAAATCATTCAGGTTGATTAAGGAACGTTTTAGATTTTTTTGTGTCAACGCAACTGAGACACACCGCAGACAGACCTGTGGAAATTAGCTTTTACAATGCTTTGTCACAACTTTACACGCACGCACGCACACACACACACACACACACACACACAGGGTACATTAAGTATTCAGATCCTCTTATATGTTTCACTCTTTGTTATATTACAGCCATTTGCTAAAGGATTATGGAGGCCACTGTGCTCTTAGGAACCTAAAGTGCAGCAGATATTTTTTTGTAACCTTGGCCAGATCTGTGCCTTGCCACAATTCTGTCTCTGAGCTCTTCAGGCAGTTCCTTTGACCTCATGATTCTCATTTGCTCTGTAAGCTGTAAGGTCTTATATAGACAGGTGTGTGGCTTTCCTAATCAAGTCCAATCAGTAGAATCAAACACAGCTGGACTCTAATGAAGGTGAGAACCATCTCAAGGATGGTCAGAAGAAATGGACAGAACCTGAGTTAAATATGAGTGTCACAGCAAAGGGTCTGAATACTTAGGACCATGTGATATTTCAGATTTTCTTTTTTAATAAATCTGCAAAAATGTCAAAAATTCTGTGTTTTTTTTCAATATGGGATGTTGCGTGTACATTAATGAGGAAAAAATGAACTTAAATGATTTTAGCAAATGGCTGCAATGCAACAAAGAGTGAAAAATGTAAGGAGGTCTGAATACTTTCTGTACCCACTGCATGCATGCATATATATATATATATATATATATATATATACACACAGACTTTCAAAGATACCAACATACTATTTGAAGGCTTGAACTGCTGAGGCGACCAACACTGCAGGAGTTCCAGGTACAGCTGGATTCTGATTGGCTGTTCCTGCAAACAAATTTTTAAAAAGTTCTTTGAGCATTCTCATCCAGCTGGAGACCAACTCCTGATGTCTTCATTGGTTTCACCTGATGTGGAGCCCTTTTTAGGCTGTTTGGGAGCTGTGTACTGAAACAAACCATTCCCCTGACTGGATTCCTGGTCTGGTTCAAACAAGGAGGCCAGCTTGGCTCTGAAACAAAAAAAAAAAAACATCAAATTTACTATAGTAAACTCAGTCCTCTAAGAGTTTGTTCTGAAAAATGATCACCTGTGCCACAGATGAAGCCTAATGCTGCACAAATGGCTACTAGTTAGTGGTATTTGCAAAGGTTAAGACACACAATTGCTCCACTAATTGAGAACAGCACACAATCAAAGTTACCCTCCTGATGATGTGATAGCAATGCTTCATTGATTTCCTAAATCCCCATAGCTATTGATCAATTTATCATTAGTTACATTTTATTTAAATTCAAAGATTTTTTTGTTCATTCATAATTTTAAACTAAAACTAAATAAAAAAATAATTTGTTAAACTGCAGCATCTTTGTTTGGAGTAACTGTACTACCCTAAATTAGCAATTGCAGCGCGTTTGATTTTTCAGCATTAATCAGCATTTAAAAAGGAAAAAAAGGCAGATTTGACCAACAATATTAGCTCAACAACGGTCTGTTGGATTCAACACGGAATAATGAAAACTCTTGTCACAATTTAGTGAACCAGCACACAAACTTCTGTAACGTTCTTTATTGCTTTAGAAGCAAGCTGTGTAATGGTTACATCACCTGGACCAGAGACAGGAAAAGCGTCCGACTGTGGAGTTAAAGTGCAGCAAAGCACTGATATGACACCACAGTTCCTCTCACATTGGTATCATAGACAGGTTACACTGATATGTTGGTATCCTAAATAAAATGTTAAATGTTTCTTGGAAATGAAAATGGACCTTAAAGACACTGTAACTGAAAAACAAAAAGTCTCAACGGAGTCCACAAAATATACTTTAAGCCTGACTGAAAATAAATGACCAGAAAAGACTGGTTATGATAGTATATTTTGTTATGTATTCATTGCTAAATGTTACTTACTGAGGCTCATGCAACAGCCTGTAGTGTTACGTCTGCCTGTGTCGCCAGCTCAGTCTGCATCAGTAAAGAAAGCCAGACTAACTGTAGCTTCTTGTAGAAACAACAGTGGAGGAGGATGTCAGGTGTAATGTTAGTCAAAGGAGTAGGGCCTGTACACAGATACACTCAAATATTACAGGCATTCCTGTTGCTGCTCTACAGCCTCTTCCGTGTTACAGAATTTCTAATCACAGGAAGTCTGTCTGGATTTACTGAACCGTCTTTGTATCTTGTTGACTTTTGTTTCTTTTCACATTTTTATAACATCCATCCAACGATGTGAAATCTATACCAAGAAAATACTCAACTCTACCTTTATCTTCAATCAGCTGGATTCTGGTTTCTCTATTAAATCATTTTGGAAGATCTTAAGAAGATCCAGATTTTGTCAGACCATTTAAAAAAAATATCAAGCATGCAAAACAGATCTAGCCCTTTTTCATAAGCTTCTGCCTGTTCACAGTAGATCTAACAATCAATGGGTGTAAGTCAGCTATTATCACATCCATTTGGTGAAGTAACAAGCTCTCCTATGCTGCTTGGTATTATTAGTACTCCTATGTTCTTTCAATTGGCTGTTGGGGAGAAAATGTCCCCATAATCTATCCCCATCTTCTGGCTACATGTCCTTCCAGCTACCATCTTGAATGTCACTCTGAATGGACCAATTTCCGCTGACTGTTGTTCTTTGGCAGAGTAGTTAAGCGCTTTGATTTCTTTTAATGAATAGATTTCCTAATCCATGGCTTAAATTCATTGCTTTGAGTTCCCTGACTCCATGGCTTCTTTTAATGTGAGGGACATCATAATAATCTGCAGCAGTAATCTATGATCAGTGTTGACAGCGACCACAAAATCGCTTTAGTAAAAAATGTTCTTTTCTCCTGAAAGGATTATTCCTGATGGCAGTTTCATTGCTGAATTCTTTTTGTCTGTTGCCATTGGATGTGTTGCTATTAACAATTAAACTATTAACAAACACGTTGTTTCAAAATTAAATAAATTGATTATCTGTCTTGAAAAATACCATTTGGGTTGATGCACAATAGGTTTATTTCACTATAATGTAAAAACGACCATGCAGTCAACACACGTGATGCAGCAACATATAATCAACCATCATTCCAGTCCAATGTGTGGAAACACTTTAAATTTAGCAAAAACATGTGAACATACAGTGTGCTAGAATGTTCTAATAATGTTCCCTTTGAATTGTTTTGATGTGGAAAAACAACAGTGGGCTGAACTTTTTCAAACTAAAATGTGAATGGATTTGACATTAACTCTTGTTTACTTGTTTGTACACATATTTTATTTACACTTGATTATCTAAGAAACACAAGGAATCTGGAAAACTTCACCTGCACTGTTCAGTACCAGGTATTTCTCTGAGTCACACTGGTTGAAGTTTTGGATAAAGATGCCTTGGATCTATTTTAGGTCAGAGAATCATACTGTTCAAAATGAACAAAAATCAACTATGAATTGGATCAACAATCATTAATTATCGTATGAATCGAATCGTTCTTAAAATGAAAACTAACTACCCCTAGTCGTTTCACATGTATTGAAGTAGTATACTTTCAATATTATGCATGTATTTTCAAATTTCAAGAAATGTATTTCAATCTCTGATTAGTACAATTCTGGTGAGATGAATAAGAGGCTGATATGTCATAGTGGGCGCTCCAGCTCCATAGACTTATGACGTTTTTCTTATTTTCAGTGAGACAATAATAATTAGATCCTACAGTTTTATTTTTATTTTTTCCCTCTTGGGTTAGCGCGGGACAGAAATCCTTCAAACTGGGCCACAGACAGACGGAAGTGTGACAGCCGTCATCCAGGCATATCATCCATGTTTTCCATGATGTGGTCAACGAATGAAGTCCGGGAAAACTTTAGCCGTTGCTCCTCCCACATATGGCCATGTGAAGGACATTTAGGGCAGGCGTCGAGCAGTAAATTTGACAAAAGAGGGCGGGCGACATGAATTTGACACACGGATCTCGTTCAGTGTGAATGCAGCATTACAGAACCTGCAGCAGCTTCTGGCTACTGTTGATGTGAAAGTGAATTCTCCTACAATCATAAAGAGCTAAACAGGCTAAACTTACACAAAAGCTGTGCAACGAGGAAACCCTCGAGGCCTGGAGTTGCCCATCCGTGACCTAGACTTTTCATTGGAAGTGGTTGCTTGAACGCATGTTGCTGAGGGCGGTGTGAACGTAGCATTACAGATAGAAGCATTCTACATTCAAGAGACGGGTAAACTTTCCTCTGATCATTATTAGAGACTGGTAAGTAGCTAGAAGAAGCATCATTTCATCCAAAAGTGATAACATAATAGGATAGGTTATACTATCTGTTTCCTCAGCTAAAATAAGCTTCTTTATAGAATTACATAGACAGAAGGGTTTTAATTGTTTAGCTATATTACTGTTCTCTCTCTGTATTGTTAATATTAGGAGTGAATGCACATACATAAAAACATTTTTTACAAACTACACAAAAGTTCCTGGGCATTCTAATTATATATATTTTTTACAATCAAAACTAAACTTTGATTGTTAGAACAACATTAACTTGTATTTCTGTGCAACCTTCAGTTCTGCCACGCTGCATTCTCCTTTTCCTTATGGTCCCTGGCTAACATAAAGACCTCCTGTCAGCATTGTGATCTTAAAAGAATAAATCATAAAGTGACAAAGAGCCCGAGAAGGATCGGTAAAGCAAAGTTCTGACAGTTGAAAATCAGGCCAGATTGAGTTTGAGGTCAAACAGCCATGAGATGGGAGCTTAGTGTCTCTGCCTTTGAATGGTGATGCTTTATGATGTTCTAGACATCTCAATGAGACAGAGTCAGCATTTCAATGAGAATGTTGACACATACATGCCTGATGACCAGCTTACAAAGCATGAGATCACTGTTCTCCAGAAAGACTTCAAGAATGATGCCAACGTCATAAAAATGCTTTTGATTTCAATACTTAGACATGAAATGGAGAAGAACACGATATCACAACAGCATATCTACGTTAAGTTGCAAAATACACAGCCAACTTCAGTGCTGAACAATTAATATTGATATTTGGGAATTTAAAAAACATGCTCATTTGACGTTCTTTTAAAATTCTATCCAAAAATTACATTTTTTATCAATTTGTTTCTTGTTTGTTCCTTTAGATTTGGATGCTGTTTTTGTCTCTTTGTACTGAGTATTTGTATGCTTTGAGCGGCACCATTTATATTAAATCTATCTTTATCATTTAAGTGACTTAAATCAAGGTGTAAAATGTAGTAAATGCAGATTACCAGAGAAAATAGGGTGAGATACAGAGGAGAAAATATGAACGAAGTGTTGGAATCACAAAGGCTGCTGCACAGCTCTGCAAACGGGGCATTAAACTTGGCATATAAATGCACTGAGGGGGCAAATAAAGTGAACGATAACACGCGCTAGCTCAATAGCCCAGGAGAAAGGGCAGCTAACCTGCTCCGTCTGAATGTTAGCCCCGCCCGCTAAAAGAAAGACAGGTTCCGTTTGAATCAAACGTACCCTCCCGTGGGGGATAAGAAGTCAACATCTTCATCGTCTTCGCCGAACATCCTTTAAGTTAAAATTGTTTACTTATCAGATAAAACAAACAAGACAGCGACTTATCAGCAGTGCTGCTGAACTTCCCTTTCCTGTGTGGGATCAGCTGACTCTCCACCTGACTTCTCCGGTCACTCCTTACCACCAGAGGGCGCTAAAGGCTGTGATACCTATTTACTATGAACTCCAATCTTAAGGCTGTGGCTCATTGGTCAAGACCATCTTCCAGAATTTATTCTCGATCACCGTTCTAAAATGTGTGACAGCGAGTACACTGATACTATAGAATACTATACTATATAAAACTTATTCCATGGAGACACATTCTCACCTTCACTTGTTTTCTTTTTGCACATTTTTCTAGATCTGTTACCAATCAGTATCTATGTGCCGTATCTCCTTGCATGGAGTGGCTCATCATCTGTGGACTCTGGATGTCGGCCTCTCCTCTTCTCCTGTCTGCTGGATACTGAAAAGAACTGAGACCAACAAAATGTTACAAAGTGTTATACAGTTAAGAGAACAGGTTTACTTTGCTGATTCCAAAATGCCTTTGCCTTTGTGTCTTTTTGAATACAGATGTGAACTCAATTGTTTTTTTTTAGTTTATGTCAGAACCAAAACTACAGTAAACTGTGTTTCCTTCTGTTAAAGCTGATGTTTAAGGGAGCTAACTTGAGTTTCAGAAATAAAATAGACTTTAATTACTGTGAGCTTTGTGGGGGGGGGGGTTTGAGTGGCTTGTTCTAATAGTTTTTGTTGAAATATTTTCTGCTAGTGAAAAAACATCAGGTGAAAAACTGATTGTAGATTTGCTTGCTTGTGAAACCGATGTTTTTGAGTCATTTAATGAGTGTTTGTAAGTGCAAGCATGCACGTGCAAGCGTGTGAAACTATTTTGAATAAAACAGTTTTATCAAATGTATGTTTTTGTTGCACCAAAACACCACAGTGGAAAACCTTGTATGGTTGGAATGTAGCATGCATGTCCAAAGTCTGGCCCGTAGGCCATATCCAGCATACACTCAAATTGCAATTGTAGTCTTCATCGCATTTTGCAAGTTTCCTCATCGGTCTTTGTTAAATGGAGGTACGTACCTGTAAATCTTTTGTTGTTATTATTGCTTTCTTTTCTGGCATAAAAATGAGGGTTTTATTCGTATTTACAAGCGTACAGTGTTGTTTTTTCTGCCGTTGTAACATTTATGTGATTCAAGTTTTACACAGAGCTGATTAGCGTTTATTGATTAGGATTGAGTGAGCCTAGATTCTGATGAACTGAACACACCTGATCCAGGTGAGCAGCAATCACTGAAGCAGGTTAACTGCAAAACAAGCAGGGCAGCAGCTCACCATGAACAGGGCTGGAGACCCTGGAATAGATAGATACTAATTTTCCCCTCTGAGGTTATAATTACCATATCTTTTTTATGTAGTCCCCCCACCCCAGGCCTTCGTCAGGACAAACAATTTCTCTTTTATCATTTGTGATCTTTTTTTTTTTTTTTTTTTTTCAAAAATATGACGTCTTTTTCAGTATTCCTGCAAATTTTATGGCAATTCTGTGGAAAATAAATTTTTTTGTGCTTAATTTATTTCTGGTAATTACCCAGGTACTGGCTTTTAAAAAGTGTATTTTTTTCTTCCAGTAGCTGCCCCAGGTCCTGGATAAGACGAGGAGTCCAAAGAGACCACATAGAAATGGTGGACAACGCTGTTTAAACTTGTTTTGACTTTTGGAGTCTAGATTTATAACTTGATGTTGATGGGATGGTAGCCATTGAGAATGTGCTGTGATAATTAATCTTAAATATCATGTTTTAAAATACAAACCTGGTGTTCATGTATTCTACTAGATCCTCAACAGTTGTCTCAAGGTTATAGAGAAGGTCGTATTTCACCAAGGTCTAAAGAAGACTGCAGGCCAGAAAAAGGTCATTGGAGGAGCGGTCAGAGGAGCTCATTGAATTAATTAGGCAAATGTTTAAGCACTTGTGGGATTATTGTTAATTCGTTTGCAAATTTCAGGATGTAGATGATGTTGCTCTGAAAAAGATGTGTTCTGAATCTGTCTTATCAGGTGCTATTGAAGGCAGGGTTGTTGTACACCCACACATAAATAGTTTTAAAATTGTTTTACATATTTTTTTTTTCTACACAGGAAGAAGTTGCTTTACTGCATGACACCCTGAAGGCTGCCAAATGGTGCAGAACACAGGCATTTCAAGGAAGATATTCCCACCTGATGTTGTAGAGGGTAAGGGCCCCGGGGAAGACCCAGGCGATACTATGTTTCTTCACCTGGCCTGGGAACATCTTGTGGTCCCCCCCAGAGGAGCTGGAGGAAGTGGACAAGGAGAGGGAAGTCTGGGTATCTTTGCTTAGACTGCTGCCCCCACTGATGAGCAGAAGAAGATGGATGGATGGATGGATGGATGGATGGATGGATGGACGGACGGATGGAAGAAGAACAAAAGGAAACACTGAAAGAACTCAAACTGTGGCTTTATGAGTGAACGGGAAAAGAGAGTCGTGGAGCTGAGGGAGCCTTTCATGTTCTCCTTTCAGTTGAGAAGTGACTGAAACATTTTTTGCAGAAATAATGGATGTTTAGAAGTGTGTGTTTTGAGGAGCAATAAACCCAGTATTTGCCGTTTGTTTCTTGAAAAAAATGTTTTGTGTGTTGCATTACAATGTTAGTCATTTCAATCTCAGCCTTTAAGGGAAAACAAGTTTGTGAAGCACATTTTATGTACAAAGACAATTCAAAGTGCTTTACATAAAACATTAAAAGAAATAGTAAAGATGTGATCATTAAGATAAGGTTTAAAGAGTTAAAAAGAACTGAATTTTAAACAAGCACAGATCAACGGTGCAAATGTAAACTTTTGAATAAAAACTAATCAGATGCAATTGGGAACTTTAATCTGGATTTAAATACACTGTTTCAGGTGATCTGACCCTTTAATTGTACCTGTGGGACCATGGTTAGAAGTTTAGCATGGGGTAAGGAGATTTATTTGCCACTTTTAACAAGCCTGAGACTATGCAATCCTTGAGTTATGTTTGAACGGAACAGTTTCAAGGCCAGGGGCAATGATTACATACACAATATCATGGTGGAACCTGAGTGTAATATAGGATACTGTATATTATATCTTGTGTTTAAAATTTAACATATACCAGTAAAGTATTGATCAATGAATGACCGGTACACTTGATAAGGTGAACTTTATTTCCAGGAGACTACTGTTAGTCAATTGTTTTGTTCAGTCTGCTTTTCTTGTTCCTGTAGCCATCTATAAAAGGGGCATTTTTCAAATAAATGAATAATAAAATCTTAAAGTAAGAGTGTAGATATCCTAAAGGCTGGTTACACGTATTTAGAAAATTACATGTGACAACTGCTACTAGTCACATTTTATCTTAAAATAACTAACTTTCATCCAAATTTCAAAATATTTCAGAATCGAGCGTTAAATAATTCATTCATTTTCTAAACCGTTTTGTCCCTTTTCGGGGTCACGGAGCCGCCGGAGCCTAACCAGGGACACCCCTGGACTGGTTGCCAGTTTGTCGCAGGGGCCACAATCACACACCCAAGCACACTCACATCCACACCTAGAGACAATTTAGAGAGACCAATTAACCTATGAAGCATGTTTTTGGATGGTGGGAGGAAGCCGGAGAAAACCCACGCACGCACGGGGAGAACATGCACACGCCACACAGAAAGGTCCCCCATTGGTGACACTGTTTCATGTCCCCCAGTCGGGACTTGAACCGGGAACCTTCCTGGCCTTGTTGCTGTGAGGCAAGAGCGCTAACCACTGTGCCACCGTGCATGTAAATAAATAAAACCAAATTAATTATATCGTCTACCAACACTTGAGATAAGAAGTCCACGTCTTTGCATTTAGGACTGTGGATTTTAGCCTGCAGGACCAAACTCTCCATCTGGGCTGCACGGTGGAACAGTGGTTAGCGCTCTTGCCTCACAGCAAGAAGGTTCCCGGTTCAAGTCCTGGCTGGGGGACCTTTCTGTGTGGAGTTTGCATGTTCTCCCCGTGCATGCGTGGGTTTTCTCCGGGGACTCTGGCTTCCTCCCACCATCCAAAAACATGCTTCATAGGTTAATTGGACACTCTAAATTGTACCTAGGTGTGGATCTGAGTGTGCATGGGTGTGTGATTGTGGCCCCTGCGACAGACTGGCGACCAGTCCAGGGGTGCCCCCTGCCTTCGCCCATGAGTAGCCAGGTTAGGCTCCGGCAACCCCGTGACCCCGAAAGGGATAAAGCGGATTGGAAAATGAATAAAGGAATAAATCGTCTCCCGAATCAGCTAGGTGGCAATACTTCACGAGGAAACTTGTAAAATGCGAAGCAGAAGACGGGAATTGCTGTGACGAAGAAGATTCACATGAAATGGGCGGAGCTCGACGTTTAACCCCACCCACGGGCTGCACACTGCAGTCAGGGGAAGTTGGCCCCAGCCTGGATTAAAAAAAAAAAAACTGTTTTGTTTTAGGAAGGAGATCTGACTTAAAACTTTCAGCCAAACTGAGTGTACAGATCGGCTTTTGTGGCGACCCTTGACAGGATATGTCAAAAGATGACCAGACTTGTTTTCCCGTTTTGAAATATTAATTTTCACTGTCATTTTGATCAAAAATGTATAGTCTGTTTTATGTGAAGAAATGAAAAGTATCACATTTTTTTTTCAATTAAAAGTTCATTTGCATTTAACGTTATTCTAAACTTTCTAATAATGCAGGCCAAATGGTTTGCCCTCACACATTTAAAAAATCTGGCCATCTTTGCAAAAAGTTTGGATAATCAACCATCTCTGGAATATGGTGTAACGAGAATGTGGTCAGAGCGGAAAACAAAGAGCGGAACCTTTCACAAGGTTCCGTGTTTCTGACGATCGTGTTACAGCGCTACCACATTTGTTGACAAGCGCTTAGATGTCCACTGTGCGTACGTTCCGTTAGGCTCTAACAAAACGTATGCAGCTTAGTTATTGTGGGCGAGCGTGTTTTCAAGGAAATATACGTAGTTGAGTTCGTGTTTAATCTCAACCAGAATGTTCGCGGGGTTGTCTGAGCTCGGCATTTCAAACGGGGATGATTTGAAGGAAACGCTCACCAACTGTACGGAGCCGCTGAAAGCCATCGATCAGTTTCAGGTAAAAAAAAAAAAAACAACAACAATATTATTGTAAATGTCAAACTTGACCAAAAATAAAATGAAGTAAAAGTCTGTCTGGAGAAAAATGTTTTATCAATTGTGATCATAACCACAGCGATTTGTTATGATCACAATGACAATTGTGTTCCTCGTCTGTTTGAAAAACCTCTCAGTTGTGATGTAAAAAACTCGCTGGACGGGCCGAAATCTTCCTCTGCAGCTCCTTTCTGATGCATCCATGTTTGTCTTGGATGTTTGTCATTGGTAGTTATTTCTTTTCAACGTGACTTGAATTATTTTGAAATCAACCATGTCTTCAAATTTTAATTACTTAAATAACGAGTTTGTCAGCTCTACGTAGGATTATCTGGCAATTATTCTCATGCCTTTTAAAAAAATCAAATTTCCAGAACAACTGTCATAATTGTCTTAATAGTGTTGTTTTTTTAAATGTTGTATACTTTAGTGTTACCAAACCAAATCTTAAATTTAGTTAGTTATTCTTTAGCTTCATCCAAAAGCTCCTCCAAATTATCTCTACAACAAAAAAGATTTGTATCATCTGCAAATAAAATTGTTTTCAACAAAATAGTTCATCTTTCGGCACGTCCTGTCAGGCATCGATTTTACAACGATCCCTCATTAGTTTTGGATGTCTTTTGTGGCCACAGATGGAAAATGGGATTCTGTTACCAACGCTCCAGTCAGCTCTTCCTTTCCTTGACCTCCATGGCACTCCACGGCTGGAGTTTCATCAGTCTGTCTTTGACGAGCTCCGCGACAAGCTGATGGAGCGAGTTGCTGTTATTGCAGACGGCAAGGAAGAAGATCGGTAAGATTTCAAAAGAAACTAGCTTTTAGATGCTTAAAATAACAATAAATATAAATAAATGCTGTATTGTTTTTGTCTTTCCCTCCTCTCTTTTTCCAGGTATGGAAAACTGGAAGAGTTGCTGGAGAAGAGCTTTCCTCTTGTGAAAATGCCGTCTATTCAGCCAGTGGTGATGCAGGTGCTGAAGCATCTACCAAAAGTAGGTTTCAAAACAAAGTTTTGCAAGAAGAGTATGAATCTATGAATTATTTTTTATTTTAAAAAGTAGCTTACGAAGTTTAGAACAATTTTATAAAAGCTTCATACATTTACAAGTTGTCTGTTCTAATGTTAGAGTATTTACAGCTCCAGTTGTCTCAATATTTTAAGCTATGTGCCAGACAATACTAGATAAAGTTTGCTATGGCGCATGCAAATAACTTTGCAAAAATAATTTCTTTTAAAAAAGTGAACCCTAATTCTCAGCTCTTGTCTTGTGTCTTCCTCTCCATGACTCTGTCAGTAGCCTCGATCTAATGTGATATATTTGGAAAATTAAATTGGCAAAAGACAAAAAAAAGTCATTTGCTAATTAGTGTTATTTTTTTTCTACTGTAGGTGCCAGAAAAGAAACTGAAGTTGGTAATGGCTGACAAAGAGCTGTACAAGGTCTGTGCGGTGGAGGTCAAAAGGCAGATTTGGCAGGACAACCAGGCTCTTTTTGGGGACGAAGTCTCCCCCCTCCTAAAGCAGTATATCGTGGAGAAAGAAGCAGCTCTCTTTAGCAGTGACCTCTCCATTCTGCACAATTTCTTCAGTCCTTCTCCTAAAACGCGACGCCAAGGCGAGGTGAGGGATGAAGGAGTTTTACCAGCAAATTTAGTACAAAGTCTTTCCAACAGGAGGGGTCAAATACTTATTTCCTTCACCGTAAATGAAAGAAGAGAGAATGGTCTGTCTTTTTCTGCAGCAGTGGAGTAAGGTTTTTTGAAAAAGGTGTTAATGACTTCTATTTGTTTTTGGTTGGTGTGAGTCTAAATATCTGTTAATTCTAGAGGGTCACACATAGTTCCATCTTTCAAGTATGTACTTATGGATTCTTTTCTGTATTGAGATCTTCTTTGACTTGTGTTGAAGGTGGTGTTGAAGCTGACTCACATGATTGGGAAGAATGTGAAGTTGTATGACATGGTGCTGCAGTTTTTACGTACGCTCTTCCTGCGAACACGAAACGTTCACTACTGCACTCTGAGAGCAGAACTGCTGATGTCTCTTCATGACCTGGACATTAGTGAGATCTGCTCTGTGGACCCCTGCCACAAGGTAAGGCCCAGTTTGGATTATGAGCCAGAATCCTACATAATAAGGCTGAGTTCCACTGCTCCGTCTGCGGTGCATCTCTGTTGAATTTGTTGACAATGAAAGACAAAATCGGAATGCTTACATCGCCTCAGTCATGTCTGGGCCTGACATCTGTTCCTCCATAATGCTATACAAGCTTTACACAGGAGTTCTAAATGAAGTTCTAAAATTAATGGAAAAAAAGCCGGAGAATCTGGAAACCGGTCCAGGTTAAAAAAAAACAAAAAAAACTTCGATTGTACCATCAAAATAAAACTTGGAATAATTTTATTATATATTTCAGGGGTCGTGCTCATGGAATAATCAATCTATCTTTATTTGAATAGCACTTTTCATATGAAACATAATACAAAGTTGTACACCAAATAAAAAAATGTAAAAAATAGCCCCCCACCCCACACATATGGAGGTTCAGAAGAGACAATATTAAATAAATATATACGCCATGAAATCATTAAATAAGTGTCATTAATTATTTAGAATTTACTTTAAATATTTAAAATTGGAAATGAATAAATAAAATTGGAAATCAATAAACAAATAAATGTCTAAATATATGTGGCATTAAAATAATAACATCAAAGTGAGACGTTGGCTCCTCAACACCCAATTTCTCTCCAAAAACACACTGCAGCCATGGATAATTGGCAAGTCCCGCTTCAGAGCCGGACAAGCACCAATCGTATTAACGTATCTCTTGGCATTAAATCTGCTCCCACAGTTCACTTGGTGTTTGGACGCCTGCATCCGAGAGAAGTTTGTTGATGGTAAGCGAGCAAGAGAGCTACAAGGTTTCTTAGATGGGGTGAAGAAAGGACAGGAGCAAGTTCTTGGGTAAGAGGCAAAAACCTTATTAAATCTAATCTTTTTTTTTATTTAATTTGGAATAAAATGCATTTATTATTCGTTTTTTTGTACATTTCAGGGACTTATCCATGATCCTCTGTGACCCATTTGCCTGTAACACCTTGACTTTGAGTATCATGCGGAACTTGCAAGAGCTGCTGAGTCAGGAAGCCTTACCCAGAGTAAGTGTGGCTTTAACCACCATGTAAGCCAATGTTACCATGGTAATCTGATGTGGAGATGCGCTGATAAATCAGTCGGCGATTTATATCCTGATAAATCAGGATTAAAATTAAATGAGTTAGATGAGCAGACAATTATAGACATAAAAAATCCCCCCCAACACCCCCTGCCTTAGTAAACCAGTGACAAAGTCAGCATGTCCACGTTGAAACACTGCTCTTTATCAGTGTGATTCCTGGTCATTTTTTTTGACTCTGTATATCGCTATACATTAAGTCTGTCCTCTACTGTTTATTCTATAAATGGGTGTGACATGCAGAAACATGCAAACATTCTTTTAGAAGTATGATTTTCAGCATGAGAAAACTCATAAATAAATGTTATATCAGCTTTATGTAAGCTGTTTAATGTGGTTGATGGCGTGAGGGCTAGTGTGTCATGTTATGTCCTATTACACATTTCCATGCATGTTAAACCCATGTTTAATCAGCATGAATGAACGCTGTTCAACAGGGTAACCCCAGTATGAAAAACCCAACATATGATTTTGTTCTGTGATGCATCACACAGAGTATGCAAAATCACACCTTCGGGTGTTCTGGCTAAAGATGCCTCTATTCTTCCAGATAATGACATGCAACATTTAAATGCCGCTGTTATTGCATTCGTCCCCCAGTTTTCTGTAAACATTCCACTATAGATGAGCATCAAAAAGGTCTTCCTTCTTCTGACAGAAATTAGACATACTACTTTTCCTTTTTAGTCCATTCACTCGGTGCAACCCAACCCCCATCTTTTAGTTGCAAATTTAATGCAAACCAGGAGGAAAATCTTCCATGTCCTCAAAAGGTCCATGGAAGCGGTTGCAGGAGGGAACAATTTATGGATGTTAAAGGTGTAAACAACTTCTTTTTAATAATTGTGACACCACAGACAGGCGAAAGGAGCTCACGTTTTATTCAACAAACGTGTGAAAAAGAACTTCCACAGTAAACAGTTGAATTTCTTTTGGAAGCTTCCAAATAACACAAAGTCATTAATTTTTAAAGTTTGAAGGTTTTCTCAGGATATAACCTATTATGTCATATTGTCAACATGTGTGTGTGTGTGTGTGTGGTTGTTGTGTTTGTGCTCAGGACAGTTCGGATCTAATGCTGCTGCTCAGGATGCTGTCTCTGGGTCAGGGAGCATGGGACATGATTGACAGCCAGGTCTTCAAAGAACCGCGTTTGGTGCGTAGAACGAAAATTCATCTTTGGGGAATTTAAAAACAAAAAGACTGAAACTGGAGGAGATCTGCTGCTGTTTTGCTATACTGATTAGAAGCCAGATAAAGTTTCTTTCATTTACACAGCTGCCAGCTCTTAAATATTTTTTATATGTGATTAAAATTGTTAGAAAGCATTTAAAAATCTCCACCATTGCGATTATATCTTTTGTTTTTGTGTGTCTGTTTGTGACATCAGGATTTAGAGGTGGTGACCCGCTTTCTGCCTGCAATGATGTCTGTGGTTGTTGATGATCACACCTTCACTGTGGAACAGAAACTTCCCAATGAAGAGAAGAGCTCGCTAGCGTACCCCATAGGCCTGCCAGATGCATTTAGCAGGTAACTGCCTAATAGGAGGAAGTGTTGATATGTTTTAAAGGCCATTTTGACTCTTTGGAACCAGATACAAGGAAAGATTAACCAATATGGGATTTTTTTGTTTGTTTTTCAGGGCTGATACTAATTATTAGTCAGAGAGGTCAATAACTGATATCTGAAGCCAATTTGCAGTAAAAGTGAACACAATGGCATCAAAATTTGTAATAATGCAAACGGCAACAATTATCTTTGTTTATTTAAAAAAACTAGTAAATAAATACCTACTAGAAATTCAGGCTTAGCAGCATCTTTTATAAGTAAAAAAAAAAAAGTTAAATTAACAGTTCCCCCCAAATTTTTTAATTAAAGAATGTGAAACCTTAAATTAAAGTACTGTATTTTCTGCACTATTGGTTGCACCAGATTATAAGGCGCACTGTCAAGGAATGATCACTTTTTGAACTTATGTCACATATAAGGCGCACCAAATTATAAGGCACATTAAGAGAGACAAAAGAGTCAGAAATATGTCCGTCAGACTTTATGAAATGCGGTGACAGTAACTTTAGAACTTGTTTGTAATGCTCTACATGTTAGCCACGTTAGAAGAGTTGGCAGCTTTAATATATTTACAATACCTGTAATTTCAGACAGTCTTTGCAATACATAGAAAAACAGACTGATACCGTTAAAACAAAACGTTACTGTGACAACACTAACTCCCAACCTGCTTAGTGGCACGCAAAAAACGCACAGTCCGACACAGCTACACATTAGCCCTGTTAGCCAATACACAATAACATTCAACCTTGTTTGGACTGTGTTAAAAAAAATCAGACAGATGCCACTAAAACAAGGATTATTGTGACTACTGTAACGCCAAACCTTGTTGGTAACATAGAAAATGCACAGACACTGCTGCATGTTAGCTGCGTTCCCATATTCACTACAACATTCAACCTTGTTTGGACGTGTGAAAAAATAAAAAAAAATCAGTCTGATGAAATAAGTGTTACTGTGCCTACGTCAACTCCCAACCTTGTTAGTGACACACAAAGCAAACAAACAAAAAAAAACCCTGGTACACATTAGCTGCAGTAGTGTATTAGCAATAACACCCAACCTTATTTGGAACATGTAAAAGAAATATATATTTTGGCGGAGTGTTGTGTTCCTCTCAAAATTGCTTCGACATAAGTAAACATCCAGAATTATTCATATTTAAGGTGCTCCAAATTAATAGACTACTTAATAGAATACTTTTTTTTTTTTTTAAACGAATAAGGTTTTTAAGTACACCTTAAAGTGCAGAAAAGATTACCTAAAGTTACAAACTAGTAGTAAAAGCTCTGCATCCATCTATGCCTTCTTACCTCTTGCCAAAATACCTTATATCATCTAAAAAAGCTGTAAGTTAAGATCAGACAACATAAAGATATTAATCATTTAAAATGTCTTCTTTAACCTTTTATTATCTGTTTCCTTTCTCCTCCTACTAATATGTAAATATTGTCGCCCTGGATAAGCTCTTAGATTATTTGTACCTTCAAGTTAGTCATAGTTAAATATAAACAAGTCAAGAAGAAAACTTTATTGAAATGCTTCATCATAGCTGTAATAGATGAATGGTAAATACAGTGGGGATCGAAAGTTTGGGCACCCCAGGTAAAATGTTCTTTTATTGTGCATAAAGAACCTGAGGAAAGATTGAAAAATCTCCTAAAGGCATCACTTTACAGACGAGACATCCTTTTAACTTGTCAAAAAATATGCTTTATTTCCATCATTTACCCTTTCAAAATAACTGAAAACAAAATACTGGTGTGTGCAAAAGTTTGGGCACCCTGCAGAGTTAGTACCTTGTACTGCCCCCCTTGGCGAGTATCACAGCCTGTAAACTCTTTTTGTCTCCAGCCAAGAGTCTCTCAATTCTTGTTGAGGTTTCTTCATCCATTCTTCTTTACAAAAGTCTTCCAGTTCTTTCAGATTTCTGGGATGTCTGTTACGCTCTGCTTTTCAGGTCTATCCATAGATTTTCAATAATGTTGAGGTCAGGTGATTGGGAAGGTCACTGCAAAACCTTAAGTTTCTGCCTCTTAATGTAAGACAGCGAGGATTTGGAGGTGTGTTTAGGATCATTATCCATGTGTAGAAGTCATCCTCTCTTCAAATTTAACTTTTTCACAGATGGCATCAAGTTTGAGTCCAAAATTTGCTGAAATGTTGTAGAATCTATTCTTCTTTCTACTGGTGAAATGTTTCCTGTGCTCCTGGCTGCAATACAAGCCCAAAGCATGATTGATCCACCCCCATGCTCAACAGCTGGACAGAGGTTCTTTTCATTAAACTATGGACCCTTTCTTCTCCAAACGTACCTTTGCTCATTGTGGCCAAAAAGTTCCATTTTAACCTGGTCGGTTCACAGAACTTGTTTCCAAAATGCGTCAGGCTTGTTTATATGTTCATTTGCCAACTTTAAACGTTGAATTTTGTGGTGAGGACGTAGAAGATGTTTTCTTCTGATGACTCTTCCATGAAGACCATACTTGTACAAGTATCTCTTGACTGTAGAACAGTGCAGCACAACTCCAGAGTCTGCAGGTCTTTCTGGAGGGATGGTGCAGTCAAACATGGGTTTTGCTTTTCTCAGTCCTTAGAGCTGCTCTGCCTGAGATTTCTCTTGATCTTCAGATCTTGTTTTATCTTCCACTGTTCCTGTTGACTGCCATTTCTTAATGACCTTCTGAACAGAGGATATTGGCATCTGAAAACGCTTTGCTATGCTTTGCTTGCTTAGGTTCTTATAGCCTTCTCCTGCTTTGTGAGCATCAACTACTTTCAGCATACTATCTATATTGCAGGGTGCCCAAACTTTTGCACACACTAAAGTTTTGTTTTCTGTTATTTTGAAAGGGTACATGTTGGAAATAAAGCCTATTTTTTGACTTGTTAAAAGGATGTCTCATCTGTAAACTGATGCCTTTAGGAGATTTTTCAATCTTTCCTCAGGTTCTTTATGCACAATCATGTAACATTTTACTCGGGATGCCAAAACTTTTGATTCCCGCTGTAGAACATTTGTCATTGTGGTCAGTTTATATTTTTAGAATTGTTCCTTTGGTGAACTGTACTTCAACTTTGCTATTGTAACTTTTCTATGCTAAATGTGTCATCAGATACCTGCTGAATAACAGGGTGGCTTGTGAAATGGGGCTGTACTATGTCCTTCACATTGCCAAGCTAAGGAACAAGAACGCCTTACAGCGGTTATTACCTGCTCTGGGTGAGTGCTTTATAGAAACTCAGCTACTTTTGAATCCTCTGAAATATGGTCAGAATCAGTGACTGCACTGAAATTGAATAAACAACCAATATACTCTGGAAAGCCTGCAGAATTCACAGTATCTGCAATAAACGGAATTACTGCATTGAATTATTAAGAAGATTATAATAAATTTGGAATTGCCACTGTTACTCTGGTCAGTGCATAACGAGATTAAATATTCTTAAATTGGAGAATTTTACATTTTTGTTTTTTCCTTTGTTTTTTGTGCTTTTTTATCATTACTTTTGCTGCTAAGTTTACAATATAGAATGTATTTTCATTAAACTGAAGTAAAAATAATTATTATTTGGAGTATTTACTTCTATATAAATATGAGCTAGACCTACAGTAAGATGATGCAGAAGCTATAATTATGTTGGAATATAACATGAGGGAAAAGTGCATGTATCCTGATTACTCTTATTGTAGGTTGACATCACTTGAAAACTTGAAAATTCTTTGCTTGGTTGTTATATTTGTTTACAGTGGACACCTACAACGACATGGCCTTCAGTGACATTTTCCTTCACCTGCTGACTGGACACCTTACGCTACTTTCTGATGAGTTTGGATCAGGAGACTTCTGTTCAGTTGTTTTTGATGGCTTTCTTCTAACCTCATTCTCCAGGTTTGGTTGTCTTGTGCTCATTATCTCATATATGCCACACATTTATTTTTATATTATCTGATAAAGTGGCAAAACGTGCCAAGAAATTGGTTTTTACTGCAAAAATATTTTGCCATCTGTTTGTTTTCCAGCAAAGAAAACGTCCACAGACATGCCCTTCGCTTGTTGCTGCATCTGCACCAGAAAGTGCTGCCGTCATACATGGAAACACTGATGAAAACTCTTGAATCTCCAAAGCAGGTTAGTGTGGTGTCTGCCCTTAGATTATTCTTCTAGATTAAAAGACTTTATTTTCCTTCGTCTGCATGGAAGGAAGTTGTCTTATTGTGCAGTTTTAGAATGACTTTTGAGCAAGCCAATTCACAGCTGAGGTTGATATGCATTTCAGTTAATAAATGTTAAATTTATGTGTTGAGTAAAATAAAAAATTTGAATGAAATTTATGTTTCCAAGGTTTTTTTTTGTTTCAATTTTACTGTATAATCCAGTATTTTCTAAAAGTGATTGGAGCTTGTTGCAAACTTTTAATTATTAGAATGATTTATCAAATATTTTTATTTAAAAATGACTTCAGTTTAACATTTTTAGATGCCTTTCTTGTTACTGAAACTCCTGCATTTATAGACAGGAAAATCCTTAGTGAGTAAAAGTATAGGGCTACAATAGGGCCACAGGACAGCAGGACTCGCACGCAAGTGTTCACACTGGACAAACAAGGAGGGGCTTTTTCTTCTTTTTTTTTCCTACAGTTTACTAATGCATGTTTGTCACCTATGGTTGGAAGAAGTTTGGTGCGAAATGTCAAAGCTGTTCAAATCTTGCTGCTGGCATTGACTTTCACAGCTCAGTTTCAATGTATGAAAGACTTGGTGTCATATGATTTCATACGGCACAAACTACAATTATTAATTTCTCCATGATCAATTATCAAATGGTTGGCACGCCCATGAATTAGAGGAGACGCCATCCATACATCGCTACCAAATTCAACGCCCTGACTGGTCAAAGTTTAACTGGTTTAACTTGTAACACGCAGTCAGTTGCTGCCTATTTTGCATGAAGAGCCTGAAAACTGTTGTAAAAGCATGCATGAACGCAAGAGTTTTGAACCTGGAAGCCCAAACAGCGCACATTCACATTGCCTTTTCATTGGAAGGAGCTTCTTGAACACATGTTGTTGCAGGCGGTGGGAACATAACTTAACATGGTGTTTAAGTGTTCTCTACAACCTGTCGCTCGCAACATGCCTGCAGAAAAAAAAATCCTAAACATTTTCGCTTTACGGGTTCACAGAGTGGTCTCAACTTTGATATTTCCTGTGTGACTCATACAGGTTTACCATTTTTCACCCGCAGAGAGCCCATATCTACCTGTAAGGGCAATTGTGACGAAGGCACAAGTGTGGACCAATTTTAGAAAAATCCTTGAAAGCAACAAAAAGAATTAAATTAAAAGGCAAATTTTAGTCTTGACTGTGAGATAATGTACTCTTGACTTTATTTCTGAGGTCTTTATTTTCGCATTTATTTGCCATATTAACTTTTAATTTCTTTATTAATATTTTGGAGCAGAAGCTTAAAAGGAAGATTTCTTTCCAGGGACAGAAAGTGGAGTATGACATCATAACAGTCCTGTTTAACTGGCTTTTGTTGTGTATTTGTGGGCTGACGCTCTTCTGGTGTTTTCTGAACATAGTGCAGCGAGCCACTGAAGGAGCTCTACACTCAGCTGACAGAGAAGCTGGAGGCTCACAAGAAAAGCCCGCCGCCTCTAGAAAAGTCTCCGTCGTTGGATATGGGGCTTCATCCTGTGGCTGTTACCCCGAATGCTTCCGCTCCGACCACGCCCGTGTGAGACGCAGGGAGCTAAAGGCGCAGTTTTCTGTAGCTTCCCATCTGTTTGCTGATCAAGGTCTTCTTCCTTCTCTCATTTTTAGCATCTGTCAACTTTTTTGTGAGCTTTCACCTGAACACAGCCTTCAAATAAAATCTCTTTCCATTTGAGCGTTTCTTTTCATTTTTGTCCAGATGTGATTTTTTTATATTTAGCTTAAAATGTGTCTTGCAATATTAGAGTGCAGAAGTTATGTAAATTATTTACAAATACATGGTTTTAAATAGAAGCTAAGATCCTCTCCTGGTTCACTTTTACAACATTTTAAACATTAGTCAAGTGAAAATTTAACAACTTTTACATTTAAGTCGTTGTCTTTAAGAGCTGATATAGCTTTGACCATGCTGTCAGTTATCTTAATGTCAGGAAAGAGCTTCATTTTCAATTTGTTTTCCATAGACACATGCCGATAGAGAAAGAATATACTTATGTTTGCAGATTTTGACTCATTTTTTACCCACAGCCTTTTTCATCCACCCCACTAGTTCAAGACAGGATTGTAGAATTCCATCTTTTCCTGTGATAATTTAAAAGTATCACCTTGTTTGACTTTTTTAAATGAATCTGTTTGTATAATGTTGCAGAAAATAAGTGTTTAGCTCCTAAAAACAAGAATTGTGTCCCTCACAGACTTGTTACTTCTTTGAGAAGTTCTACCCTCCACTCATTGCCTGGATTAATGTCACCTGTTTGAACTTGTTACATGTATAAAGACAACTGTCCACAACAGTCAGACTGCAACTTCTCCAACAAGACCAAAGAGCTGTCAAAGGACACCAGGGACAAGATTGTAGATCTGAACAAGTCTGGAATGAACCAATAAACAAGCAGATTGATAAAAGGATAACAAATGTTAGAGCAATTATTAGAAAACAGAAGAAATACAGATAACTGACAATCTCCCTCCACCTGGAACTCCATGTTAAATCTCACCTGGTAGGGAACGATCTTTCGGAACAGCGAGGACACGGCCCAGAACTACAAGGAGGAACTAGTCAATGGCCTGCAGAGAGCTGGGACCACAGTTTAAAAACCAATAAAGACAAATGAAGGAAAAGTTGACATCTATAATGACTGCCTGTGCACATTTTTTGGCCTTAAGAGCCATAGAGACAAACTTTACGCCCTCAGATCTAAAGAGTTTAAGTGAAGTGACTTTTTCTTTTCTCCCCTAAGTTACTTTTTTTTACTTCTGACTGTGAGAACGTACTTAAGCCTGGAGATGTAACACCGACAAACATAGTTGCCCAAAGAGTTGGGCTTTCAATAAGGGTTAAATGTTTTTGGTAAATGCAATGATTTGTTTTAGCCTGTTCAGGGTTGACACCGCCTTTGTCCAACAGTAGCCAAGACAAATTCTAGCAACCCCATGACCCTAAAAGGGATAAAGCAGGTTAGGAAAATGAATTAATTCAAGGATTTTGATGATATGAACATTTGTTTGAAGGGAGGCAGGATCCTAAGGAAGGAATCTGCCGAACTGTATTGTGTATTTAATTGGATGTTCAGGAGCAAAGACACACATTGTTCATGGCTCTAGGCGCCAGAAGAGCAGCGGAGATCAATTCAATCTAAATAAATGTGTACCTAAAGCTTACAGTAAGGGTGTAATGATCATTGGATTTGTTTACCTATGACCTAACCCAATTAATCTGTCTAAGGTAAATTGAATTGAATTCAATTAAATTGAATTCAATTAAATTGAATCAACCTATATCACAATATATTTGTTACAAAATGAAATAAACCAATTATAGTCAATAATGAAAAAAAATAAATTTGGATTGAGACACAATAGCTTTATTTTATTATAACATAAAGCAACCAAGTTCCATCACAGTGGGCAACACACATTTGATGCAGCAAAAACTGATCAACCATCAAGAATTTAGCAAAGATGTGGTCATACAGTGTGCTAGAATGTTCTAATACTGTTCCCTTTGGATTATTTTGATGTAGAAAAACAAAAGTGAGCTGAACTTTATGAAAACAAAACGTAAATGGATTTGTCATAAATTCTTGTTTGCTTGTTGTTTTGTACACATACAGTGGGTACGGAAAGTATTCAGACCAGCTTCAATTTTTCACTCTTTGTTATAGTGCAGCCACTTGCTAAAATCATTTAAGTTCATTTTTTTCCTCAATAATGTACACACAGCATGGGGCGCTGTTTGTAAACCGGCGTAGTAAAATTTTAACAGCAATATTTTTGGTTATTTAGCCTCTTTTATGAGAAAAAAAAATAGGTTTAATTTTTCAAATGTGCTTTTTCACCTTTTAATTCGTGTATTTATAAATGTTTCATTTACTTGCTAAATATTTAGTTAGCAAGCTAAATATTAAATTTTTTAAGTTAAATATTTATTTTATAATTAGATATTTAGTTTACAAACTAAATATTTAGATCTGACCTAAATATTTAGTTTCCAAAATATATATATTTAAGTTTTGTAGCTAAATCTTTGTTTGATTGATAAATGTTAAAGTCTAATTTAAATGTTTAGATTAGAGCTAAATATTTAAATTGGAGTTAAATATTTAGTTTGGAGCTAAATGTGTATGTTGGAGTTAAATGTTTAGTTTGGAGCTAAATGTTTAGTTTGGAGCTAAATGTTT
>BSAI01000189.1:2144357-2228797 GCA_036245035.1 Adrianichthys oophorus | reverse complement strand
GAGCTAAATGTTTAGTTTGGAGTTAAATGTTTAGTTTGGAGTTAAATATTTAGTTTGGAGCTAAATGTTTAGTTTATATGCAAATTAACTTGCCGATAAGCAGAAGTGGCCTACCAAAATAAAAGCTGGATTTTTGCTCGATCTCTAAATGAATTGTGCCAGAGTTGTCGCCCTTGTTTTTATTCTGGTTCAAGGCATGTCCCACTTTCTGGCCAAAAACATTGGATGAGATGTTCTAATGGCTATCCAGACATTTGAGATTGGATCATCAGCAACAGCCTCCGCCACAGAGCCACAATCAGCGGGAAGTTTAAGGTCCCTAGCTAGCCCGCTAAGCTGTACAATGCTAGCTATGCTAATGCAGATGTAGTAGAATGCTAATGTTTGATTGTTAGTAGTGTAATGGGCTGCCTTATAACTATAAGTTTTATATTTATTGTAAATAAGCTTCTTGGTGCTCCACTACACTTTGAAAACCCGTTGGTACAGTCCGTATACTGTCGATGGTACAGTCCACTCTGCTGGAACAACCAGCTGCTCGGACATTAGCGCCCCCCTCCACACCTCAAACGTTTCCTTTTCTTTATTTTTATTTGTTTGACACCAGAGGTGGATTGGAGAGCTGTTTATTTTTGTAGAGTCCACAATCGTCCTGTTTTGGTCCACAGCCATCTGTCTGATTTATTAATCACAATAGTTGACCACACATTCTAAAGTTAGGATTTTCGAGTGATGCCGGCTAATTTACTTGGAGTGAAGCTGAACCATAAAACAAATATTTTTTCTTTTTCTAGTTAGGAAATTCTCATTTTGAATTTGAAAGTATTTCCACCTTTTACCCATGAGATACTACTGTGATTTAATACATTTTAATCCACATTCCTGCAACAAATA
Organism: Adrianichthys oophorus; assembly: GCA_036245035.1. Classification (NCBI taxonomy): domain Eukaryota; kingdom Metazoa; phylum Chordata; class Actinopteri; order Beloniformes; family Adrianichthyidae; genus Adrianichthys; species Adrianichthys oophorus. Next base: position 2,227,903 of record BSAI01000189.1, on the reverse strand, counting down.
CTTTTTTGAACTTCTGGTATTCTATACTCCTTCAAGCCAGAACTGAACTCGTTCCCAGCTTCATTCATTCATTTTCCAATCCGCTATATCCCTTTTGGGGTCACGGGGTTGCCGGAGCCTAACCCGGCTACTCATGGGCGAAGGCAGGGTACACCCCTGGACTGGTCGCCAGTCTGTCGCAGGGGCTCGTTCCCAGCTTCTGAAATTGAAATCAAAATTCCGTTTAGGTATCTTTCAGGGTTGCTGCTGTTCTGCAGAAACTATGTCCTAGAAAACAACAAGTCTTTTTATTTTTGTTAAAAACAGCATCATCATAATTAAAAGCCCACTGGGAACACTCTTAAAATAGATCAACAGATGATCAGAATAAATCTTTAACGAAGCTGCAGAATTTCCTCTCAAAGGAAATCCTGGGTTAGGAAACAGTAGATCACTACTAAGTAATCAACTGGAAATGCTCAGAATTATTTCTACCTTTGTTTAGTCAAAGATGAAAAGAAAAAAATTAAAAATGATTTAGAAATCAAATCCACACTTAGCATGGAGCAAGCCCGCCCCTTTTCCCCTCCCTGTTGCTGAGAGCTTTCTGTTTATGCGCTTGCAGCCCCTCACACCCCCAGCCTAATTTTACCGGTACAACAAAAATGGCAAGCAATATCAGAGCTATCCAGTTTTGATCCAGGTTCCAGCTCAGACAAGGGAAAAAAAGACGTACAAGAATCTATTTGTCTGCAAGGGGATGCATCAGAATGGAGAGGAGCAGGGAGCTTGTGGCTTGCCCAGCATATTTTCTACTTAACAAATACAATCTTTTTCAAAAAGCATTTTTTAATCTGCTCCTGATTCACAATGATTTGAATCAAATTCTCAATTTTAAGCCTAATTTTATTCATGTGTCCTCAAACATTAAGAATGCCACAAGAACCTGTTAAAAATACAATTTTCACCAAATCCTGATCTGAAGCCTCATTCTTCTCAATGATATGTTTTTGTTATGATCCATGTTTTGTTTTATGATGGATGCAGAATATTGCGGAGTTCTTCAGTGAACCTCACTTTTTAATTATGGGCACCAAATTGATCCCCCAAAAAATAAAAGTGAAAAAACTAAAATGAAAACACAAGTGTCTTTTATTCAGCTACCTGTATTTGCTGGTTGATCACTCATGGAGGTTGTCTGTGTTCTGTAGGTTAGTTTTTTAAATCATCAGCGTAGCTGCCATTATCAAAAAATATGTTTTTCAAGTTTCTGTTTTTTTGTGACTGATGCTTAAAACACGCAGCATGGTTCTCACAGTCATTCGTCTTCATGTCCTCTCATTCCATCACCAGGTACGCGCCACGGTGGAGGACATTACAGGGAGACTCCCAGACCAGTTTAATATGGCAGAGCTTTCTGCAAGAGCACAGGAAAGGACTCCTTATGAGGTGGTGGCACTGCAGGAGTGTGAACGGATTAACTTCCTGATCCGAGAGATCAGAAGCACATTTTCCTCTGCCTGCATGCTGCGGGGCGACAGGTCATAGTAAACACATAAACAGCACATAAGGTTAATTAAAGGGAAGTAGGTGCAACGCAGGCATGTCAAAAGGATATTTCATTTGTTTTTGACCCCCCAAAATCCTGAAGACTGCTGTTTAAACTTCCACTTCAACTATATATTTTTCTATTGTAAAATCGTTTCCTTCCATCCATTTTCTAAACCCGTCTTGTCCCTTTTGGGGTCACGGGGCTGGCGGAGCCTAACCTAACCTAACCCAGCCACTCGTGGGCGAAGTCAGGGTATACCCTGGACAGGTCACTAGTCTGTCGCAAAAAATCGTTCCCGGTGGTCTTTTAATTTTGATGTGCCGTTTATAGCAAAATCAAAAACCCTGTGTCATTTTTTTAAGACATGTTTTCTGCAGAGCAGAAGGAGTTCTTTAGAACTTGGCCTCTGGGTTGTGGGTGGGACTCTTGGTGCAGAAATCACCCTATGTTGATATCTCAGCATTCCTTTGTTTACACTCTCTCCAGCTATCTTACAACCCCAAGCTGACATTAGCAATAAAAGAGCTACACTATATTACCAAAAGTATTGGCTGACCTGCCTTGACTCACACATGAACTGCAGTGTCATCCCATTCCTAACACATAGAGTTCAATATGATGTGGGTCCACCTCCTGCAACTATTACATCATCAACTCTTCTGGGAAGACTGACCATAAGGTTTAATAGTGTATTTATAGGAATTTTAGACCATTCTTCCAAAAGCGCATTGGTGAGGTCACACACTGATGTTGGTAGAGAAGGTCTGGCTCTCAGTCTCTGCTCTAATTCATCTCAAAGGTGTTCTATGGGGTTCAGGTCAGGACTCTGTGCAGGCCAGTCCAGTTCATCCACACCAGATTCTGTCATCCATGTCTTTATGGACCTTGCTTTGTGCTGTGGTGCACAGTCATGTTGGAAGAGGAAGGGGCCGCTCCAAACTGTTCCCACAAGGTTGGGAGCATGGAATTGTCCAAAATGTTTTGGTATCCTGAAGCATTCAGAGTTCCTTTCACTGGAACTAAGGGGCCAAGTCAAAGTCCTGAAAAGCAAGCCCACACCATCATTCCTCCTTCACCAAATTTCACACTCGGCACAATGCAGTCTGAAATGTACCGTTCTCCTGGCGACCTCCAAACCCAGACTCATCTATCAGATTGCCATAAAGAAAAGTGTGATTCATCACTCCAGAGAAGGCGTCTCCACATCTAACAAACCCAGACACGGCAAAGAGTCCAAGGATGCCTGCGTTTGTTTTTCAAAAAAAGATAAACCAAGGCTGCTCTTCTGACATGATGGTAATCCATATCCCCCACTGGATCCTATCAATGAACCGAACGTTTCTGTTTCATGACCAAATAGCGATATCTCTATTGCTTGGACAGTTGGCACCAAGCGTTTTCCAACTTTAGGTTACAGGCATACTCTGCTTGAACAGTGTGAAGACCATTGGGCTAAATGCATGTTCAAGAACATGGGTCAAATACCTGGTGTAAGTGTTTGTGTGGGCATCCTCCAGGCACTTACATGTTATGTGCACACGCATTTGTTCACGGTCAGTAAGGACCCAGTACGCACACCTTACTAACAGGGAGAAAGTCACCCTGACACCATACGACAGCATCACCCGTATGCCATTAGTTTGTTTAACATTATCCTTATTAAAATATTTCCTTTCCCCTGTTATATCCTATAGTACTTACAAATACTTAACAACACACTTACCACATGCATGATAATGGTACATTCCGTTTTCAAGACAACCCCTAAGGTGGCCACAAGAAAACTGCAAGACACACCTGCTCTCTCTTTAAGTTGCCACCGCTCCTCTCTACGACCCTTCATGGACCCAGACAACGCAAAAACCTGCAGTACCCCTACGGGTCAACTTCTCACCTTGACAGACGCACAGACATCATGGTCATTCAGAATGCTTTAATAATCCCTGAAAGGAAACAAAATGCACCAGCAGTTTGTGTCAGTCACAAAGCTTTTGTAGGCAGTTTTACTTTTCAGAGGTGAGTGTTGCAGCAAACCTGCAGACCTGCTTCTGACAGAGGACACTGTCAGCGTGCAGGGCAGAACATTTATTTGTGCAACAATTATCTTTGTTTTTTTTTCTCCTTCTGTCATTTTATCTCCTTTCATTCTTCCTGCTCTGATGAAGTAGCTCACCTCGTCCATGCCAGTGATTTACATCAAGGCTGTTCCTGCAAACAAACAGGAAAACAAAGATTTTTACCGCTGTCCAGCCTACAGAACCCGCCAGAGAGGCCCCACTTAAGTAAAGCCCTCCACCTGGACAATAGCTGGGGTTGCATTGCTTGCCAATAATTGTTTGCCAAAAATAGTCCTGTTCTTTGCAGTAATAGACCAACTGTACTTTTAGCCTGAAACAAAAACTTCAGAAATTGTACAATACCATTTCCTTCCTTCAAAACTGAATATGTCTAAAGCATAAAAATCTTTTACAAGATTATTGACTTGTTCAAGTTAAAATTTTCTCAGCAATGAAAATTGTATCTTTAATTATATGGGTGGAGAGAAAGTATGGTATAGTGAAATATACTGTGCATAATTTATAATGTTTGATCACTATTTTGAAAACCTCAAAATACAATTTTTATTATAATGTTGCTATAAGACAGGGCTTTGCAACCTGAGACTGTGGAACCACATGGGGTTCTTTTACCCCTCCGCTGAGGCTCTCTGGTTAAAGAAAAATAAAATGTTTTTTATTCTGAAAAGTAACTTAAACTGATTTAATTTTGGTTAGTTAGATTAATGAATTTCTGGTAGAGATGCTCCACTAATGGTAAAAGAAAACAGTTTTTTTTTTTTAGTATTGAATCTACTGACAATACACTGATTAATATACTTGCTACTTTAACATGATCCTATGTGACCCATGGTGTCTTTTATTTTGAAAGGAAGTCATGGTAACCTCTGTCAAAATGTACAAATTGTTTTAACATTTTGTAAAAAACTATTAACTCTGTTTTATTTATGCAAAAAAATCAGTTCATTTATATTGATGATAATAGTAACAATAGCAGCCTTTTGTTGTGTAGCTAATTGACCCAGAATGAACAAAAAAAATCCTCTAGTTCGTTTTATTTTTGGCTTAAAGTTAGTGATGGAATGTGGGGAATTGAGGGGAATCACAGCTCTATTTTTTTTTTTACATTTATTCCAAGCTTTTGCAGATAGAAAAAAAAGAGAATCAACGCTAAAAACTATCAGATCCAACTTAGATCATGCTATTTACCACTTCCTTTGAGTTCAGAATGACCTTCACATTGCACATTTACCACTCTCCTTTTTAAAAATAGTTAAAGAAATATTAGGAATATTTCTATAAATATTTAGGAACAGAAATTTTAGGAGTATTTAGAAATAACACACTAATTCTATCAAAAACATGATATTGAGACATTTCTTCAAAAACATGAGTGAAACTAATTGTTCTATCTCATGTCCATTAGTCCTCTAGTGTCCTTTTTCTTGCCATTTTCAAAACACCTGGGCCAGCATTTCTTATTTTTGTGACTTAAGCTTAATTTTACTTTTCTTTTGAAGATCTACTACTTTTTTCATGCTTTTTTTGGCGAGTAGTAAGTCAAACGATTCAACACCATTTAATTTATTTGTATTTTATTTATTTATTTATTTTAGCCAAGGAAGCCCAAAGTGCTGTACACAGGGATAAACATAGATCCTAGAGAGCACCTGACTGGTGGTGTGAATGTGAAACTAATTCTCATGAGGATTTTTATTTGTTTGTTTTACTATAAGAAAAGTTTAGATGAGAGAAAATAAATGAGAAGCACTTTTCAGGTTTATTCTGTCTCTAATTTTATTCACCTGTGAAATGACCAGTGGGTGGGACTTCATGTCAAAGGCAAAGATGCAGGTGATCAGACCAAGACTTAGCAAGTATAGCTGTGATGTCAGCGAGGAGGAGGAGCCTTTAGCATTTTCTTGGCATTTCTTGTTCTTAAGACAGACGCTGCGCTCACAGAACGAACCTGCACACACAGAGCATCATTAAAGTCAGACCATTGACTGTATAAGAGAACTGGACTAAGTGACTCCGTCCCCCTGACGTTACAAACAGGAAGTACCCGCAGGTTCCAAGAAGACAAAATCCCATAGACTTCTTTTGAGAAATAAACAGTTAATACTCAGTCATTGTATTGGTCAGAATAAGCATTCTTGCTTAGATACCATTTTTATCAACGTTCTTGATAATCCAAACTTTTTTTCATCATATTTTTTTCTGTTTTGCCAGTTATTCTAGTTATAAACTGACCAATCAGATGCATCAATAAATGTATGTGGTCTTAAGTCAAACATTTGAAAACTTTGATTGACAGATTCTCCAGAGCTCGCTTCTAAGTGGTAGGTGTGTGGACCCTCAACAAGCTCACTCCTGATTGGCGAGAGCGGTTGCCATAGGAATAATGACTCAGACTGATTCAGACCAATCGTAGCTTACTGATGTCGTCTGGCTCCTTCATGGCAGCATCCATAAAGCAAAAAAACATGGTGACTGAACTGACTTGGAAATACATTATTTTCTTCACCATGTTCTACAAAGTATGACATTTTCTACGTCATTTTCAATCGATGACGTCACACTTACTTGATCCAGTTCTTATATACAGTCAAAGGGTCAGACCTCGAAACATTTTCCACATCCTGGAAAAAGTCATCATCCAGTCTTCCTGTTTACCTGTGAACTTTTCTGGACAGACGCAGCGCTGGAAGTCGATGCAGGTCCCACCATTCTGACAAATCAACCGTTCTGAGTCACACATGTTCTCTAAGGGAGGGAAGACAGCTAGTCAACAGCATTTTCATGGAATTGGGCTTTAATGGCAGCTAAAGTGCAAAATTTTCCTTTTGAGAAGTTCTGCTCCTCCCACTTTGTTTACCTGTGCATCCAGCTCCATCTCCTCTCCAGGTATAGCCAGGTAGACAGGAGTCACAGCTCCTCCCAGTGGTTCCACTCTTACAACTGCAGAGACCGGACTCCGAGCAGTATGGAGACGTGCTGCCTTCTGTGCTGCACTCGCATGCTGAGGACACACACACATATCGGTTTCCCCATCATTTTCAACAGGTGTGGAAAGAGACTCTAAAGATGAGTAAGATTTCACTTCTTTGTCCGCTCAAAAAATGTTTTCCTGCAGCACTGCTGGTATTCCTGAAATACTGAAACACTATTGGTTACCTTTACTGCAATATAAAGTATCCATAAAGAATTTGCTTTGTGCCAGGTTAATTTAAACCTCACAAAGCGTAGTTCAGGTGAGATTAAATACTACATACAGTACACAGTGTGGCCACATGATTGCCAAAATAAAAATACTCCATCCATGAAGAGAAATCCTTGTTTTATTTCCTTCGTGATTTTTTTATGGTTTTGTGAATCAGAGATCAATCTGATGCAAAGGAAGATGTTTAAAATGTTTTAAAAAAGAATAAGCTGTCATAAAATGGATAAGTCTAAACAGAAAACCAATCTTGAATTTTGCTTTTTAAAGTTCTAAAATGGTAGATTTTAGAAAATTAATTGTTATTTTTTTGTAAATGTACTTGTGGCATGTTGCAGTTAGATGCAATGAAATAAAATGCAAAATGGATCCAGTTTTGTTACCTGATGCAAACCTTTAGAGTTAGATTTTTGTAATGTGTTTTGATGGTTTTCTGTCACTTAAAGTACTCATCTACCTCAGCAGCCTGTCTTAAGGAGAAACCAGATTCCTTTTAACTTTTACATATTCATTCTGATCAGAACTTTTACCAAGACATTTCATTGAACTCATATTTATCTATTTTTTTTACATATATTTACAGTATACATATTTTGCCTATCACAGATTAGCTTCTGACACTGAAGAATGTGTTGGTGTGTGCAGCATAAACAGTACTGACCCAGGCAAATGTTTTCATCCTCCAGCGGCAATTCTGCGTTTCTGTAGTAACCAAGGCGACAATACTGGCAGTTCTGTCCTCGCGTGTTGTGCTTACAGCTCACACATGTGACCACGTTGACAAAGTCAATGTAGCTGCAACGGTTTGAGTGACCATTACACTCACAATCTGTCACAAACAGACACACAGTTAGAAGCTATAACTGATGTCAAGCCCTGAGTCTGAAGTACTCCTGTTTAATAAAAATGCTCCACCTTCTGAGTATACACACACCCTGTGCCCCAAATTATAAAACCAAACACAAATTAAACAACACAAACACTGATGTGAAAGGCAACTTACTCAACTTTTTAAAATTATGAACCTGTTAAATGCTGTCGTGTTAGTGTCATTGGGGGCTATAGAGTATTCTAAATGATGAAGGGTTAAGATTCATTTCAGACAAAGCCGGAATCTGTTAATGTTGGATATGAATATCTGACTAAAGAACAGGGACATGTAGACTTTGTTTCATTAAAAATACTCAGTTTGAACCGTGTTTTCCAGGGTAGTATTTGATAGGGGGACGCTCAGGTATACTGGAGCTACCATGTGGAAGGACTTACCCTGAAAGTTGACATAAAGGATTTTTGAAAGCTGACTAAACTTTGTTCCTCCTGGAATCAGAATCTTCTGGGTCTCTTTAGACACAAAGCAAGGTGCGTAGTTGTAAAGGTAGCAAGGTGTGCGGTCAAAAATGTCAACAAGAGCTATACTATAACTAATTCATATGACTACCACTGCTAATTTATGGTCTTGCAACAGCTAGAACCAAATACACACTATTCTCAGTTGAGTACAGTCATTTTCTGCTACTAAATTTTTTACCTTTTTTCTCATAGTTCTTGTCTTTTTTTGTCTTGCTTTTCGCTTCAATTTTCTCCTTAGTTTTCTCTTCAGAAACATTGACAGTCCATCAGGGTTAGAATGCATTTCCACACTAAAACTTTTCAAAACTGCAGTTTTTTGGTTTTTTTTACTTTAAAACCTTTTTCAGTACCTTTCTCCTCCTTTTGTTCTCCTGCTCTCTTTTCACTGGAATCTTTCTTTTCCTCAGGTTGTTCTTCTGTTGAGGCTCCAACTGATTTCTCCTTAGACGAATCTCCTTCCCTCTGAGATTCTGGACTGCCACCAGGCACTTGTTCAGAATTATTCGATTCTGATGTTTGTTCAGGTTTCATTGTTTTTTTCTCAGGGTTATTAGGAGGCACCGTCGTGGCAGAAACTGTACCTGTTGTCACATCACCACCTCCAGAGGGAGGCAACAAAAGCTCCTCCGTCTCCATTGGATTTTGAGGGAGACCATCAGTGGAAGCTACTACTGGAGGAACCTCAGCTATAGGGGATAAATCAGAAGCTTGTGTGTCTTTCAAGGTATCAAGGGTTCTAGAGGACAACTCTGCATCAAGAAAAGGTTTGATAGAGGGGGGTGTATTGAGAAGTGGTACGTCAGGTACAGGAACATCTGTTAAACTTTCAGGAATGCTTGTGGGTGGTAGTTGTGGAAGCAAATCTAATTGGGGTGCATCAGAAACAGGTGCACTGGAAAAAGGTACATTTGTTGAGGTGTCTTGTGTCTTTGGCTTTATCCCCTCTTGAGGGATGTCCAAAAAAGCTGAGTCTGCTGAAGGATTTGGAATCACAGAAGATGACTCAGGTGGAAGTTTGTCTACTAAAGTGACTTTTGTCCAAGATTCTTTTGGAGAAGGTAAACTAGGGGCTGGTGTATCAGTAGATTGTACTTCCAGTGGAACCTCAGGCAAAGGCATCTTTGGAGGTGGTTCCTCAGGGGATGCTACAACAGTTGAAGGTACATCAGGAGAAAGCATATCCAGAGATGGTTCTGTCAATGCAACATCTGGACGAGAGATTTCTAAAACTGCTGAATCTGGAGGTAAGGTACTAAGAGAAGGTACGTCTGAGGAAGATACATCAGGAGTTGATCCATCCAGAGGGGGTAATTCCAGGGGTGGTTCTCCCAGTGGTAAATCTGTACGAGGTATATCGATGCCAAAGTCAACAAGAGCAGAAGTTGGGTCAGCTCCTGTTGTAGGTGGAGCATCTTCTACCTGACTAGTTGAAACAGATCCAGTGAGTGGAACATCTTCAGACGAAACATTGATACTAGTTGTGGTAGTTACTAGAGTTTTTGATTGATTTGGAAAAGCAGCTGTTGATACCAAATCAACAGAAGGTGGAGTGATATCTGTCATCAGATTTCCTTTTTCAGTCCCAGAGAAGGCAAGATCAGAATTGGTCAGAGTCACTGGATCAGACATGGGTCCCCCCTCATCAATGCTGCTGCCTGGGATTGAAGGGCTTTTTATAACTAGAGTAGAGATACTAGTGGTAAGACTGGGATCAGGAGTGTTGCCTGAGTCAGACACACCATCTCCAGTACCCAGAGTTGGACTACTTGATGGAACTGGGCTCAATGAAGGTGTATTTTCATTGCTTGGATTAAGAAATTGACTGGAACTTTCAATTCTTAAAGTACTACTGATACCAGTAAAGGCTGCATTGCCACTGTCAGACCTCGTTAAAGAGTCTATGCCATTTTCAGAAATGTTATCTGCAGCAGTAGTACTTCTTAAATACTCTGTAGAACTAAAAACAGGTGTGGATGTACTGGTACGCCTGCTATTGTCAGTGTTAGACACGTCAATGTCATCAAGGGCACTTTTTGTTTCTGCAGCATCAGTACTCCACGTGTCAGTCATGGTAAAAGTACTGGCTAAATCTGATTCCATAGGAGAACTTGCTGGGTTTGTAACAGTAGTCATGGTGTACATAAAAATATCTGAAACACTATCAGTAGTTGGTGAGGGAGAAGTAGTTGTACTATCAATTACTGCAGTAATAGAAGGTCCACCAGCAGTGTCTACATCAGTTATAGGGGTAATGCTGTCAGTTACAGATGAAGGGGACTTAATAATGTCAGTTGTGGTGGTGGTGGGAGTAGAGTCAGTCATTCCATCTGATGAGGCAGAAGGTCCATCAGATGCTGCTGAGTTAGAGTCATCAGCCGCTGTCAGAGAAGAAGAGTTAGGTCTCTTTAGTCAATCATCTCTTCATATGCTGACAGAGCTGTGTAGACCACAGAAATGGGGGTTTTCTGCCCGTCCTATATCTCTACCATGCCTGTTTGGCTGGCAACATTTTTACACTGAATTTTTTTATGACAGTTTGTTGGATGATAAATCTTATTTTTTTATTGTAGAGAAATACCTCTTCTTCAAAAAACGGCAAAAAGAGAAAGCTTCAGTGGTAAGCTGTTGTCTGCCTTGTTGGGTTGCATTTGTTTCTTGTACTCTTTCACCTCAATTGGTAAATAACCCATACAAAACAAGGAATCAAACAATGCAATTTACCGGATAACTTTTTTTACATTCTATCTCTCACAGAGAAAGTGTGTGTGTGATGAACATTACAGACCTCTCTCATCTTTTTAAGTGGGACAACTTGCAGAGTCAGTGACAGGCAAATACCTTTTGTTACACTTTATACTTGCACTTTATAAACAGAGGAGTTTTACTTGACTTATTGACAACAAAATGTTCTAGTTCTATTGTGACAAATAAATCCTAATGCTGTGTTCACACCGAACTTAATTTGCGCTTAAAATTTGCAACTGCCATCTTTTTTTAAAAAATTGCTTTTCAATGCTTGTTCAAAAATGTGCTCATAAACGTGACACTCCAGACACATGTGGGAGGAGCTACCATCAAAAGTGTTTAGCCTAATCATCACATGGATGCCTTGACTGTATATCTGTATCTCATGTACAGACAATGTTTTAGGTGTTTTGATATATTGGTATGTTTGGTATGTGTACTTCATCACTCTTTAATCATGATTAGGAGCCAAATTATCTAATCAGAAGTGAGTAAAACCCCCAGTCTGTGTTCTACAGAGACCTTTTGTGGACTCGAACATTAATGTGCTTCCAGCCAAAGCCACACACTTGTAGACAAACCCTAGCACTTAGACAGGATGTGTGTCCACCAAGTTGGGAATATTCAGCTGCTGTCACACTTGCACAACACAAGTACTTGTCAGCTAAATATTTGATTTCTACTCTATAGTTTCAATGAGTTGTTGCTACTGTTGCATTTGCTAGACATCTCTGTATCCTCATATTTTCTTTGTTTGGCTGAAATGTATATTCTAAAGCCTCCTAAAATTGAATCTAAATTGATCTTAAATGTTTTTTATGTGTACAATGTTTAAGCCGGTAGTATGAAATTTTGAGATTTAACTAAAGATAAATTGTTTAGAGTAATGATTTTTGTATAAGGTTTAGATGACTGACAGGCCAATAATGACACACACATTCTGCTGGAGTACTGTGAGTGATGTACATACTGCACTCCAACAGCAGATATGTGGTTATGTCAGACAGCAAATCAAAAGAGATATCCCAGAAACTGTCAGGAAAGTTTTTATGCCAAATTGATACCAGTCATTGTTGACCTCTTCACCAAAAGCTTCATGATGAGCCAAATTTACTTAACATGACAAAAGAAAAGCTGTGACACACAGAGAATAACACCCAAAGGAACCAAGAATAGACAAGTGTGGGTAAAGAAGTCTACAGACATCATGTGTTAATTTGTCCCATGATGCAACACTGAGGGGGGAGGGGTGTTCACACAGGTAGATGGTTACATCAACAGACAAGGTAAAAGCTAAACATAACTTACTGACGACAGTTTCAGCTTGATCACCTGGAAAAACAGACACAGTTACAAATGTGTGTGCGTTTGTGTGATTGCATTTGTGTGTGCCTGGTCGCATTTGCATGCATGTAGATGCATACAGATGTTGGCAGAGCCCCAGGGCAGGGGCAGGTACGATCCTGGTCTCCAGCTGTTCAATGTGAAACCTTCTCTGCAGCGCTCACAGTCCTGTCCTGATGTATTGTGGTCACATTCACACTGCAGTGTTGCGTCACGAAGCACACACTGGGATGCGTGCAAATTACACCTACACCTAAGGAAACAAGCACACAAACACATGATCAGTGGTTTGAGAGATTTTTTTCTATCGTGTCCCTAAAGTGCAAATCACAAATCACTCAACGCAAAAATGTATTAAAGACCACAACAACAATTAAAACAGCAAAACAGTTCATTTTAAAAAATAAATAAATAAAATTGAAAATCTAAACAAATTTCCAGAAACCAAATCACAATAAATGAATAAATAAAAATAAAATACTTCAGAAAACAAAAGAAATTTCCAGAAAGCAAAATGAAATGTTAAAAACAAAACAATAAGAAACTGGAGGTAGGTACTGTGGGACATCGCTGATTAAATGATGATGTTTGAGTTTTGATGTGTACGTTTTTGTCAAATGCGTCTTTAAAGTCCGCATTTTATGGTAAAAGTTTTATGATTAGTACGGAACATGTCCAGTATCACTTCATGCTAAATAGCTTTCAGTTGAACTCTTCGACAAACTTTATCATCCAACCAGCGATGTTCTGAAATATCTAGCTGTTCAGGTTTTTTTTGTTTTGTTTTTTAACATTTCACTTTGATTTATGGAAATTACTTTTTTTTTTTACAAAATGTTTTATTTTTATGTTGTTTCATTTTTTTGTAGTAGTGTTTTGGTCTCCAGAATTTTGCGTTCATTCCTAAAATGTATTCTTTAAATTTGTTTTGCTTTTAAATTGTCTTTATAATCTTTAATATGTTTTTGTGTTTAGTGGTTTGCTTCTTTCCTGAACTTCTTAAGCTCAAACTGTAAACTCTTTGCACTGTAAAATTCTTCTGAAAATAGAACTTTCTAATCACACTTCAGTTTTACAGCCTGTGGTAATAGTACTTACATTATAAGTAATCCACTTGAAACTTTTTAACATTTTGCTGAACTTCTGTTTTGTTAATACAACTTTTGAGCTAGGTAAACCTGACAAACTGCTGCTATGTTTTGGTTTAATATTGTGTGGTTTAAAAATGAGTATTTGTCACCTTCTAGAATGTGTCCATTGTTACACAGGCTTTGCAGTGGTAAAGAGCTTTAGGGTTATAGAGCAGACTATGAGATGTTCATCCTGCTTGATGGCTTTAGTTGTTAGAGTATGCCGGACATTTGTACATGAACACACTTAAAGTTCAAGAAATGCACAGAAAAAAGCAAACTATTGTCAGGTTTTTCTGTTTTTGATGTGTATGTCTTAGTTAGTGTAGTTGAATGTAGTTGTTACCTGGCTGATATGTCGATGTTAGAAATAGCATAGAAGTACTTAAGTAAGTTATCTCTCTGAACATAGGTTCCACCCAATGCTGGGCGGAGAAGTCGCAGACGAAGGTTAGTGAAAGTGAAGAAGTCCCGAAGCCCCTTCATGGTCTCCATGCGGGTGTACAGAGCATCCATGTTAATGAGCTTTGCACCAGCAAACACACCAAAGCGAGTGCGCACTTCAAACACCATATTCTTTTCCTCCTAAAAGGAAACAAAAGTTGAATTGGGGACAAGATTAAAAATCTAAATAGACCACTAGAGACAGCATAAGAATGTCACAGGTTCCCAGAGAAACCATTGTAGGGACCAAATACTCCAGTGGTGTCCAAATCCAGGCCTCGAGGGCCGACCTCCTGCTGATTTTTCCAGAAACCCTTCCATATCTGCAGCTGATTACCTGTATCAGATGTATTTAGCCAATAAGGAGCTTCAGTGGCAGGTTGGTTGGAAAACATGTGGGACACCTGCCCTCGAGGCCTGGATTTGGGCACCCCTGAGATACTCACTTTGGCTCCGACCCATCGGGAGTACTGCTCTGTGCAGATCACTCGGGTTATGTTACTCGGTGCTAATTCCGACACTCGTTTTGGTGACATGCCAAAGGTTTCTAGACAGTCGTCAGCGTAATATTGATATGGCTGCCAAGTAACACCTGCAACATATAAGCACAGTGAGGCCATTGATTTTACAGCTCATTGAGTTGAGTACTATGAGCACAGACCTCAAAACTGTTCCACAAACTCACACACAGTACAAGGTACTCCCTTACCACTTTAGGGGAGATGCTGTTGCATTTGATATTTTATGTTCATGAATGCCATTGATAAATCAACTAAATCAACAAAACTAATACAAAACACAAAGATTTAGATAGAAAGAAACTGTGTTTGTTACTATAAAAACATTTGTTTTTTTTCCCATCAACCTTCTGGTTAAGTTCACAACATAACCAACACTGAAACATAAACAACACTGTTGTTTTGGATCATTTAACAACAAAACCTGAAAATGTTCTCCACAATTTTTCCATCCTCAAAGTTCTGCAACACTTTATGTTCTATTCCATATTATTTCAAAGCTGGTATAAAAAGTCGCTTTTCTCCGCGACAGAATCAGCTGGAATTACGTTAATAGCATCAACTGCTGAAGTTGCCATAACCAAAAGGATGGAAACGCTGAAGCTAAAGATAGTTTTTTCAGAACTTATGGCAGTGAGTGGAACTTCCCAATTTTTAAACGGAAATGATAAAGCACTTGCTAGTTTTACTTTGAAAAAAAACAGGAAGCTTTACTGACACTTTATTTTAAAGATGTGTTTACTCCCGGTGACAGTAGTGCTGCACATCCGGCTTTGTTCTGGTTTATAAAATTAAAATCCAGGATATGTCTGCATTTCAGAGCAATAAATACATTGTTCCCTAATTATATTTTTACTACATTCCACTATATTGATAAAGCAAATTAGCAAGCCTTAGAACCAAGAATATTCGTACTTGAATTTTCAGTTGCAGATTGGGAGTATCCAAGTACTCTGATACACGTTACAGCCCTGCTAATTACCTTTCAGTTTGTTCTAGAAAAGGCTACTGCTCCGATAAATAAAAAAGACAGAAGAACATTTTCTGACCGTTCTGTGTCTGAGTTTAAACTTTCAGTTCAACTATTACTTAGTGACATACTAAGCTCTTACTCTGAGACCAGCTCCCATAGATTCATTCAGTAAAAAAGCAGTAAAAATAATCAGTTTGTTAATGATGCCTGGCAGGCCCTCAGGAGAACATTTGATGCTGTTGCTCCTTTGAAACCTAAACTTATCAGACAAAACCGAGTGGCACTGTGGTTTAATGGTGAAACACGTTCTCTGAAGCAAACAATTCATTAGTTAGAAAGAAAATGGCGCCGCTCCGGCTCAGAGCAGTCTCTGAATAACTGGAAAAAAAGCCTCCTAAATGATAATAAATCTCTGCGTAAAGCCAGAACCCAATGCTATTCAACTTTATTATCTGAGAATGGAAACTTTTTAGTACAATAACTAGGCTGACCAGCAGTCTCAGCTCTGTATATCCACACATTCCTGCTACTCTCAGCTCTGAAGAATTTCCTTACAGTTTTTGATGGTAAAATCTCAAATGCTAGACATAAGTTGAACAAAGTTATCCTATTATCAGCCCAGAGCAGGCTGAAGCTGAGAGTAGCAGGAATATGTGGTTCTACTGAGCTGAGACTGCTGGTCTGAGACTGCTCTGAGCCAGAGCGGCGCCATTTTCTTTCTAACTTACGGGTTGCTTGCTTAAGGGACCGTGTTTCTGCATTAACCATTGTGCTACTCGGTATATAAATGCATGTATATAAATGTTTGTTTTGGGGTTCCGGGTTAAAAACTCGGACATTCACTAGTCGCCATGCAAGTCCATCAAAACATGCGACCATTGAAAGTGCATTGAAAGTTAAACTTTTTGAACTATGCCCAATCAAGATTTTAGACTTGGTTGTGGCGTTTGGGTAGCATCCTTTTCAACCATTTAAAAAGTTATTATAAGGAGAAATTAATAATTGTGGTTTGTCCTGGATTTACATGACACCACCTTTTTCATATATCGGAATAAAGCTGTAAAAGAACATGCTTGGCAAGATTTGCACCGCTTCAAAGTTTCTGACTAACCCTCTTCCACCTGCAACTACATGTTCTAGTATTGGGTAACGACAGTCCACCAGGGACTTAGCATATTACTTAGATGTTATTTACATCTGCTAAAAGTGCGTTCAAGAACGTTTAGTGCATTCCCTCAACGAGCATCACATGTCCGGTGTGTAGCATTAGAAATGAGGTGAGGAGCTCAGTAATCCAAGGGGAGCTTGGGACAGAACCCCTGTTCCTCCACATTGACAGAGGCCAGTTAAGGTCTTTGTTGGAAGTGTCACTGAGCAGGTATTCTGGGCATGTCCCACCAGGAAAACCAGGGCACAAGTGGAGAGGGAAGTTCGAGCATCTTTGCTTGTTGGCTGCTGCCCCATTGACTTGGCTCGAGATTAGCAGAGGGAAGGTGGATTAATACGTATACGTATGGATGGATGATTATCTACATGATAAAATGTCATGTATCTCCATAGAAAACCTCAGTCACTCTGTCAAGGCTATTAAAACGTTTTTTTTTAGTCATACAACACTGGTTTATGTTAATTGTTTGAGTGTTTTTTTCCATCGTGGTGCAGTTACCTTTGTCCAGTGACTTCTCCAAAACCATGCTTGTTGGTCGGCCATACTCAAAGGTAATAACTATATCATCGACCACCTCCAGACTTTTGTTCCAGGACAGAGTGACATTGGCCTGTAGAGGTTCAGGATACCGAGACCACGTGACAGTCTGCCAGTAGGTAATGAGACCGCCTCTTTCTCTGTCTCCCATCAGCTGAGGAGGGTGAGACAGATCAGGGCTGGATGCATCACACTCATCACTGCACAGGTATGGATTTTCCTAGAAAAACAAAATAAGCATAACTGAATTATAGTATTATTAGCTGCAACAGATAGCTCCTCAAACAGAGTATTGGAAATGTGTCCTGTAACCAGCTTTTACTAAAAGAGCTTAGATCTACTCTGCAGACCTACCAATGAGGTTGTGTGACATAACATTAGAAGCAAAACGTGTCCTGACAGAATCTTCCAAAACTTCACAAGAGACAGTTTGATGCTGTTTTCAGATCATATTTTTTGGTTTTACGTCACACGTATATCATATAAGAATACTTTTCTAACTACAATATTTTCCTATTGTACGATTTCATTTATACCCTTGCACTTAAATGATCATTGGATTAAATTGGCGCAAGCTTGTTCTACTTAAATGTATCTACACATCTCCTTTCAGATTAATCGCCCATTCACTCAGATTTCTTTTTCTTGGGAAACTTGTTTTCTCACACTTTTATTGTGATTTCTACACTGATCTTTCACACAAATGGATTTTAGGCTTCAAAGTTTATTAGGTATTGAAAAAGCATTGAAAATTCTTTGCTTTTCCATTTACATTATTTTTTAATTTATGTTTTAATATAAAACTGTTTTTTGTCCTCTACAATGACCTGGTAGTTTAAGTGAAAAGCAATGAACCACTGGGTGGTTTAACTCGGAACCCCATTCCTGAAATGCTGAGTGTCTAGGAAGGCATTGGGTACCAATTTTAGAGTAAATGGTATATACACTCACTGGCAACTTCATTGAGCACACCTGTTTAAATGCTCGTTAACGCAAATTTCTAATCAGCCAATCACATGGCTGCAACTCAATTCATTTAGGCATGTAGACATGATCAAGACAATCTGCGGCAGTTCAAACTGAGCATCAGAATAAGGAAGAAAGGTGATTAAAGTGACTTTGAACGCTGACCATGTCCATCCTTTAATGACCAAAGTATACCATCTTCTGATGGCTACTTCCAGCAGGAAGGCGTCATGTCATAAAGCTGGAATCATCTCAGACTGGTTTCTAGAACATGACAATGAGTTCACTGGACTCAAATGACCTCCACAGTCACCAGATCTCAACCCAATAGAGCACCTTTGGAATGTGGTGGAACGGGAAATCGGCATCATGGATGTGCAGCTGATAAATCTACAGCAACTGTGTGATGCTTATTATGTCAATCTGGACCAAACTCTGAGGAATGTTTCCAGTATCTTGTTGAATCTCTGCCACCAAGGATTAAGGCAGTTCTGAAGGCAAAAAAGGGTCCAACCCGGTACTAGCAAGGCTAACAAAGTGGCCAATGAGAGTAAATTATTTTTTTTTACTTGAATAAAACATTAAAGGTGACAAATAAAAGACTTTTTTGAAAATATAATATTGGTTTATACTTTGACACATTCGAGTTTCAATTAAAATGAGACATCCCGTTCGACATAGGATCACTCAGCTGAAGAAAATGTCCTCCAGTTAAGCATTCTAAACATTCTTCTGTCGTCTTTGGTAGGTTTTTACTGCTGCTGTTAATACAGATGTAAACAGGACTTTATTTGTCTATGATCAAGTACAAAAAGCATTATGAAGTATGTACAAATATATAATTGCAGCCCTCCTCTGGACAACAACTAAACATTGTTTCGCAGCACAAGAAAATATGTGCTTTTAGCATTTTTTTTAATAATAATCAGAGCTCAGTGACCTTGTGGAAGAGTGTCTGCCCTGAGACTGGGAGGTTGTGAGTTCAAATCCAGGCCGAGCCATACCAAAGACTGCCAAAGAAAAATGGTACCTAATGCCTTCCTGCTTGACACTCAGCATTTAGGGGTTGGACTGGGGGGTTAAACCACCAAATGGCTCCCAAGCGCAGCTGGGACTTTAGCTCACCACTCCCCCAGAGGATGGGTCAAATGCAGTGAACACATTTCACACACCTATGTGCTGATGGGACTTTAACCTTGTAGAAGATCAGACTTTTTTTTTTAACCAAAATTCTTTTTAGTACAGCAATAGTACAAGAATATGAGGATTGGGCACTTTAGTTGGCTTTATCTGTGATAATGTCTTGGTTTTAGTCAAGCTTTGTTTTGAGTTGACCCCCTTCTCAGTCACTAACCATTCAAGTAATGTCAGCTTTGTACAGCACGCTTCATTTACCTGCTTTATTTTGCAGGATCAGATAAAATCCACTCAGCTATAAATTCATAAATCTAACAAAAAAAATTAAAACAAGATTAACCAATTAACCCTAATTTTCTTAGATTATGATCATTTTGATTTCCTTTAGCCAGAGAGCTCTATCAGAGGTAATGGCTTCAGGTGACTAACACCTCCGTTGGAGATTTCCTCAGATTTTTTGTAACTCACACTTAGTAATATTCTTGTTTGTTTAGTGGTTTTTTACTCATAATAAAAAGCACTTTCATTATTTCTCTCTTGGATTAACAGCTACTTTTTGGTCCATGTTTTTCTGTAATCACACACAGGTTGCACACATCAAAGTCCATTTGCATGCGAGCCGAGACACTTGTCCTGTAAAATTTTGCCCTTGTAAAACATTAGTTTTAATTGTTATCCTAAAAGGAGACTTGTGAATGTTTCTGTCAGGTGGTAAATGCTCTAAGACTGTGGAGCAGGATCTCTTACAGCCCCCGTGACAAAGTGATGAAGCATTGCTGGCGCTAATCAATTCTGAGTGTTGGAGGTTTATCCCGTAAGTTCGTCTGCGCCTGCCAACTGTCACATCGCAACCACACAGTTTACCCGAGGTCAACCCACCAACTTTTTAATCAGCAGTCTACATCCAATGAGGACGGAAGATAGTCCTAGCTGATTCTAAAGCAAACCTTATGCTTATACCTGGTGGTAAAGGAAAATAAAGTCCCTTTGTGATATTGTGCTTTAATGTGCCCCCTTCATTGCTGTTCACACCCGTGCTGCGGAAGACCTCCCCGCTAATCTTATTACTCTGCTGACAGTTTTTGTGGAGCGACCTCTGTTCAGCATGAATGTAATCTGAGTACTCTGCTGACACCCTGTGTCTTTGAGAGCTACAATCCACATCCTCAGTTTCTCATTATTAATGGTTTGATGGAGCTACACCTCATCTTGAATCATGGTCCACAGGGACAAACTGTGGTGTGCTTGTAGTTGTAGGTCAGACACCTCCTGCTGTTTTGGACCTTCAGTATATTTATGAAACGAGTCAAAGCAATTATTTATGTCAGGTTTTTTTTTGCTTCATTATCTTTTACACTAATCAATAATTCAGGATTCAAACTTTCCAGAAGGAGCAATTAGGTAGGCAGCGGGACTCTGTTGCTCAGTAAGGGCTCATTGGGGCTCCCATCTGTAGCCATGCAGAAGGCCAACAGATGATTGACAGCATTTTACTTTTTCATTGAAAATTGAGATTCAAGACAGAAAAAGAGGAACAGAACCAGAGAAAGTGTATGATTGCAATGAAAAAGAACCTGGTGCATATAGATATGACAGAAGAGGATACCACAGAGACAGATGATCCCCTGTGCTGTTCCATAGTAGCTGTCATTTATAATGCCTCAGAGGCACAAACATTTGTAGCTTTTTTTTCATCATTGGCTTGAAACATTTTGTAAATGTGATGTATTTTTGGTTTATGACTGTTCAGCCTTTGTCAGATGCACCCGTACATTGGCTTGACCCGTACGGGTGCTGTGGGTTTCTGGGTTGTCTGGGCCCAGGGAGGGTCGTAGACAGGTACAGCTGCATCTTAAGGTGAGCATGGATTCCTTGAGGCTTGTGAAGCCACCTTAAGGGATGCCGTGAAAATGGAACGTACCATTGGTAAGTGCTTTAGGAAGTATTTATAAGAATAATGTAAGTTGCACACTTATGACGTACAGGTGACGGTGTCGTATGGTACCCTTATTCCACACTAGTTATTAGTAAGGTGTGCTCACTGGTTTCTTACTGAAAGCATGCAAGTTGGTGCGCAGGTAATATGTGTTCCTTCTTGTGTGTTTATTCCAGTTTTATTTTAGTTCCTTTTGGCAGGTTCTGTTTTTTTCAGCTACTGCAGCTCTTTTTCTCTCAGCCTCGACTTTTGTTTTCAGCAGATTCATTTATATAACTAATCAACTCCTAAACTTTTAAAATCCCACCTTTAGTCATCTGAAGTTTTGAAGAATTGTGTTGATGGGATGTTAGCCGTTTGCTTCAGTGGTCCTGCAGATTCTCTGTGTAACTCAATGGATTTGACATAGAATCTTCTAATGTTCTGCTGACTTTGATGCTGGATTGCTGCAAAAGTATCATACACCCAAGGAGCATAGATTCTATTCTGTTTCTTCAGTAAATGCACATTTTTCATTGCAGATTCTGCTGAAATGATGCCGGGGTTTTGGATATTTTCTCCTACTCCAGGAAAACTCATGTTGTACTTTTAGAAAGGTCCATCCTGCTCTTTAGATGTTGGTATCCTGAGTTTCAGAAGCTATATCCTAACGCAGCACAAGTTGATACACTTTATGTATAGACAGTGAAAGCATTCTGAACTCTGATAGGTTCTGGTGGACTCAACCACACAACAACAAAATCAATAGTTTATGAGTTTTGTCAAAAACATAAAAAAAAAACTTGAAAAGCCTGAAATCAGCATGAATATTGTTTGTCAAATGCACAGTATTATGGGTTTCAGGTGAGTTCACTTACCAGAGTGCAAAACCTTTCTGGTGGGTTT
Organism: Adrianichthys oophorus; assembly: GCA_036245035.1. Classification (NCBI taxonomy): domain Eukaryota; kingdom Metazoa; phylum Chordata; class Actinopteri; order Beloniformes; family Adrianichthyidae; genus Adrianichthys; species Adrianichthys oophorus. Next base: position 2,205,962 of record BSAI01000189.1, on the reverse strand, counting down.
CCACAGGTGATACCTGGTGGGTCAACTCTGATCTGCATAAACTCCTTCATGTTAGCTGGGGGGGGCTGACATGGGTAAGGCTCCCATCTGGGCACTGCCCCCAAGTTGGAGCGACACACATCATACTGTCCACTGAACTGAGACCAACTCAGTGGAGACGAGAGGACGAGGATAATGGCCAGGAGGCGGTGGGATTCGCAGTAAAGGGTCATTTTGGACATTCAGACGTCTCCTTCATCTCACTTTGGCTTTCACCAAACCCTTTGCAAACAATTGGCTGCCATCGGTTCCAGTTTTTTGGTGGGGGCTTGTCATGAGAACCAGGTGTACATCTGTGAAATGACCTGCACACTTCCGATCTGTAAAAAAAAAACAAAAAATCACAACAGAACCCAATCAAGACACTATCACACCCTACATGTTAGGTCATGACATGGACCGTGATATACATTTTTTTTCACACCGTTCCAACCAAAGCACAAAGACACTCCGATGTTTTTCTGCAAAGTTACTTTGTTGTTCTTCCGAATATTAGCTGAATTTTCTATGCTTTTTCTCCTGCAAGTTTTGAATAAATTATTCTCCAAATTTAGGTTGAAAAGTTGAAAAAAAAAAAAAAAAACTAGAGTAAAAACTGTAGAGAAAGTATACCCTGAACTCTTGGCTGGTGTTGAAACAGTTTAAAAGCCTTTTTTCTGATACCTCTTCGGTTGAGTATTTGTTTTAATTGGACTACTCTATCTTCATCTTTTAAAAAAAATAAGCATTTTAATCATTTATTGTTAAAGGTAATGGTTAAAAAATATTACACCATTACTGAGATTTTGAAAAATAGAATTAACAAAAGTTGGCTCCTCTGCTGTTATTCAGTTTTTCAAATGACACAACACAGAAACGTCAGCTTTCCTAGTGTCTGTACGCTAACCTGTCTGTCTCTGTCCGTGTCTCAGCTACTCACTTGTTTGTCCCCCGTGGAGTCTTGAATAAAGGTTAATTAAACACTCTTTCTTCCTTTGTTTGCCTTCTTCTCTGGCTTTTATCGGTTCTGTTGTGCTCCGCTTCTTCCTCCTTCTAATCTCTGTCTTCTTTTAATCCGCTCACTCCTCCTCTTCTCAGAGAATTAGAGAGAAATGTCCTGACAGCTGAAACTTAACTGAATCCCCTATGTAAGTCATCTCCTTCCACCCCCCGGTTCCCCCCTGCACTCGTCTTTCACTATAGTTCAAACTCTTCCTTTTTTTCACCTCCGTTTTTTCTTCCCATCTCTTGCTGTTTAGTTGAATCCATTTGTTAAGTGCATAATTTTTTATGCTGCATTGCATTTCTATCAGTGCCACACCTTGAAAGGTAGAGTAGAAGTAGAGGTGAGACAAATGCTCTGTGAATGTCAGTCACGTTACCAAGAAAGTAAGACGGGTGAAAGAATACCACATTTTTACATCAAAGCTACAAATATTCACATAGATGGCAACAGCGTTTTTTTCTTTTTTTTTTAAATGCAGCAGAGCAGATCCGTTCCATAAAGCAGAACTGATCCTTGTAACATCCAGTTTATAAACTGTGAACTGGACCTAGTGAGTGTGACATCACTCATAGAAAATAATTTACTTCCAGCTCCAGCCAAATGAAGTCGCCATTTTTTCACAATACGGACGTCGCAATACTGGAACCAGATGATGTCAGTAAGCAGTGACTGGTCAAAGTCAGTCTTACGCATCATTTCTATGGCAACCACTCTCATCAATCCGGAGTGAGCTTGTTGGACTAGAGACTGCATTCTTTTTGAGGCATCTGATTGGTCAGTTTATTATTTGAATAACTTGCAATTAAGAAAAAAATTATGAAAAAAGTTAGGATTAGCAAGAAGATGTTAAAAAAAGTTATCAGAGCAAAAATGGTGATTCAGAGTAATAGTAATGGCTGAGTAATAGCTGTTTATTTCTCAGTAGACGTCTATGGGATGTGGGCTTCTTTGGGCCTGGGGGATTCTTTCTGTTTGGAACTCCAGTCCTCATACAGTCAGTGGACAGCACTCTTCGAGTCTCCTTTAAAAATAGATTTTGTGGGTGGACACATTGTCAATTTGGTGGCCCTGTCTCAATTCATTTCCTGATTGGTCAATTCTCCTTCCATTTTGCTGGCTAACAACTTTAGTCACTTATGGAATTGGTCTATTTTAATTAGAAACTACAAAAGTTTTGCTCATTCAAAATTGCTATGAATCCTTTTGAATTCAGGGTCTTGTCTTTTTGGTCATGATCCAAAGCCAAGAGTGGAAATGTTAAAACCCACAGTAAATCAGGAGCCTTTGCCTTTTTAGCTCAGCTTTACTACAACACATCAATGCAATGGTTGCATTTTCTGCCTGCTGCTGCTTCAACCATCCACCTATCACTCTAATGCTCTGTTTGTACCTCACACCGGAACTCTTCCAGTGGTGGCCACAGCTCTCCAACGACCAGGAAGCCTGTATAATGTGCACAAAATAAGTAATTGGTCAATAACAACAGTTAGTTTTTTACTTTGTAATTCAACCTCGATAGTTAAAGTCACACTCTGATCATCTTTTGATCTATTATCAAAGTGTTATCATTGGTCTTTCATTTTTGCTGTTTTTTAGCAAAGAAAAAAAAACGGTGTCATTTTCTAGGTTATGTTTTCTGCAGTGTGGTAGTAGTTCATCAGAAAATAAATTAGGAATTATACAGGTAACTAATTCAGAGAGCTGACATTGTAACATGTAACCACTGGAGGACAGAAGAGCTTCTTAAAAAGGAAGAGAAGGGTCTGCAGGGGACAGAATTCTTGCATGTTTGTAGGAAATAATTATGTTCTGCTCTATTATATAAATACATTTTTTAAAATCAAACAATGTGAATTCCTGTATTCCTTTTTTAAACCCTGTCTCTTACAGTGGAAGTGTGTCTAACACTACAGAGCAAACTCATCTGTTTAGGTGGGACAGCTTGTAGAATCATCAAATTCTGATACTTTTCCCCGCTGTATGTGCTGCATCCTCACTGCATGCAGGCGTCGCTGCAGTGCTTCACTGTAGCTTCAGTGTACTGTGAGTTTGAGCACATTGAGACAGAAAAAGGAAGAAGAGAAGGAGGAAGGAAGGAGAAGGCAGAGGAGGCGAAGCGACTGAAACTGGGAGAGTTCTGGTAATACTTTGAATTTCCTGTCATTTGTCGGCTGTCCACCTGCAGCCATGTCCTCCCGCTCCGACAGCAGAGCAGGTAAGACTCCTCAGTGACCTGACAGGTGTAATCCACTACTTTCTCTGGCTTCATGCTCGTCCTCTTACTGAGAATATTATCTTTCTTTTTTTTTATTGAGGATTGAGGATGTATGTGGGGGTTCATTTCTGACAAAAGACTCAAAAATGTTTTCTCCTCCAGCCTCACAGTTTGTGAATCTAACTACGAAGCTGATGGGAAGACTCCAGACTCAGTGGAGTAAGCGGCCTGAGCAAATCAAACACATATCATCTGAAAGTTTAAAACCGTCAGAAGATGACCTACAGCAGAACCAGGTACAAACATTCACACAAGCACCACACATCCACACATTTTTGTAATTTGTTTGGCCTTCACAGGATGTCTGAGCTCCCTCATTTTGTTGTCATATCATATTTACTTAGCACAATGATTTTGTAGTCAACGTAGGACTTTGCTATTGTTGTTTCTTTTCCTCTGGGGTTACATTAGGGTTCTGACTTTAAGACCAGTTCTGTCAGAACCAGAAATCAGCTCTGAGCCCACTCTGAGCAAATCAAAGACAAAATGCAACTGACCACTTTTAGTCCAGACAGAAAGAAGCAGGAACCACTTTGCACCATAGCACTGCCTATATTTACTTTTTGGACGTTTTGAGCCCACAACAGCTACAATGGCTGTTTGGTTGGAGGTGTGTGCAAATCCCAGTGTCATAGACTGAAATGTTGGTTGGGGTTGGCTGCATTATCTGCCCATGAATGGAAAATTTTTTGGCATTGTGGTACGACAGCTAACCTCTGAAATGTTGTGTGGTGTAAGTCATCTGCAGCTAAAGAGTTCATCTAACTCATAGACTGGTTAATCCATGTCAACATCTGATTTTAGCTTTAGCTGAATCGATCTGGAAAGAAGAGATTTGAATGGAGTGGTGGGTGTAGGGTGACATCCTCAGGAGTGTACAGGCTCATGGAAATGTGTGTGTTTGTGTGTTGAGTCTGTGGGTGTGCTAGCAGGCCAGCAGCAGGCTGTCATCAGCTCGCTGCAGTATTTCAAAGCTCTGGTGGACAAACTGGGTGTGGAAAAATCTGGAGGGGACAAAAGGTGTCTGGACCATTCTGTGGTGAGTGGGCTCCTGGGCGGGGCATCTAGTCGAGTCCTGGAGGCAGTTCAAGTTCTGGCTCAGCTGGACCCGCATCTGCACAACAAGTATGTCCAAGCAGATTGTATGTGATTTTGAATGTCAGAGCCTGCTGTTTCCTCATTTCATTTCTTGACTGTTTTCCACAGTAAGACCATCTCTGGCTGTCTCACTCGCCTCAATCACTCTCTTGCTCAGCTGATTCACTGGGTGGATCGGGTGATGTTGCAGAGTTTCTCCTGCAACAACAAAGACTCCACAGAGAGTGTTACCACTGTGATCAGGGCTCTGCTGGACAGTGTAAAGGTCATGATTTTTTCCAACATTGTTGATGACATTGACAACAGAAAGCACAAATACAAAAAAAAGAAAACATGTATACTCAGTTTTCATGTTTACAAGCTGCCTACTTAGTGCCACCGCATTATATGAGAACTGAGTGTTCCAAACAGGAAGTAACTGTATGGCTCCAAGAAGCCTTCAATAGAGACTTCCATAGAGAAATAAACAGCTATTACTCATTTATTCTATTTGTAAGAACAACCGTTCTTGCTCTAATATATTTTTTTAAACTCATTCTTCCTCTTTTTTTAATGAATATTTTTGTAGTGCAAATGATTTTGCACTACAAAAATATGAATGAATGAAGAATGAAGTTGTAAACTGACCAATCAGAGGCCTTAATTAAAGTAGGCAGTGCCTGCTGGCCCCCACGTTGACCGTTGAAAACATTTGATTGACAGATTTTGTGTAGCCCACTTTCAAATATTAGAGCTGAGTACCTCCTGCAAGCTCAATCCTGATTGGTGAGAGTGGTTGCCATAGAAACTGTGACTCTGTCCTACTCAGACCAAGCATTGTTTAATGATGTGGTCTGGCTCCATCATGGCAGTGTCTATATACATATATGTATATATATATAGATATATATGTATATCTATCTATCTATCTATCTATCTATATATATATAGATCTATATATATAGATAGATATCTATATATATATAGATCTATATATAGATATATATAGATATATATATAAAGTATCGGTAAATCATTTTCTATGGGTGATGTCACACTCACTCAGTCCAGTTCTCATATACAGTCAATGGTGCTGCCCCATTGAGGTGTATTGTTTTCGAAATGTTCTTAAACTATAAATGACAGAATTCCTGCTTTCTAGAGCCACAGGACTGATGGAAGAACAAAAGGCTGAAAATAGAAAAAAACACTGAAAAACATTAGACTGCAATACTCACAGTCATGATGTATGCTGGTCTGATTTTGTGATTTAACGATATCCTCATTGAATTATAATTCACATATTCTTCTGACTTGTTCTCTAACCTCTGCCCAACTTTCAGGAACTGGTCAAATTGGCTGCAGTGAGACTAGAAGGTTCTGCCCCGATCTCCCCTGTCCAATCAGAATCAAAATGGCTGGATGATAAAGACAAATCAGGCATCAAGTTAACCTGCAAGAGTCCTGCAGAGGATGATGGGATATCTAAAGTGGAAATAAGAAGTGAGGAGGAGAATGTTGCTTTAGCTCCTCCCAAACCGCCCATGCCTGTCCTCCATATGGTTGTGTCAGACCTACAGAGGTGAGATTTTTCTGTCTGACTAGCTGAGCTGAGAGGCTTAATATGATTGTTATTGTGAGATGTTTGTTCTTTTTGAGAAATGTTCTAGTTCAGTTTGATTTGTTCAAGTTGAACAGTTTGAATTCATGTGGTCTAGATCAGTCTTGTCAGATAAGAGAAGGCCGCTATAAGTGTTTCTGAGCTGGTCAGGGTCAGTTTGACCACTCTAGTTTACACAAAAAATAACTCTCTGGGCCAATGTGGTTTAAAATTCGATTCTTTCCAAATAAATTTTGACCAGTCTGGTCCAATAAATGAGAATGCTTTTAATACCTGGTTTGGATCATTTTAGTCCAGACTGAGTCAGTCTGACCCAATCAGAATCCTTTTTGGGATTTACTGTCAGACAAAAACATAATTAAATGAATTATGAGAATAAAGTGTGAACACACACAGAACTGCATGTGAAACAGAAAGAAGAACACATCATAACCACCACAATTTCCTGCCTCTAAAACTGTTGCAACTGAAGAAGCACAAGAAGAAGTGGGAGAGAAGAAAATAGGCAGAAAACAGCAGAAGGTTTCAGTCATTATCAGCATTTCTTTTTAAAGCTCGTATTGTCAGCAGCCCTGATCTGTTTACCAGCTGCAGACGTGAAAAACAGAATTTCCCGTAGTTCAGGTTGTGAAACAGCAAATAATTTAAGACTGAGCTTTTTTATTATGTGACAAATGTTTGTCTGTTTGCGATTCTACAGAAGTCTGAGATGTTTTCAAATAAAAAGTCTCCTGAGTGTTTTCAGAGAAGCTTCGGTGCTTAGCTTGGATAAATATCAAGGCATTTTATTTTATTTTTTCATTTGAACCAGAAAAAACTCAGTTATGTGTATTTTTTGTTTTCTTCAGTCCTCCAGCTCTCCCGCCCAAAAAGCGTCAAACATCAACAGCGCCTTGCCCATCTCCATGCAGGGTTGCCATAGTGGCACCAATGAGAAGAGAAACTGATGCAGTATTGGAGCAGGTACAAAAACTGGATTTACATCAGCATCTTTTTTTTTTTTGCATGGCTGCTTTAGGACTAATCAGAGCTGCCAGCCTAATTATGAAGTTGCTAAAATCTCAGGTCAAAGTGAATCTGTCAGAGAACACCTTTTGACAGATTTCAAGGTGTTAATATTCCCATTCATTTGTTTGAGCATGAGGTTTACAATATCATCCTGACAGCTTTGACTGCTGGCAAAATATAACTCAACGAGATGTGAAGTCACCAGCATTACACAAAAGATGTGACATAAATGGTTTATTATCAAAGCGCACTCCGGTCATCTTTTAATCTATTGTTTTAGCCAAAAACCAAAAAAACCTGTGTCCATTTTTTAGAACATAATCTCTGCAGAGCGGCAGGAGTTCATTAGAAAATCACCTCTGAGTTGTGGGAAGAACTGTTGGCATGGAGCAACCCCGCCCTTCTTTCCATCACTAATACATATGAGAGTTATGTGTTTGCACTTTCCTGCTAGCTTACAGCCCCTTACCCCCCCAACTTAAAATTACTGGTTCATCAAAAATGGCAAGCAACTTTGGAGCTATGCAGCCGTACAGTTTTGATCCAGATTCTAGCTCAGGCTAGGAAAACAAAGACCTTCATGGATCTTCTTGTCTACAAATGGATGCATCAGAAGGGAGCAGGAACTTTGTGACCCACCCAGTGTATTTTCTACATAACAGACACGCTTTTCCTGATTCAGAGTGATTTGAACAAGAAGTACTCAGAAATGCAATTTTTATCTTAATTTTCTTTACGTTTTCTCCATTGTTAGAAAAATGCTACAACTAGAAGTTAAAAACACAATTTTTATCCGAGTGGGTTTTTGAAAAAAACACAATGTTTGTAGATCTGAAGACACTTTAAATCTTTATAGAAGAATGAGGTAAATCTGTCTGCAAAGTAATATTCTTAATATTTCATTTGTTTTTGTTAAATTTTACTTATTTTGCCATGTTGGACTTTTTTCACATTACCTAGTGAGAAATTCTGCAGAATCCTGAGTCTGATTTTATAATCTGTGTTATAAAACCCATATTTGGGTAAACGGAACCTGACTTTAAAACCTTTGAATAACTGCAAGAACTCAAAACCACAACAGTAGAAAAAAATAAATTCCTTTTTTTCACACGATGTTGTCTCAGTATTCACTAAAACCTCAGCTGCCGTCACTCTGAAGATTGTTCAGAAAAACCTCAAAAAGGACAAGACACTTGAAAAAAACACGAACCTCACAGTAGACAACGTAACCACAGTTATAGTTAAGATCTGTTGCAAATTTATTTTTAAAAATCTACAGGTAATAAGAAAGCAGCTTAATGGCAGATCCTCTATGAGCTGGAATGAGGATCTTCTCCATGAACAACCTGGAACAAACAGCAACCAAAGCAGCAGTAACACAATGCAGACTCACACTGTGGAAAAAACATGTGGAAGAAGGATGGAAAAAAATAGACCAAGAACACAAGAACTCATTGATCATTTTGACATTTGAACATTTATTTATAAAGAAAGGGACATTGCATATTAATTAATATTATAAAGCAAATGTAAGTATACCAGATTTGAGCCATGGGACAGTTTCCATCTGAAGTCGATATTATTGAAAAAATAGAACAGATTTTAAGAGGAAGGAACTACACATGAGCAGAATATAAAACAAAGGTAAAAGACAATGCAAAATTCAAATAGAAATGAAGTAAAAAACTAAACCAAATTGAACATTTTAAATCAGTGTCGGTTTCGTAATAAAACGTTCTGATCTTAACACTTCGGACACAACAGTAAACATACAGTTCAGTCTCGAGGAAGAAACAGAAATTACAATAACTTTCATAGATGTGAACCTCCAGCATGAGGAGGACTGCAGCATAAAAGTGGTCAAAGAGTAAAGGAAAGCCACACAGACCAGGACTTGGTCTGATCATCAGAACAGCTTATTGCACACAAACTGTCCGTTTACATCAAAGTCACAGATCAGATAAAACAGAGCCATCCAACACACTTTAAAGCAATTTAACTTATTATGTAAACCCAACGAGCCCTACAATTACACTGAACCGATATAAAGGCATTGTTTAAAGCATGACAAATATTATATATATATATATATATAAAAGTATAAGCATATTATATATTTTTAGGCATCACAATAAAATGTTATGTTGCTTTCTCTTTCACAGTAAAAAGAAAAACCATAGAGAGTCATTTTGTAAAACTCTTTTGACTCATCAGTTTTCTTGTTGACCAAGAAAGCGACCTCTCATGACATTCATTATGAATGAAACCTGTAAATGGAGAGCATGTGATTATAACAGCCATCAGATTAAGGATATAGATGGCTGAAACTTGCGTATAGTGACAGTGAATGCAAGAGTTTTAAAAAAAATAAAGGAATGCAAGATTTTTGAATGTGGGATAAAAACGCGAATTTACGTAGGCTTTTCATTAGAGGTGGTCGCTTAAACACACGGTGCAGAGGGCAGTTAAATGGACGCCATCGTGAATGTTGCTTAAGGCTGTTCCGGAGCTGAGAATTCAACCTAATCATGATAAATGTTGCCCTTGTTTGTGTGCAGTTGTTAAATCACTGCAAAAAGGACATCTTCAGGAAGTAAAATGGCCCTTGTTTCAAGAAAACATGTCTTATTTTCTGTCTTGCTGTAAAAATACATCAGGAATGTTTTTCAATGACAGGATAACAAAACATGTCTTAGTGACTAGAATTGTTCATTCATTCATTTTCCAATCCGCTGTATCCCTTTCGGGGTCACGGGGTTGCCGGAGCTTAACCTGGCTACTCATGGGCAAAGGCAGGGTACACCCCTGGACTGGTCGCCAGTCTGTCGCAGGGGCCACAATCACACACCCATGCACACTCACATTCACACCTAGGGACAATTTAGAGTAACCAATTAACCTATGAAGCATGTTTTTGGATGGTGGGAGGAAGCCGGAGTACCCGGAGAAAACCCACGCATGCACGGGGAGAACATGCAAACTCCACACAGAAAGGTCCCCCAGCCAGGACTTGAACCGGGAACCTTCTTGCTGTGAGGCAGGAGCGCTAACCACTGCGCCACCGTGCAGCCCGGCTGACTAGAATTTGTTTTTATTAAAATAAGAATTCTTGCTAAAGCCATTCTTCTTAACTGATTTTTTTGCTTGTTTAAAGGTTTTTTTTTTTTGTAATTGAAGAACTTTTAAAGTATTTCTGTGGAGTTTGTTTTTAGGTAAAACAGCGTGGTAACAATTATTTAATAACTAGATAGAAAACACAGAAGCATCTGCTTAACAATGAAAGCAAAATCCAAGATACCATGATGACGATCAAGCCTCTCATCTGAAATGTCTGCTTGTTGCAGGATGACAGCTGCTTGAAACACCTCTCTTCCTCTGCAAACTCTGGTGTGTGGAACACACACCGTGGTAACACACACCCACAGGCACACAAACAGACTTAATGTTAGCAGCAGAGGAGGTGTGAGGTCATTTCCTGCTCCAACTTCCTGTCTGTTTTAAGATGGTGCTCATAAGTTCCCCCTGCTGGACTGTCTTTCACAAGCATCTCCACACACAGAAAAGCACACACACACACAAAAGATCAGATTCTCAACCTTCACTGTCTCGTCTTCAGATGATGATCCGGATTACGAGTTTCTCCACAGGGACCTGTCCTCCTCTGAGCAACTTCCTAATCTTACTCTCAGTACCTTGTGTCCTGCCCTGCCAGAAAAGAGGCATCAGAGCAACACATGTGAGAAAACACCTGTTGGTGCTTCTTCTTTTCTGCCTGTTTTTTGCCTTTGTGAATCAGGAGTCATTAGTTGTCCTCTGGATTTGGCCCCACCTGTCTTGAGTGAGAGCTTCACACAATGTAAACCTGTTCCAGGTCCTGAAGAACTTGAGTCTTCACCTCTGTCCCCTGTTAAGACACCTCCGCCCCTTCCTGAGAAGAAACATCACAGTGAGTGGAGCCAAAGCTGATGTTTTAAAAGAAGTTATCCGTTCATCTGTCTGTCTTTTCTGCTTTCAGTCCATCAATACCTGCAGCTCTGTCTGCCCTACAGCGATGAGTCTGCAGCCATGTTCTATCAAAGAAACAACAGCAGGCAGCCGGAGATGGACACTACCCAACAGCTGTCAGACTTTCATCTGTGCAATGACTCTACTCCCCAAGTTCAAGCCCTCTCTGCTCCTGCACTACCACCAAAGAAGAAGCAGCAGGAGGTAAAGCAACATGTTCTGTGAGCTGATGGTCTTTAGCCACACATATTGATAACTACTACGGTTTTCATTTCCAGGATTCCTCTGATAAAGAAACTGAAGACAATCATAGCAGACACATGTGAGATGTTTAACATGTGTACAAAACACCCACACAGACCTACACTAATCTATGCTACAACACTGGAGTTGTTAGAGTCTCAGAGCCTTCAAACTTGTTTTTGATTTACAGTGAAGAAAGTGTAAATCAGGATACTGAGCTCAGCCTCCAGAGCAGCGAGGAGGATCAAGTGGAGGAGATGCTCCTGACCAACCAGGAAGAGATCTACTGCAGGATCACAGTGAAAACTGAGGTAGTTCATTCCTACCCTCTTTTTTATGTCTCTTGTGTTATAAAACACATTGTGGGCTGACTCGATCCTCCACCTCTTCAGGATGAAGACGGACCGGATGTGAAGGCTGCTTCTCCTGAAATATTGTTGGTCCATGCCTCAGAGCTCTGCAGCAGCGGTCAGTTCCAACAACAAATTACTACTTTGTCACTGTTTTTACCAAAAGCTAGCCCTGTAAAGGTGGATGGTAAAACTGAAAATACCAAGTCATTCAGACAGTAAATAGGAAGACAAAAGTCAGACTTAAAGACCCACTCCAGTTAAAATGGTGTTTTTGAAATGTAGCATTTTTCTCATGATGGAGGACATTCATAAAGAAAATGAAGATTAAAATTGTGTTTTTTTTAAAGTATTTCTTCACTCAAATCCTTATGAATCAGGACCAGACAAAAAATGAAATTTGAAAAAGCTCGTAGTTATGTAGAAGCTACAAACATCAGGCAACACACTTCCTTTGATGCATCCTTCCCCTTCGATGCATCCACTTACAGACAAACCGATCCATTAACATTTTGGTTTTTCTCGTCTGAGCTGGCATCTGGCTCAAAACTGCATGGCTGAATAGCTTAGATACTGCTCGCTATTTTTGTTGCACCTGTAATGTTAGATTGAGGTTATGAGAGGCTTTAAGCAAGTGGTAGAGGGTGTTAGTAAACAAAGGGCTGATGGGAAATGAGAGCTGGCTTATTTCCACACCAATGGACTTGCACATCAACTTAGAGGGAGATTTCTGAGAAATTACTGCCGCTCTGCACAAACTATTTCCTAGAAAACAACAATACAAAGTTTAAGTCTTAAGTTCTTGAGGTTGAGTTGTAAGTCAAGCCTCAAATAATGGTGAAAAACAAGACAATGGTTGTGTCCGAAATCTTTCACTACTTACTACTTATTGCACTTTATTGGCCTTCTCCATTTAGTAGGGCTGTCTGGATTTGCAATTCTTTAATCCAGTGCCCTGGAAATCTCCCAGAAGTCTCTGCAAAAAACGAGTGTGCATCACTAGATTGGTGAATATAGACCATGATAAATTGCATTTAAACACATTTTCATTAGAAAAAAATGCATTTTAATTTAATTTTTATCAAAAATTCAAGTTTTCATCTTCACAACACAGTGACTTCATAAATAGTCTTCATAAAATGTTCATGTTTATTAAGTTTTTAGTTTGGGAAATCCATGACGTCATATTTGCTGTTGAAAAAAAAAAGTAGTGAGGATGGTGTCAAAATTACTTTTAAAATTCAGGGCACTAGATAGTCCCGCACTATAAGTCTTTAGTAGTTTGGAGTAGTGAGGGCATAGCTTAAGTCTCAAGTTCAAGTCCCCACTTCTGCTGTAAATTCATACAACATTTAGGCTAGATCAGCACCACATGGTCTTACCTCTGGAGTTGACCTTTGATCTGCAGGTTTGTAACTCGATGTGTCTGCCCAAGCGGGTCAAAGGGTTCTTGAGCAAGCCACAGCATCTAAAGAGCTTCCTGGGGCTTGTTTAGTGCCTTGCATTGCAGCAAGCAGCCTTGCCTCATGGGTGAGAAATTGGTGAAGATAGTGTGATTTGCAAAGCACTGTAGTTCTTGCAAGATTTAAATAGTTTTGTAAGAACAGCACACTTACCATTTGTGACTACACACTACACTGAACAGAACCGTGCGCGAACAGAACGGGTCAGGACTCTGAGAACGGTAACGTAAGAGCAGCTCCTTGAAAATCAGACCTGGACAGCAAGAACATTTTACCTTGACCAACCCATAACCTGGTAAAGTGCTTCTAAATATGTGTGTGTTTTCAGAGGACGAGCTGTTTTGCGAGGCCTTCCTCTGCACTTACCGAAGCTTCATCAGTCCTGACAGAGTCATCCACAAACTGCAGCACAGATATCCTTGAGCAGTGACTCACACTCTTTCTATCTGAGACTTTGTGTTCGTTTTTGAATTTTGGAACTACTGAGTCAATCCAAATAAATTGTTGTGAACTCTTAACTTGCAGCACATACAGACACCTTTGTCAGGAACAGGAGACTGGGTACGAGGAGGCCGCTAAAAACACATTTCAGCTGCTGGTCAGAGTGGTTGATGAGCTCAGGTGAGACACTCACATGCACCTCTGAACTATTCAAAAGCTTTTGCTTGGTTGATTACAACAAGCCAACAATGTGACTGCAGCTCAGATTAGTCATCTCCCTGGCTTCTACAGTCACATGTGAAAGTGTCTTTGGACTAAACCCCAAACCATACTAGTGTACTAGTATACTAGTGACGATACTAGTGTATGCAACTACAGTTGGTCCGAAATGTCGAAGCGTTGAAAATCTCATGAATCTTGCTCCAGACTTTTTCTTTAACATCTCATTTCCATTAGATGAAAAACGCGGGTATCATAGAACTCGGGCCCAGACTGAAAATATTAATTTCTCTTACATGACCAGTTTTCAAATAGTTGGCACTTCTGTGAATTAAAAGGGACGCCATCCATACGTCACTGCCAAATCCGAATCCCCGATTGGTCAAAGTTCAATCAACGTGCTTTCAATGGACACACGTCTAGTACGTTGAGCCCAAAAATGCTCTTAAAATGCATTTCGCGTGTTTACATAGACTTTTTGTTGGAAGTGGTCGCTTGAACACGTGTTGCCGAGAGCAGTGTGAACGTAACTTGAGTAGAAAAGTGCAACACAAGTATGGATATTTACTATTTACAACTATACTAATGTCAGTGCAGGTTCTCACTCATCCAGGTGACGTCTTGAAGTTGAGTCTCTGAGTCATGGTGACATAAATCTTCCTTGAACAGTTTCACTTCATCAAACTGATGAAGCCACTTGGATAAGTGACGAAATCTTTCAAGGAAGAAGATTTTAAGCCCAGTTGCCATGACTCAACTTCAGGACAACTATGCTGATGAAAAAAAGGAACCATCTGGACAACTATTTTAAACAATATGGTCTTCAGGTAAGAGGACCCAAAGTCCCTTTTGAATAACTGGGAAAATCCAAAACTTCCTCAAGACCAAGGGAACCCAACTGGGATCAATGAATAGAAATCAGTCTTATTCTCCCAATTTGAAATTAAAATGCTATAAAGACACATTTAAATCAACTTTTTGGAAAAAATCAATAAACACCAAAAGAACAGACAGCTAGATCTGCTTCTGTGCAGACATCTGCACATGACAGCTCATGGCAGTCACATTTTGCAACTGGAGAGGAGGAAAGAACAATAAAGTTGAAGCTGTTGGAGTTTTGGGTACATGAACAACACTGTGTCTGTCCAGCCCCGTAGAGCTTGAGCCTGATTTGCTGCTTCTCTTGGTGGACCTGGTGTTCAGCCTTCTGACTGCTGGAAAGCTGGGACTGGCTCACCTTCTGCACTCCAAATTCCTGTCCATAATAGACAAGCGTTGGAAGTTAACCGGTTCTCCTCGTACATTCTGCCCCCTTGCAGCCAAAGGTGTTGCCGCCAGGTAAGAAGTCTTTCCTGATTGGACAACTGTAAGACAAACTGGGCTGTCATTGGCCAGCTGCACATCTTCTTCATCTTCCTACAGACCTGGAACGCTGTTGGATTACAGGAGTCAGGATTTAGCCGAGCAGCTGACTCTGCTGGACTCTCAGCTCTTCTACAGGATTGAGGTTTAAATCATTGTTTGTCTGTCTCACCTGTATGGTTGTCACCTGCTCATCACCTGCTTGTATCTTCTGTCCAGCTTCCAGAGGTATTAATGTGGTCCAAAGAGCAGAATGAGGAGAAGAGTCCCAACTTGACAAAGTTTACTCAACACTTCAACAATGTCTCCTTCTGGTAAAAAAAAAAAAATCCACAATTTCCTTCTGCTCTAACTATCTGAACCAGAGGTCTGCAACCTTTAAAACTTACAGAGCCATTCAGGTTGTTTGTTTTTTTTTTACAGAGAACAACCCAGTAAGAGTCTCAGAGTCTTACTTTACCCTTTAGAAAAATAAGAAACTGATTCATATTTTAGTTAATTTTACCATTATAATAAGTATGAATTAACAATTTTTTGGCATAAATAAAACATAAAGAGAAAATAGCCTGTTTTTTTAAATATGAAGTAGTTTATAACTTTTGACAGAAGTTCACTTGACTTTCTTTCAAAATAAGACACCTATGATACATAGAGTCATCTCAATGAAACAAATATACGGTAGGAGGCAGTGTAATGGCAGCAGTCAAAAAAAAAACAACACTTTTTAAAATCAAAACCTTTTTTTTTCTTTAACTAAAGAATCCCAGTGGAGGGATAAAAGATATGACTTCAGAGCCTCAGGTTGCAGACTCCTGCTTTAAACTATAAGTTTGAAAGCATGCAATTAGACAAGACGCTTTGCACAGAAAAATATTTGATTTAGATTTGAGTGCACTAATATTTAGAGATGTCCATTGGTTATTGCTGTATGTTGAAGTTAAATGATGTCTGACTTAAGGGTTCGTTCAGTCATCATCCTTCAAGAGAAAGCTCAGGACAGAGAGAAGCTGCTGCTGAAGTTCCTGAAGATCATGAAGGTAACCAACCTTTTATATTTTGAACTTTTGATATGCTGTGAGCCTTCACCAAAACCTTTAACCTAAACAGCTTAATGACTTGTTTTAAAGCTGTGGGGCATCGATGAATATTAAAAGCTGCCTGTTTAAGCCTCATTATCAGCTTTAGTTTTGGGTGATGCTATTCAGGTGAAGGCCATCTTCCTGTACCCAATCCTCAAAAAGAGTTTTTTTGCATTTATTGTTTCTATATTTGTCGTCTTGTATGACAGGTAAAGACACACTCCAATGAAAACTGGGTTTTTAGTGTTTTTAACATGTTCTTGTAGCATTTTTCTCATGACAGAGGACATAAACAGTGTAAACAAAATCATTCTTCTTTTTTAAACTTCATTTTGAATCAGGAACAGACAAACAAATGTGAGTGGAAAAAGCTTGTACATGTGGCCTAGAATCTACTACGGCAAGCCACAAGCTCCCTGCTGTGCTCCATGCATCCACCTGTAGATGACTTGATCCACATCTTTGTTTTCCATGTCTGAGCTGGAATCGGGATGAGAACTGTACGGCTGGATAGCTCTCATATTGCTCGCCATTTTTGTTGCACCGCTAATGTTAGCTTGGGGTTGTGAGTGGCTGTAAGCTAGCAGGAGAGAGGAATGATGGGAAATGCCCGTGGTCAGTTTTTATTGGGTTTTTTCAATTAGAGCTGTTTAAATTGAAGTGTCACATGGTATGTATCCCTTCAGCACTTGAGGAAAATGAATAACTTCAACTCATACTTGGCCATCTTGTCTGCGCTGGACTCTGCTCCCCTGAGACGTCTTGACTGGCAGAAAAATACTACTGAGGTCTGTTCAAGATTATTATTTTTATTTGTCCGTCCTGCAAATGACCAATCATCAATTATCTTTTCATGTTTGTTTTATCCCAGAGTCTGGAGGAATTGAGTTCCTTGATTGACAGCTCGTCTTCTTTTAGAGTCTACAGAGCAGCTCTAGCTGAGGTGGAACCTCCCTGCATACCGTACCTGTAGGTTTATGCTCTTCTTTCAAATGGGATCATTTTTTGGGGGGTAAAAATTCTTAAATATAATCCTGTTTATGGGTTTGGTGCTGCTACACAACCTGTCTCTGTATCCAGGGGGCTGATTCTTCAGGACTTGACCTTTGTTCACCTGGGTAACCCCGATAATGTGACAACATCTCAAGGTTCAAAAGTGAACTTTTGTAAACGCTGGCAGCAGTTCAACATCCTCGACACTCTCAGGAGCTACCAGCAAGTGTATGTTTCCTGTAGGAGCTGTTTCTATGTTTGTTTGGAGTTTCCCTAATGCTGAATGTGTGTGGATTTCTGTCCAGGGCCTACACTCTGCAGCCTGACAACGACATCATTTCATTTTTCAATGACTTTAATGATCACCTGGCAGAGGAGGCTCTGTGGGAACTCTCCCTCAGGATCCGCCCCAGGAATGCTCCTCGAGCCAGCCAGAGATGAGCAGTTGTGAACTGGAACCCTGATGTTCTGCAATCAACCAATCCAAAGAGAAGCAGGAGATGACCACGCTGTCAAATCAGGGCACAAACTGGTTTACACGGACAGTCGTCATCGACAGCAACAGCTTGTTTCAAAAAGAAAGAAGAAATTCTGCCGGGTCTACCCTGAACTCTACTTTCTCCTGACTAAAGCCTTAGTCACTAATACCCTTAGGTGTGGATAAGGGCTGTCCGTAGGTGAAAAATGGGCAAACCTGTATGGGGCAAAAACGTGGTCCACGTGAAATATTAAGATCATCGACCCCTTGGTGAACCTGTAGAGCCAAAATGTTCGTGCACTTTTTTCCACATGCATGTTGCAAGCAACAGGTTGTAGCAAACACTTATACAACACACAAGTGTAGCATAAGGGTGAAGTGGTTGAGACGCACGTGTGTCGTATTGATTTTTTAAATGCATGTTTATTTTTTGTGCAGCCTAACTTTTAGAAATAAGGAAATTAGACAATCAGAGAGTAGTGTGTGTGGTCATCCTACGGGTGTCCTCCGCGTACTTACGTTTTATGTGCACACCTAGCTCCTTACTAATGATAGATAGAGTTCAGCCTAAGGAGACGGTACGACAGCATCATCCATATGTTCCATTATCCTTACAGATACTTTACTCTACACTTAACACACACAACAGTGGTACATTCCATTACCATGACGTCCCTTGAGGTGTCCGTGCGAGCCACAAGGGAACTGCAGGACACATCTACACTCCCCTTAAGATCCAACCGCTCCTCTCTACAACCCTTCACGGGCCTGGGCAACGTCAAAACCAAGAGCACCCGTATGAGTCAACCCCCCCATATGGGTGCATGTGACTAAGGCTTAAACTGGTCTTTTTCTGACATAAACAAAGTTACAGCAAAAAAAAAATCTCTCTCTCTCTCTCTATATATATATATATATATATGGTGACTTTTGATGGTTTTGTTCTTTTTTGTGGTGCAATATCATGACTATTATTTGTATTTAATAGGAAACACAGGTTAGTTTACAACTAGCCAGAAATATGGAGGAGCCAGGTGATGTTTGACAAGTTTTTCTATGATGTGCCTTGATGATGAAACTTGTGCAACGCAAGACATGTGAAATAAATGAATGGAAACAGGAATCAGTCTTTGTAAAGTGATCGAAAGGCATTTCAGAGAGAAAGTCCCACTCCATTCATCTCTTGATCTATTGTAAAATAATTCCCAGTAGTCTTTTCATTATTATGATTATGTCGTTTTTAGTCAAAATCAAGAAACCTGTGTTTTTTTCTAGAACATAGTTCCTGCAGAGCGACAGGAGTTGTGGGCGGGACCTTATCCCACCTCACCCTTTCCCGCCCCGTTACCGATACGTTGGCACATGAAGCTTATGGCCCACACAGCATATTTTCTGAGCTCTTTTTCAAGCTCCATTTTTTTCTTCTGCCCCTGATTCACAATGATTTGAATAAAGAAATACCCAGAAACAAAATTTTAAGACTAATGTTCTTCATCTACAGTTTGTCCTCCATCATGAGAAAAATCTCAAGAATCTGTTAAAAACACTAAAAACACCATTTTCATTGGAGTGGATCTTTAAAAAAATAGGTTGTTTTGTTGGATCATTATTAAACACCCCTGATCTAACAGAATCAATCCATTTGACTTCTGTGCCTTTATGTTTATTATTTTGCATTTAATGTCTTCTTTTTAGGTGCTGCTGTTTTGCAGCTGTCTGCTCTGTTTTAGTCACTGTGTGCTGCTTGTTTGGCGCCACATGGTTTCTGTGCATCAGTATTTTGGATTGAAGTGGTACATTTGGACTTTGAGCCACTTGATCGTGCCATTGGGCATGGCCAACGGGCATCAGGGTTTTGTGCAGAGCTTGGGAATGCGGACTGGAGCTGCAGGAATCTGACATGACCCATCCATTTTTTATTTGTGGTGTAACTGGTGCTTTAAGGTGTGTCTTTTACCAAATGTATTTCAATCACTTTGAACTAAAGATTTGTAATTTGTAAATACTGTCTTGGTTTCTTATGTCAGAGAGTCTTGTGCTTATTTATTTGTAGTTTTGTGATGGCTTCGCTCGACTGCAATATAAGGGAAACTATAATGCTACAAAGCCTTCGATGATAGGTTTGGTAACATTTATATGGCATATTTAAATGTAATATAATTATTATTACTATTTTTATGCAAATTTATTTCAAAAATCAAAATCACTGACTTCAGAATATAAGAAATAGCTTAAATGTCTTCTACGAGGAAAAAGGGATTTATGATTGTCAAATGGATAGTTTAATGTTACACAGACAACATGTAAAAGATCTGATTTATGTAGAATAATGAAATTTTTTTAATTTCACTATTTGCATCAAATGCAAAATCATTCACTGTGAATGTGAAATGTTACAGATGAATGCAGCACATTTGTTTATTGTGTAAATCCTAATGACAAAGACAATCTGTTTTGATAGAAAACAGCACAGGTCCATCGTCCACTTTTGAGTATGTGTGTAAACAGAGAGAGAGAGAGAGAGAGAGAGAGAGCATCAGGAATGCAGGAAAGTCTGGAGTCAATTCAAACTGTAGTACCTACTGCCCTCCAGAAGAGGACACTGTTCAAAAAAACAGAATTCAAGCAGCCGATAAAAACAACAGCAGAAGAAGAAACAAGAGGAAAAAGTGGGATTATTTGGATCCGAGCTGCACATTCAGGAAATATTAATATTAGATTAAAAAAATGACCATTGTCATGCGGCGCCTGAAACCGTGAGATTACTCACTTCGGTACTGTAGGCGGCGGTAGCCTCCCGCTAAACTGAGATTAGTAAAGCGATTCGAACCGGGCGGGTCGAGGTGAGTCGTAGCATGATGCAGATAGACTCCCGTTCACACCAGAGTGTACTGTAGAACCTCATACTTTATTCTGTACACGGTTTCCTGAACAAACGGCGAGCATACGCAGGTGTCACGCGCACAGGATTCATTCACTTCCTGTGAAGTTCCTTCCAAACTGTCCCCAGGATGGATTCATGTTGTTTTTTTTGTTTTTTTAAAAAAAAAAGCTTTATTCAAAACTTACAAATGACACACAATAAGGAACATAGAACAATAAACTGTTTCATCAATTTTTCAAGATTAATACCTGGGAGGTTCATTTAAAAAATGAAGCAAATATTAAAGTAAAATGTTACGTTCATCTCATTTAATGGTTTGAACTGCTTTTTTATTTGTACTGGATGAAGTAGAGCGTAATTAATGTCTGATTTGTACAAATAACTCAGATTTTATTGCTAAAATTTAGTTTTATGAATTTATTATTTTTTTAATAAAATCAGGACATTTATCAAATAGAAATATAATTATAGCTTATTTTTATAACCAATTAAGTAAAACAGGATGTTTTTCCAATGACAAAAAGAAATAGTATGTAAAAATACTAATATATCTATTAACAAACTGTTTTTTACTGATGTTTTTTTTTTTTTTTTTTTTTTTTTTTTACCTTTGTCTGTATTGGTTTGTTTGATAAAATCTATGCAAGATTTGAAATGACAACTCCTTATCTTTGTCATTAACTAGAAATGTTTTGGTAGAAGCCAAACTTTTTCCCAACAAACCTGTCCGTGATGTGAAGTCCATAAAGCTGCAGCTGGAGAAGCAGGTCGGAGCTCCTGGACTCCAGGAGAATGCTCCAGGACCTGGACGTTCTTCAGATGGGCGTTACTTCAGAAGCTAAACTTCTGCGCTCTCTGGTGTCACAGTGGTGGAATGAGCTGCCCATCTTAGCACACGCAGCAGCCTCAACATTTAAGAAAAGAATGAAAACAGAATCATTTATGCATCTGCCCAGACACATAAGAAGACAAAGCTTTTCTGTGAAGACATTTTTCTAAAATCGCTTAACTACACTGCGTGACCCTGCAAAGCATTTTACATTTAAATTAGCGTCGATGTGGTTTAATATTGATCACTAGTAGTATAGTTTGTGTTTAGTAAAGTGAAAACACTGGAAGAGCAACAAGAGATCCCTTCATTTAGGTCAGTTTAGTCTGTAAAAAAAAAAGGAGACTTTCTGCTATGAAAAAAAGGAAGAACTGAACTGAATAGAGAAGCTGAGGTCTGAGTGCCAGCACTTGGGTCATTATTTTAATTTAAAATGAATGTTAAAAAAATGCTTAGATGACCATAAATAGATTACCAATAAATGTGTGTGTGTGTGTGTACGTTTTTGGTAATAAGTCTGTTATTATTATTATTATTATAAAACACAAATTACTGATCCTGTAACGAGGAAATTCATTAGTGATGCCTACATCCACATGTAAAACATGAAAAACTTTGTTTAGCTAAAACAGTTTATTGCTGTCAGACCTAGAAAATTAATCACATAATTTAGGCATCACTTAGAGCAAATACAGACCAAAAAAACGCTCTTATTAAAAAACAAAAATAATGTTCAACAAAGATCTTTGTTAGAAATAGGTTTTGGTTTGAGTCCATCCTCTTTATTTGCTCTGTTGTGTTCCTCCTTGGGCTGCACGGTGGCGCAGTGGTTAGCGCTCCTGCCTCACAGCAAGAAGGTTCCCGGTTCAAGTCCTGGCTGGGGGACCTTTCTGTGTGGAGTTTGCATGTTCTCCCCGTGCATGCGTGGGTTTTCTCCGGGGACTCCAGCTTCCTCCCACCGTCCAAAAACATGCTTCATAGGTTAATTGGTTACTCTAAATTGTCCCTAGGTGTGAGTGTGCATGGGTGTGTGATTGTGGCCCCTGCGACAGACTGGCGACCAGTCCAGGGGTGTACCCTGCCTTCGCCCATGAGTAGCCGGGTTAGGCTCCGGCAACCCCGTGACCCCGAAAGGGATAAAGCGGATTGGAAAATGAATGAATGAATGTTCCTCCTTGTTTTTTCTAACTCATCTGGCTTCAGAGATGCTGCAGCTCCCCCTGGTGGTAACTGTTGAGGTGGACCTGGTTCTGGTTCTGATCACCTCGCTGGCCTTCCTGACTCGACTCAGCCTGCTGAGCTACCCCAACGCGGTGGTGTGAGTGTGTTTTTTCATGCATGCTGCAGCAGGCTCCACCAGGTTCTGACTGTTTTTGTTCAAACTGTCTGTGCAGGTTTGATGAAGTTTATTACGGCCAGTTCGTGTCTCTGTACATGAAAAGGATCTTCTTCATCGATGACAGCGGGCCCCCCCTCGGACACATGATTCTAGCTCTAGGAGGTCAATCAAGTGACATCTTTTCTGACACTGCCGTTGGGTTGTTCGTTTATCTGCTGTGCTCGGACTCTTTCAGCTTATCTGGGAGGATTCGACGGCAACTTTGTGTGGAACCGAATCGGAGCAGGTATCAGCTGAGATCTTCTTTAATCTGGTTTAAAATGGAAAAGACCCAATTCTCTCGGATCAACACAGCTGTAACTGGTCAAACATAAACACCAGTGAGATCTGAGAGTTTTGATTGTTACAAATAGTTTGAAATTTGACAGTTGTTGATTGAATTTGTGACTGTGTGTTGTTTTTTGTTCCCAGAGTATCCTGTGGGCATGAATGTGTGGAGTTTGCGGCTGCTGCCAGCTCTGTGTGGGGCTCTCTGTGTTCCTCTGGGTTACCTGCTGTCTCTGGAACTGAAGTTCTCTCACGTTTCAGCTCTTGGAGCCGCACTGCTTCTTCTTTTGGGTGAAACACAAACACATCAACATAAATAATTCTGGGATTTGGAGCATTCAGGGACTCCAGTGAGAACACGCGATACTTGATGGTTTTTTGTTCCTTCTGTGTTTGGCTTCAGAAAACTCTTTGATCGTCCAGTCACGGTTCCTGTTGCTGGAGTCGGTCCTCATCTTCTTTGTGCTATTGGCTCTCTTTTCATACCTTCGTTTCCAGAACTCCACCAGCAGGTTAGGCTCTTGAGTCTGTTCTGTATCAAGTTCACTGCCAGATCCCTGCAACCTCATTCAAAAGAAACACGTCTGTTTGAAAATGTCGTCAGTTCTTCTGCAAAGAATTTCTGTCTGGTGTTTTGACAAAATGATCAATGAGAAGATCTTGATCAAATAGAAATTTCTGACTAGAGCTGCTCAATTCTTTGGACCTGGTTGGAGCACCTTGTTTATTTGGAACCGGACAACTTTAATCGTGTTGTTGTTATCAGCCATCTCTCTTCTTTGTCTCATGAACTTCTGATCAAGTTTTTATGATCTAGTGTTAAAGACCCACTCCAATGAAAATCATGTGTTTTTAACATGTTCTTATAGTAATTTTTCTCGTGATGGAAGAAAAAAAGTCCTAAAAAAGGACACAGGCATTTTGATTTTGGCTATAAACTGCATTAACATTTATAAAAGACCACTGGGAATGCTTTGGAAATGGAATAAAAATATGGTTAGAGTGGGACTTTAAGCTAAAGAAACCATAAAAAGCACTGCAGAGAAAAAAAAACAATATTACTGCTTCAAATTACATGTTTTATTTTAAATTCTTGGATTGCACGAAGAGGATTAACAGTATATTGCTGCACAGATATTTTGCTCTGTCTCCAACAATCATCTTCCCTGACCTCTGATTTGAAGGTTCCAGCAACCAATCATGTTTATTGCAGCATTAAGGCACAGGTGCTCTGTCTGGTTTTTATTAATGTAAGGAGATAAGACTCTCAACTGCACCAGGGAGTTCTTAAAGTTCCATTCTGATCACCTTCACAGTGGTCTTTTAATTATAATTATGTTATTTTTAGCCAAAATAAAATAGCCTGGCTCTTCAGTAGTTGATTAAAAATGTACCTCTGAGTTGTGAGTGGAACAGTTGGCTGTCACTTGTCCTTTCTGTTGCTAAAAGCTCTCTGTTTACACTCTCCCGCAACCCTAATCATGTGCAACAAAAATGCAGAGCAATATTGGAGCTATCCAGCAGTGCAGTTTTGATCCAGATTCCAGCTCAGACGAGGAAAACAAGGACGCACCATTTTCATTGGAGTGGGTCTTTAATGACAGCTGATCTCCTCCCACGTGTCCTCATAAACATCTCCAACATTTGTCTGAGCTGTGCTATGGTATCTCTGAACTTCAATATGAACTCCACCTCTGCTGCACTGACTTACTTCACAATAGAGCTTTCAATCATTGTACTCTCCCTTTTGGTCTGACCTGAACCTCCCGTCTTCTTCCTCCTTTCAGCTCCTGGTCCAGATACGGCTGGCTGCTCCTCTGTGGCATCTCCTGTTCTGCAGCTGTCGGGTGAGCTGTGGTCTTGAGGTTTGCTGTGTGTGCTTGTTGTCTAGCTGAAGTGGTTAGCTTTGTCACATGTGTCACCAGGGTGAAGTACATGGGGCTTTTCTCATATCTGCTGCTGCTGGGTGTGGCTTCTGTGGACACGTGGAGTATGATTGGAGATCGAGCTGTCAGTCATGTAAGTTCCTCACAACCCTGTAGTTCAGAAAACCTGGTTATTGATGATTGTCTGTAACTGCATTCAGGGACCTCTCATTATGTGTGTTTGTCTTTAGCTCCTCATCAGGCTAACTTTGCTAATGAACGTATGATTACAAACAGTGTGGTCTGAATGTGTGTGTTTTGTGTAGCTGAGAGTGTGCGTGCAGTGTTTTTGTAGAGTCATGTGCCTCCTGGTTGTTCCTTCTGTCTTCTATGTTTTCTGGTTCTACATTCATCTGAGCGTCCTGAATCACAGTGGACCACATGACCAGCTGATGAGCTCCGCCTTTCAGGCCAGTCTGAAGGTAACCACACCCACACCGGATCTCCTCTTAGTAGACTTTTTTATGCATGTGTTGCACAAAAAACCCTTCCCAAGCTCAAGCAAAATCCCACACGCTTTTCCTCCTGTCCACCTGAAAAACATCTGACTCGTGTTCTGGGTTTGTTGGCTACAAAAATCTCCATCTGTAGATACAACTATTTAACCAATTGGCTAAAAGTCATCATCATATCTTGGTGAAGGTATCTAGAAGGTTTTTGGTTGGCAACCCAATGGACCGAGCTCTTATGCTGTAATTAGACCAAATGTGATTTATGTGTCTGCTTTGACGGACGTCTATCCAAAAGTGTGTTCATAACCACACTGAAATCTGTTTTGCTCACTTCTCAGTAAGAAAAGTAGCTATTGGCTGACCTAGAAGTCGCTGTATGACATCATGGCCTAGTTGGGCTATGATTTGCACAGAGTCTTACAGAGGAAATAAGAATAAAGAACAACTGTAACAGTAATTTCTTTCCTTCTTTGCTTTTCATGGTGGATTTGGGCTGCACTCACTGATCACATCATCAACCTGTCACTGACTTATTGATTGGTTGACACAAATATTTGCCTGTGGTCAGAAGCAAGAAGATTTGGCCTGTCCAATACTCACAGCTGTAGGCAAATCACAACACACTGGTCACACAAATCGCTAGTACCACTTGATGTGTTTCGCCGCATCTTTACATTGACCTAAGGTTGGAAGTGGACGCCTTCAACGTGCAAATTTTGTTCAGTGTAAACGTAGCATTAGAATAGGAAAAAAAAGTCTAGAACAGCTTAAACATAGAGATAAACAACCTTTGGCCAGTTTGTTGCTGGTTAGAGCTCATACACTGACTTAACCACGTTAGATGCACTAAAATGTGCTCAGACTGAAGTTGGCTTTTGTCACAAAGTAAGAGGATGTGACAAGAATGGCATGGTTACATAGGAGGCAGATGTCTGTAAAGTCCAGGAACATAAGTTTTTTATTTAAGGATAACATGCATCAACTGCACAGCTCTCATAAGCTCCCTCCTCACCCACACTGAGCTCCTTCCCTTTTATGGGAGGTTAATTGGCTGGCCACGCCCAGGAAGGAAGTCACTTCCGCAGTACAATAAATAAGCATAAGACAGACATAAGAGACAAAACAAAAGTGTTTTGAAACTAGACAGTCAAAGTCCTGTAAACAAAACAAACATAAATAAACAATAACCCAAATCATGACAAACCAAAAGGCAAACAAACAAATCCAAATCCCTTCCACTTCCTGTGCCCTTCCTTAAAACAGGAAGTGAAGGCATTGGCCACCATTTTGCCCTTTGAGCACCAGGAAGAGGAGGAGAGAAGCATAACAAAAATCAATAGACAAGTTTAAACATATTGTGTTTGTTCTGCTCCTTTGCGATATGCCTAAAAGTAAAGAACAAACAGCTGACAAGTAGATACTACTTTGTCACAGCTTTCAACAGTAACTTTGTGACAAAAATATCCACTACTTTTTAATAAAATATCTAAAATCTTCAAATCTGATCTTTGAAACATGTTTTAAAGGGCCTATATCATGCAAGATTAACTTTATCGAGCTTTTTTGTTTTCTCTTTTCCTTTTCTTTTAAATCGCTACCTATGAGTATTAAATTGTGTTATGTGTAATAATGATCACTGAAATGTTACTTGAAAGGTAATTACAATCTATTGATGAACTACTGTTAATCTGAAATATGTACCAATGGTTACTAGATCAATGTAATTAGTGTTCCAATGATAATCAATGTTTATTACATATTGATTACCTAAATTGTGAATCAATAATGTTTCTGATCAGAACCGGATTATGAAAACGATGCAAGACTATGAAATGATGTAACTATGTAGGGGTGGTATTTTTTAAATTTGCTTCTTCCCACTCCTTTTCAAGCAATTAATCAAGTTCTATTAGACTTCAGTTATTAATCACTATACCTAACAAATGTTAGAAATGTGACTTAAGTGCGTTGTTTTTGTTTGTTCGTTTTTCATTGTTTTTTTTGTTTGTTTTGGGTTTTTTTTGTCCTTTTCTTTCTTTCCTCTCAATCAATGCATTTCATTGTCTTAATAATGAGTTTGATAATTTAGTGTGATTATTTTCGTGTATTGTCCAACTTATGCTTGAAATAAATAAACAAATCAATCAAATCAAGTTTATTATAATGATAAAGCCTCAATTCCCCCCCCCCCCCGCAAATAAATAAATAAAGCAGTAATTCGCTCCATTCGTGCATATCTGAGCAGGTGTTTTTTTTTTTTTTCACATACACCTTGAATTGTGTTTTTAATTCTTGTTATTGTAGAAATACGAGGCTAAGCTGAACTGAAATGATTGATTGATTTCCTGATTAATCTGTTATTGTATTGTGTGTATCAGGGTGGTCTCTCTAGAATCACTAAGGGTCAGCCTTTGGAAGTGGCTTATGGCAGTCAGGTGACTTTGAGAAGCTCCGCCTCCCAGCCAGTCCCATGTTGGCTACACTCACACAAAGCTAACTATCCAGTCAGGTCCTGACAGCTCTCTCTAAATGTGAAACCAATTCAAATTGTAGGTTTAGCCTTTAACTTGGTGGACCTAAAATGTTTTTGTTGCTGCGTTCAGGTATGAAAATGGGAGGGGCAGTTCTCACCAGCAGCAGGTCACCTGCTATCCTTTTAAGGATGTCAACAACTGGTGGATCATCAAAGATCCCAACAGGTTGTTCTCCCGCCTGATGTTCTCCTGTCTGCTAGGATGCAGTCTCTGCCTAACTGATGTTTCTCTGTTGTAGACAAGAGTTGGTGGTTGACACACCTCCAAAGCCTGTACATCATGGTGATGTCATCCAGCTAGTTCACGGAATGACCTCCCGCTTCCTCAACAGGTAAATTGATCACTCACTTGTCATGAGTTTGAGCTCACCTGACGTTCCACCAAAGTGTGTTGTTGGCTTGTGTATTTCTTCAAGTAACCTGGGCAGCAGTTTATAATAAAATTACATTGGCACAGTTCATCTTCCTTGTGCAGTTGTATTTATATGACTTCTTTGGAAATGCTGCTTAAGTTCAGAGGCAGAATGAGCTAATCTATCGTCCTGCTGTTTGTTTCAGTCATGATGTGGCAGCTCCCATGAGCCCTCATGCTCAGGAGGTGTCCGGGTACATCGACTTCAACATCTCCATGCCTGCTCAGAACCTGTGGAGGGTGGTGAGTTCAGGTGGTTTTTACAGGTTCCCCTGTGTTTATAGCTATTGACGCATTCAGGGTAGAACCTTGTTACTAGTCAGTTGTTCTACTTTAGAGCCCAAAGACTCTTAAGCTTAAGGTCATGAACTGAAATTGAACATTTCCCTTCAGGACATTGTGGTACAGACAATGACTGTAAATGAGAACTGGACTGAGTGAGTGTGTGTGATGTCACTCATAGAAAATGACTTACTTCAGGCTCCAACAAATTGAAGTCAATCAGTCGCCATTTTTTGTGATACCAAAATGGCTTTGTTGGAACCAGACATTCAGACAAATGTCAGTAAGCAGTGATTGGTTGGAGTCAACGTTTCTATTGCAACCACTCTCGCCAATCAAGAGTGAGCTTATTGGAAGTCAACCCTTCCACTTGAAAGCGGGCTCATGAGAATCTGTCAATCAATCGTTGCAATATTTCAAAATGAGACCACATACTTTTATTGAAATAATACCAAAGAAAAAATATCAAGAAAAAAAACCAAGGACTAGTAAGAACATGTTAAAAAAGGTATCAGAGCAAGAATGGTTATTCTGACAAATAGAATGACTGAGTAATAGCTTCTTATTTTTCAATAGAAGTCTACGGGATTTTGGCTTCTAGTAGCCAGCAGGTACTTTGTTTGGAACGCGAGGAGGAAGGAGTCACTCAGTCCAGTTCTCCCATACAGTCAAGGGGTAGATCAGGTCATGGTTCCAATTGTCACAGTAAATTGTCAACGGCAATGCAAGGCAGTTTCATTCCTGTTGCATAACTCATTAACAAGGCAATATCAGTGTTTTAGCTACTGAAGCTGCAAACTTGCCCCAAACCATCACACTACCGCCACCATGTTTGTTTGTATAAAGTTGTTTTTGTTCAATCTTTGTTTTAGTTTCTCTTCAGATGTAACACGATGCACAACTTTCAGAAAGTTGACTTTTCTCTAAAGTAATTAAATCAGTGTTTACAAACTTCCATTCTGTAACAGGTTTGTTTCTGTGATCTTAGGATATCTCAAACAGAGAGGCAAAGTCAGAAGTGTGGAAGACGATTCTGTCTGATGTTCGACTGGTCCATGTCAACACATCCGCTGTCCTGAAGGTGCTCACAAAAAGAGACATTGCATGTCTGACCACATCATTGTGTTTCTACGCTCATGTGTGTTTGTGTGTGCAGCTGAGTGGCGTGCCGCTTCCTGATTGGGGCTTCCGACAGCTGGAGGTGGTGGCAGAGAAAATGTTTAAAGCTCACAGCAGCAGTTTGGGATGGACAGTGGAGGAACACAGATATGGAACCAGTACGACTCTGATCGCATCCTGCTCCCTGTCTTTTGTTCTGTCATGTTAGAACATAGATCACACCAGGTTCTAGTGAAGCTCATCAGAAACTAAAGTGACAGAAGCACACTAAAACAATGCAGACATCACACTCTGGAAAAGTTCAGCTCTGAGGGACTTTGTTCCTCTAAGGGGTCCCGCACTTTTGCACAGACACCCACACACCTAGAGTTTGTAGCCATGACAATACGGTGGTCTCACCGAGAGGAAACACATCACTGTGATCAGCTGGTGAAGTTGTAATTTCCCATGATGCTTCATTTCCTCAGGTCAGGAGCAGAAGGACCGGGAGGTGGAGCTTCACTCTCCCACTCACATTGATGTTGACAGAAAAATTTCTTTCTGGGCAAAGTTTGTGGAGCTGCAGGTACGTTTTGTAGAATTGATGCCACGCGTCCTGGACGCTCAAACAGATGAACTCCTGCTGTGATTCGATTCCAGTGGAAGATGCTGACTCTGAAACAAGAGGAATCTGAGCACAAATACAGCTCCAGCCCTGTGGAGTGGATCACCATGAAGACGAACATTGCATACTGGCTGCACACTTCCACCAATGTAACGCACACTCTAACACATGAACACAAAGAAACTGTTTGTTGCTTTACTCAGTGAATGGTGTGACTCATTAGGCTCAAATACATCTCATTGGTAATCTGGTGTCGTGGGGCGTGGCCCACCTGAGCATGCTGGTCTACCAGTTACTGGCTGTGATCTACCTGCTGAGGAGGAGGCGGGGTTTCAAAGACATTTCTGATGGTATGTAGTGGAGAGTCTATGTCCAGTTATCTCCCAATCATGTGATACTGATGACATCATTGAGATGTGTGTTGGGGGGTGTTTTCAGGTGCGTGGGAGCAGTTTGTGCGTCTTGGCTGTGTGTGCGTTGGGAGCTGGCTGGTGAACTTTGTGCCCTTCCTGCTGATGGACAAAACTCTTTTCCTGTATCACTACCTGCCCGCCCTGTGCTACCTCCACCTGCTGAGCCCCGCCCTGATAGAGCATGTGCACACTCACCTGCTCAGGTATAGAGGCACATTTCTATAAACTACTGCCTCCTTTTGATTTTGCCTAAAATGGCATAATCATAACTAACACAGCACTGGGAATGACTTTACAAAAGATCAAAAGACAGTTACCACTCTGAAAAATGAATCTCTTCCCAACCACAGTCTGAATCCTGGAACAACTTTTAGCTTCTGAACCATTAAAACCCAATCAAGCAGTTTATCAGTCCTCACTAGATCAGTGTCTCAGGACAGTAAAGCCGATACACACATCACTACCCTTAGTCCATACTGCAGGAAACTTTCACAGTTACACTAACTTCTACCAATAGATGATCAGAATCTAGTCCAGGTTTTAGAGTCATTTCCCAACATGGATCTTAGTTGTCTCTACAAATACAAACAAACAAGTGGTCTTATTATTTATCATTTGTGAACGCAAAATTCTTTCATAATGTTCCATCTGTACTAAACTTGTGATTGTTTCTCCTTCTGCAGTAACTCCACACACCGCCACGTGTTTCGTGTGTGCGTGTTAGGTGTGCTCCTGTACGTCTTCTTGTGCTACTGGACCTTCTGCCCTCTGACGTACGGCACCCCAGAGCTTTCAGCCAGCCAGCTACAGAGGTTAAAGTGGAGAATCAGCTGGGACATCCTGTACCGACGCCAGTGAGATGCTTCAACAAGGGTGCACATCTGATTGAACCATCAGGAGAATCTCAGATTTTGTTGCTGAGATAAGCTGCTGCAGGACCCAGATTGTGGTGTCTGTGACCTGCTAGTGTGTCTGGGCAAGAAGGATGTTAATGAAGACGCTTCTGAGCAACCCTGGGTTGCTTCTTTGACTGTGAGCTAATACGTTGGAGTTGGCTCAAAAAGTTCTAAACTTATGTTCTGGTTTACTGAGGCGGCTCCATGAGTCCCAGTGTTTATAACAAAGAGGCAAGTCCTGAAGTCCAGACCTGATCCTGGGCTGGTCCCACTACTGAAGGTTGAGGTCTCGGGGTGGCATCTGTGCAAATGGGTGAAGCAGCATTAAGTTAGACTGAAGTGGGCTCAGTGTCTCTGTTTGGGAGCCTTTTTTCTTGAAAAAATTGTTTTTTAACAAACTAGAATTTAAAATTTTTTAATACCAGAACAGATTCATAAAAATATAATTTGAGGATTAAGTTACCTGTAAATGTTTGTATGTAGTCTGTGAGAGTACATTTTGTGTGTATCAGAAAGGAATAAATATTAAACAATACTGTTGAGCAGTGGTAGAGGGTCAAACCAGTCAATCCTAAATTCAGTCTACATTCATCCGTAACACAAATAACTGCATTTGTCAAAATTCATTTTAGAAAAACCTCACTAAGGTCTTTGAGAATTTAAACCATTGTTTCAGAACAAAGGGACAATAAAGCATCCTGTTTAGGACGTGAAGACAGATTTTTCCTCATTTTTCAAAATCACATCTTTTCACTGAAACCTTTGCTCTAAAAACTAAACTTTAACTCTGCAAGATAGTCTGGTTTTACTGCAGCAAGTGAGGTACAGAAACAGCCAAGAGTACTTTATGCTTCTTATACATACAGTGGCTTGCAAAAGTATTCATACCCCTTGAACTGATCCACATTTTCTCACATTATGACCACAAACATAAATATTTTTAGTGGAAATTTATGTGAAAGAACCAACACAAAGTGGTACACAATTGTTAAGTGGAAAGACAATTATACAAGAGTTCTTTGTATTATTTTATTTTATTATTCTTCAAATAAAAAACTGAAAAGTGCAGTGTGCTAAAGTATTCAGCCCCCCTGAGTCCAAACTTTGTGGATCCCCCTTTTGCTGCAATTCCAGCTGCAAGTCTTTTGGGGTTTGTCTCTATCAGCTTTGCACATCTACAGACTGAAATCTTTCTCCATTCTTCATTGCAAAACAATTCCAGCTGAGTCAGTAAGATGGGGAGCGTTTGTGAACCGCAATTTTCAGATCTTGCCGCAGATTCTCAATTGGATTTAGATCTGGACTTTGACTGGACCATTCCACCACATGAATATGTTTCATTTGAAGCCATTCCATTGTAGCTTTAGCTTTATGTTTAGGGTTGTTGTCCTGTTGGAAGGTGAATCTCTACCCCATTCTCAAGTGTTGTTCAGACTTCAACAGGTTTTCCTCCAATATTGCTCTGTATTTGGCTCTATCCATCTTCCTATCAACTCACTCTTCCATAAAGTCCAGATTTGTGCACAACTGATGGTTGTGTTATGGACAGATTCCTCCACCTGAGCTGTAGATCTCTGCAGTTCATCCAGAGTCACCATGAACCTCCATGGCTGCATCTCTGATCAGTGCTCTCCTTGTTCGGCCTGCTAGTTTAGGTGGACGACCATGTCTAGGTAAGTTTGCAGTTGTGCCATACTCTTACCATTTGTGGATGATGGACTGAACAGTGATTTGTGGAATGTTAACTCTGCTTTAAATTTCTCCACAACTTTCTCCCTGACCTGTCTGGTGTGTTCCTTACACTTCATGAAGCTGTTTTCTCCCCATTATTCTCTTGACAAACCACAGAGACTGTCACTAAACAGCTGGATTTGAATACTGAGATTAAATTACCCACAGGTGGACTACGTCAGTCAGGCTGCTCACATTGGTTATCAAATCGAGATCATGGAATTGTAGTTTTTAAAGATTTCACGGCTTGTAGGCCAACATAACCCTTATGCTTTCTACTGCAGAAAAGTTCTACTGCTGAAGGTACGTTTTTGTTGAACTGACAGCACTAGTGATGCCATAGGCAACCTGTAAGATGAAGGAATAAAAAAAACAGAGGCCTGATGTACTTTCTGTTGGTTAAAATGAAAACCCAGGAAGTGGAAGAATTCATTTGTCAAACGATCACGACGCAAAAAGACGACTATTAGGCGACTATTAGTCTGGTTAGTCTGGCAGTGTCATGAAGCTGCAAATAGGAGAGATACCTCGCTTAGACTAAAGTAAATTCAGTAATCGAAACATGAAAAACGTGTTCTTTTCTTTCAATGTGACGTTTTTAATAGGCCAGAGGAGAAAAAAAAATAGTTTGGACAACAGATTGGATCTGTTTTTCTCTTTGTAAAGCAAGAATCCAGGATCAGTCCAGACTGAATGCAGGTTTGTCAAAGAGCCAAACACATCCATCTACAAATACTGTTTGTGGACATAACAGGACCCCAAACACTTACAAATTGCTCACCTACTTTCAAGCAAATTGGAGCAAATTCTTAGCCATTCAAAACTTGACCTAAGAGGGGGTCTTTTTGTCTGAACAGACTAGAAGAGGCATCACTGTTTGACTGGCAGATTTATCAGTCAGTTAACCTAACTAAATAGTAAGAGTAAAACCAATAGCTAGCAGTTTATTTATCAATCCCTAGTTTTTAAAGTTGAGCTTTATTATCCTTAATAATAAAGAGGAAAAAAAACATTGGCCACACAAAAAAAATACCGAAGTCACAGCGATCACGTGATGTTCACAAGGCGGAAGAACAAAACCGGAAGTGAAGCAAATAAATATTTTTGCTGTGAGTAGTGGTTTTTTTTGTTTTCCATTTAAAAACTTAAATATGAAAAATATTGCATGTTAAGCAACATTCGCTCCACTTTTGAAATTTATGATGAGAAAAGAGTAAAACAAAACGGAAAAATCGCAGGAGCGTGCGTCCTCTCGCACAGCATGATGGGTAGTGTGCTAACGTTGAAGCTGCGTTGAGGGAAGCTGCGCCTTTTCAGCTGCATAAAGTTCATCCAGGACGAAACAAACGAGCTGCAGGTGAGAGAAGGAGCACGTGTACTGCACTGTTGTGTCTGTGAGGATAAATGTACATCGTGCTGTTATCAGCCTTATTAAATAAAATATGTATATGTTTTATAGAGTACTTTTATACTCCAGTAGTGTTTTTTACACTCATCACTCTGTGTAAGGTTAGTAGAGACTGCATCAGCCCCAGGAACTTTGTCATATTTGCTTTAATTCAACGTTTTATTAATTAACTTAAAACATTTTGATAAGAATAAAAAGAATGTTGGCTGGGAAATGTACTTTTGTCTATGCACACTGACCCTTCTGTTTTCCTTTCTGTTTTCCTTCACTGGTGTTCCTGTGTTTTCTCCTCAGCCATGTCTGCCTCCCTGCTGGCAGAGCGGGACAGGCTCCAGGAAGAGGTGGAAAAGATAAAGCGCGCCCTGTGTGCGACATCCGCTGAGGTGGATCTACTGAGCAGTGACTCAGGTACCTGTCTACCCTCCTACCTGTGATACTGTCCCATAGCCTGTACTTCAACAAATTTGTCTTTCATTAGATGATTCAGATGATGAGGCGGAGGAGGACGAGGTGGGACAGGTAACGCCAGAAAAGACACCTCCAGAACATAGAGTCAACCAGATCTCCATTGTGGAATGACTGTGTGTGTTTTAGTCTGCAGCAGGTCTTCTCGCTCAGAGGGAGAAGGTCCAGAGGGAGATCCAGGACCTGGAGGACATGCTTGGACCACACACTCCCATCATTGTGTCAGGTATCAATATATTTGTTTTCAAGCACACTAGTACTATTTACCTGTTGGCTGTGGTTTACAAGAATAACCGTCAATATTATATTGTTGTTGGTTGCATTCTTTGCTATTATGGTCACACATTCAATTCCCACTCTGATCATCTTTTAAAGTGGTTTAAAATGCGTTACAATTTGTCTTTTATTTAGAATTATAGCATTTTTAGAATTTTTTTTAAATGTCGTTTTCTGGGACGTAGTTAAAAAAATGCTCAGTGGAAGCAAATCATAAAGTGAAATCACACTTGCTCTATCCAGTCTTCTAATACAGTCAATAAGCAGTACTCACTCTCAATGGGTTGAGTTAAGAGGCATGGCCACTCCCCCATAGGTGTGTTTATGTGAGCAAATGGATACATGAGAAGCAGTTTGATAGCACTTCTAGGACCACTAGATAGAAAATCACTGTCATGATGACTCACCATCTCTGGTTTTCCTGCAGATGAAGAGAGCAGCAGCTCCAGTGACGAGGTGAGTTCCTCAGTTCAGTGTTGTCAGAGTTCTCTTTAAGTTCCCGTCTCATCAATTAGCTTTTTTTTTGTTTGTGTGCTTTTGCAGAGCGACATTGGCCTGACTGAGTCGGTGGATTCGTGTCTTCAGTTGAACCTTGTCTACCAGCAGGTGGTGCAGGAGACTCTGGATCAACTGGAAGTTTTATTAAGAACCAACCAGAAGCAGCAGGTGAGTAGAGATGCACAACCTCTGACACACAGCAGGAGACACAACCTGAGACAGTTTTTAGGATTTCAGACTTCATTCCCTTCCCCTGCAGGAGGAGCTCATAGCTCAGATGAGTGGGCCATTCAAAGAGTCATCTAGAGGCCAACTTTCTCGCTCGTCTTATCAGCAGCCAGTCAGGATGTTCATAGGCCGCTTCCTGAAACCCTACTTCAAAGACAAACTTACCGGACTGGTAAGACAGATAAAAACAGTTCCTTTTTGTTTTTAAGACTAAATAATAAAGGATGTTGTCTATTTTTTATTCTAGGGTCCTCCAGCAAATGAGGAAACAAAGCGGAAAGCCCTCAGAATGGCAGTATACCTGAATGACAGGAAGCTGAAACAGAAACGATGTAGGGATGAAGATATAGCGGTGTTCTTCTGGTGTGAAAGTCTGTGACCATTCGTGTTAAAGACCCACTCCAGTCGTCTTTTGATCTATTGTAACAGTGTTCCCAGTGGTCTTTTAACTATGGTTATGCTGTTTTTAGCCAAAATCAAATAACTTGTGTTGTTTTCTCTGACGTATTGTCTGCAGAGGTGCTACAAGCAGTAATTAAATAGGAATTCACCTCTAAGTGTACTATTGGCTAAAAGTAAGCTTCACTCATTTCCCGTCATCCCTTTGCTTAGACCTTCTCCCACTAGCTTACAGCCTTTCGCAACCCCTAACATTGCTAGTGCAACAAAAATGGTGAGCTATCCAGTCGTACAGTTTTGAGCCAGATACCAGCTCAGACAAGGAAAATGAAGACGCACATGGCTGTAGTTGTCTTAAGTGGATGCATCAGAATGGAGCTGAGCAGGGAGCTTGTGGCCTGTTGATTGTAGTTTGTACATAACAACTACAACCCTTTTCAGATGAGATTTCACAATGATTTTAATAAAGAAATACTCAGAAATATCATTTTAATCTTAATTTTCTCTCTATACATGTCCTCTATCATGAGAACAACGCCACAAGAGCATGTTAAAACACAATTTTCATTTGAGTGGGTCTTTAACTTTAATGTGAGTGTGTCACCTAGGATCCATCACTGCGTTTATCTTCAATCTTTTAATGTCTCTTATCTGTGCTCAGGGGAAAGTTGGCAGAAAACGTTGCTGATCCACTCTGTTGCTCGAGATGGCTTGAAGAGACTCATCCAGCCCAAACTCTCAAAGTAAGAGAAGCTGCTTTCTGTGTTGCTGTCATTGGTGTTATTGGTTTCTGATCTGATATGTGTGATCTTCAGGGTGGACTACTTGTCACAGAAGTTGCCGGGGGCAAAGGAAGCAGATAAACAGACACTCAGAGAGCAAATAGTCAGCTTGGAGGATGAGATCGAGCAGCTTAGGTAATGACTGGGAGCCTTTAAAGTCAAAACATTTAGTTATCAATTTAGCACATGAAAATTCAATTTGACATCCATTAGCTGTCAATAAAGATAATCATAACTGCAAGGCATGTTTAAACTGCGGAGCTTACCTTTCTTTACAAACATGATTTTGTTTTTGACTGATCAGGGAAAAAAATGAGCTTCAGCTGATTGGTTTGCGATATGAAGAACATGACTGGCAGAAAATCTCAAATATTGACGTAAGTGTTGATGTTAATTAATCAGTCAAATGACAGAGTGTGTACACTAGAAGCTCTGAGATCTCCTCTGGATTAGTTTGAAGGGACAAAAGAGCCAGAGGACATCCGTCTTTTCTGGCAAAACTTCCTTCATCCGTCTATCAATAAGGCAACATGGAGTAAAGAGGAGGTGCAGCAGCTGAAGGAGGTCAGCAGGAGACACAACGAGAGACACTGGGAGATCATTGCTCAGGAGCTTGGGGTGAGGAGCGGAGAGGACCTCTCCTATATTATTATCTCTGATCTCTTTGTTTTGAGTGGAAGTAGACAGCTGAAATCTTCAGTTCATTTAACAGTTTTTTAGTGAGTAGTAAGCTACAAAACAAAAACAAAAATGGTGAGCAATATCAAAGCCATCCAGCTGTACAGTGTTGAGCCAGATTCCAACTTTGACGAGGAAAACAAAGACGTACGTGGATCTATTTATCTGCAAGTGGATGCATTGAAATGGATAGAAGCAGGGAGCTTGGGACTGTAGTTTGTACGTAACAAATACAAGTACAACATTTTGTATTTGATTTACAAAGATTTAAATAAAGAAATAATCAGAAATGTAGTTATAATCTTAATTTACTTGATATGTATCCTCCATTAGTCTCAGCTCAGCATCTCAGAAACCTCTGAGTGGACGGGTTAGGCTCCGGCACCCCTGTAACCTCAAAAGGGGCAAAGCGGGTTTAGAAAGGAATGAATTAATGAATATATCCTCATTCAGCAGAAAAAATTCACAAGAAGATGTCGTAAACACCAAAAACTTTATCATAGGAGTGGGTCTTAGATGGGTTTTCAGGTGGTGCAGCAACATGTCAAATCCTATTTCTATCATGAGAGAACCAGTGGATGATGTGGAGGAGTGGATCTTGGCATTAACCTGGACAACAAGATGGAGTCGTGTTTTCAAGAGAGGGCCAAGCACATACTTGTTCTTTTTGAGGAAGTTTTAGTCCTTAAATGGTTGATAATTCCTACAAGTTCTGGATATTATCACTACATCTGTAGTTATGTACTGGGGCAGCAGCATCAGAGCACATGGCTTACAGAGGCTGAACAAACTGATAAGAAGTCTGCCTCTGTTCAGGGTTCTACTCTGGAGCCTCTAGAGCTGATTGTTCAAAAACTGATGCTTTGTCAGAAGAAATCCATTGTAAAAAAGCTTGAACATATTCTCCAAAACTCTTCAGACGCAATACAGCATTGACCACCAGAGGAGATCTTTCCTGCCCAAACCACTTACAATGACTGAAGAATATTAGAATATTAGTTCCTACAATTTCCTCTTTTTTTTCTCAGTTTCCCCTTGGACAGCGCTAGTGTTTTGGAATGGAAGTGTGCTCCATTGGTGTGGCGGTGTTAAACACTGAAGAGAACACAAGGCTGTCATCGCAAATGACATGTTATGTTTGTTGAAAAACTAAAGACATTCACGTCTATCTTTAGAAAATGACCATTCTTCTATTCCAGCAAGCGATTTTCCACAATACGTCTCAGAACACTTAAAAGACCAAAACTGACTTCAGAGGTGTAAAGTCATGTATGTTTAACAAGAGACAAGAGCAGAACAGTTTAATCTTGTTCTCAAGACCTCGAACAAAAATGTGCATCATCACAACTTATGAATAAACTAAAAATACCATATGAAAATGAAGACGTTTACATTCTCTGATTGTTAAGCAGCATAATTTCTGTTGAGTACAAATATTTTTAGCTTTGTCTCTTTTAAGGCACTAATGTTTGTTTGATATTGTACGTTTTCTTACGCAAACGCAGTATACACAGTTTTATTTAAGGTAGTATTTTTCCTCCTCAGACGGGAAGGACGGCCTTCATGTGCCTCCAAGTGTTCCAGCGCTTTGTGTCTCAGTCTCTAAAGCGAGTTAGCTGGACTCCAGAGGAAGATACGCTGTTAAGAGAGCTGGTGAACAAAATGAGGATTGGAAGCTTCATCCCTTACACACAGAGTGAGGCGATCACACTCACACCAAGCCTGTATCAGTCTCCTGCAGCTTTTTGTGATCCTTCTGTTTCCGTCTGTTATAGTCAGTTACTTCATTGAGGGCCGTGATCCAACGCAGCTCCTCAACAGATGGACCATGAGTTTGGATCCAAGCTTAAAAAAAGGCGCTTGGACCAAAGAGGAAGACAGAGTACATAAACTTCAATACCTGTTGTTTCCTTATGCTTAGCTGACTTGGTCTGATTGTTTGAGTAACACTAATGCCTCCATGTGTTTGTCCTCTAGCTTTTACTGCAGGCAGTTTCCTCCCATGGAGAGTGCTGGTGGAAGGTGCGGATGGAGGTCCCTGGACGCAGCATTATGGCCTGCAGGGACAGGTAAGGGCTCATAATCTGTGCAAACAGCCGGCTTTTCTGTGTGTCAGTGATGGAGAAACGTATGTTTTTGTGCAGATATCATGACTGCCTGAAGGCGGGGCTGAAGAAAGGACCATTCAACAAGAAGGAGACAGAGCTGCTCCTGAAACTGGTTGACAAACATGGAGTCGGTAAGATGTACACTGTTACTATTGAACCCAAAAGATTTAATACCCTTAACCATTACCATAATCCACAGCCAGGGGTTTTGTTGTCTGCTTGTACCTGGACTATGAGCTTCTGTTGTTTTCCCGGTCACCTTTTGTGAAAGAAGTTTTACTTTTTGAATTGAAATGAAAAAAAAATGAAAAAAAATGGTTTCTAACTAACCTGATGGTGTCCAGGTCGTTGGGCGAAGATTGCTGCAGAGATTCCTAATCGTTTGGACTGTCAATGTATGAGAGAGTGGAGAAAGCTGGCCAAATCTTCTTCTAAGGTAAGCCTGTTTGGCTGAGCGGCTGCTCGTTTAAACTGTCTCTCAGAGAGAGGCAGCAACAGCAAACTTAAACATGACAGGATTCCAGTCTTATCCAATATAGACTTCGAACCTGAAAAAAGAATTGCCATCTGAACACATTTTCATTATCAGCTTTGCTAAAAAAGAAAGTTTGGGGGATATTTAATTCAGAATATTCAAGCATGCAAGTACAGGGTTCCTAGTTGGAACATGCTTCAGAAAAAGGAAAGTTTTAAACCAAAATTAGACAGTAACTGAAAAATAATGTCAGTCTGAATGAAGAAGCTGGTAACAAAAAATACTTAAAGTAAAAAATATACCAATGACAGAATATATTTAACAAAGACTATTTTATTTTAATATCTTATTTGGAAATAGACTCAAACACAAAGTTCAATCAAATAATGCTCGAAAATGCTCTAAAAATTGCTCTCCGATTTTGGCATCATCTATAAAGGGTTTTATTTTCTATCATAAAGGAGTTGTTTCTTCTCTTTAGCACAGCGAAAAAGCTCCCCTGTGACCTCTATGAGGAGAGGTGTCAGTCACCTTTAGTCTGAACCATTGACATCTATAGAGAATGAAAATTATTTTCTTTTTTTAAGAAAATGAAATTGCATAAAAAATTTATAAATATTATGAACACATCTTTAACGTCATCTAAGTGTAAACTTAAATTAAAACATGCTGAGAAAACAAGGACAGATTTACTAGGGGACTGCAGATTGACAGAAAATGCTTTTTTTCCCTAATTCTTCCTCAAAGTGATCACAACAAAACCAGCCTAAAACATTATGTTTTAGATTCTTGTGTCATGGATGGTAAAGATGCTGCGCTCTCATGAGTCAGCTCTCTGCTTGCTGTCACTTTCATTTCATTGTTGCAGAGATGCGCGGGCTGACTTTACTCTAAACAACAGAAGCCCAAGAAATCAGAGAGATGGGAAAATAAAATCTCAATTTTTTTTCTTTTTTTCCTAAACATAAATCATCTGAAACAACAAATTCGATTTAATTGAATAAATCGATCAATCGCCCAGCCCTATAGTGTACATAAGCTGATGATGTGACGCTCTCTTTCACTCTTGCAGTGTCACCCGAGACGTAGGAAGGCCAAAGAAAGAAAAGCGGGGAAGACAAAAGCTGCTGCCAGAGCCAGGAAGGGCATCAGAAAACGACTTGTTGAAGTGAAGGAGGAGGAACTGACAGAGGAAGAGGATGAGAATTATGTGATACCGTACATGGATAGTGACGAAGAGACGGAGGAGGAGGAGGAGGAAACCATTGTGAAGGAAGTGAGAGTGGAGGTGCACGAGGAAAAGCCATATGTCATCCCTCCCATGAAGGAGTGGGTTCCCACAGAGAAGGCGGTGGCATTCTCCCACCTGTGCTCCTGTCTGGCAGTATTACCGCCAACATCTGATTCTACTACAGGAAAACTATCCAGATCCACCATCCTGGGAAAATGTGGACGCTCTGTGATCTTAGGACCATGTCCAAAAGAATTACCCTGGGAGGAGAGACACAAACGGAGTGCCATGATTATGTTGACGCCTAAGCAGCTCCAAGTCTACTTGGCCAACCG
Organism: Adrianichthys oophorus; assembly: GCA_036245035.1. Lineage (NCBI taxonomy): Eukaryota > Metazoa > Chordata > Actinopteri > Beloniformes > Adrianichthyidae > Adrianichthys > Adrianichthys oophorus. The sequence continues at coordinate 2,163,695 of BSAI01000189.1, read as the reverse complement.
GGCTCACAAGCTAAATGATCAGGGCTCCGGCCAAAAAGCCCACTCTGGCAAACGGAAGGCAAAAAGCAGAGAGACCAATCTGGGGATCAACTATGACCTGCAAGCGGCAGTGACACCGTGGATTGGCAACCTGCTGATCGTAACAACAACCAAAGTCAAGGCTGTTGATGTCCTTAGAGAGAACACAGAGAAGAGGGGTTTCTCCTCCACCTCCTTCTTCCTTCTGCTCCTCCAAGCAGAGAATGTAGATGTCATCGGCTGCAAGGAGATAATTGAGAAGAGGAAGAACAAGGTTGTGATTCAAACTCCTCCCCCAAGCCCCTCGCCTGTCCAGCTTCCAAAGACTGTCGCACAAGCCCTTGAGCAGAGGAGAAGGCAGAAGCAGCAACAGGATGTAGAGGTGGACCAGTACAACCGCATAATGGCACAAAACAAAGGGCTGCAGTCTCCTCCCCCTCTGTCCTCCTCCATGCAACTTCACAGCCAGCCCCACCTCCTTCTCCAGATGCCTCCACAGACCCCTCATGTTCCATTTTCTGAAGTTGTCCATATTCGTCATCCAAACATACACCAAAGTGCTTCCTTTAACTTCACACCCTTCCCTTCCACGAGAGCAATCCTTCCTACTCCTAAAAGATGCACAGAAGCTCCACAGATTTTTCAAAGCCCTGCAGTCCCATTACTTTGCAATATAGTATCACATTTTAAACTAAATGCTGCAGCTATTATTCCACCCTCCTCCCAAAACCCAGCTATGTCCTCCATCTACACTTTGACTGGAAATCAAGCCACACAATCCAATCATAGTCCCAGTATTGCTGCTCCCAGCTCATCTGGAGTCACGGAGCAGATGGAGCCGGAGCCAACTGCTGCAGGCAACAGTTCTTCTGCTACGTTATTTGCACGTGTGCTAGGGATTGATAACAGCACAAAACAGGACAAACTAATGACTCAGGAACCTGAGGTGAGTTTGATTGAGGGGTTACTGGAGACTCCAGTGTACTGAAGTCCTACTAAATATATTTCACCCTTTGGCCAAAATGTTGCAAAAAGATACCAGACCCTTCTTATTTGGAGTATTTTCTGAGATCTGTCTGCATCAATGTGGATGACCTTCTCCTTAAACATAGAACAGATTACTGCCAAACTACTGCTCAAACAGTCTTTACACTGAGCTCCAAAAAATGGAAGCAGCAGTGGGAGCACTGTCTCTAAAACCAATAACATGGCTGCTCTCACCACTGTATTCTACACCTTTCCTTTCATTCTTGCTGACACTTTTTTGTCACACATCTCACCTGAAACCTCCTTCTACCCGTTCCAACCAGCATCACCTCTTTCACACACTGGGAACTTCCAGTTTGGAACATGAAGGGGGAGGGGTTACATAGTCCAGTTCTCTTATACAGTCAAAGCTTTTCGTCTTAACACTCTCCTGAATGTTTTAATTCTACCACTTTTCCTCATTCCTATTGACACACCAAGTATCTTCTTCCCAGTCTCCCTGATCACTTTAGCTGTAACTCTTGTCTGGAGTGAGTGGAATGGGTTCTCACCCCACTTCTCAGAGTCTTAAAGTCCCACTCTGATGAAAAAAATATTTTTGGTGTTAACATGTTCTTGTGGCATTTTTCTTAGAAAATTATGATTAAAATTGCATTTCTGTATACAGAAAGAATTCAGACCCTCTTAAATTTTTCACTGTTACATTACAGCCATTTGCTAAAATCATTTAAGTTCATTTTTTCCTCATTAATGTACACAAAGCATCCCATATTGACAAAAAAACCACGGAATTTTTGACATTTTTGCAGATTTATTAAAAAAAGAAAAACTGAATTATGACATGATCCTAAGTATTCAGACCCTTTGCTCAGTATTTAGTAGCAAAATCCTTCTGATCTAATACAGCCATGAGTCTTTTTAGAAAAGATGCAACAAGTTTTTCACTCCTGGATTTGGGGATCCTCTGCATTTCCTCCTTTGCAGATCCTCTCCAGTTCTGTCAGGTTGGATGGTAAACATTGGTGGACAGCCATTTTCAGGTCTCTCCAGAGATGATCAATTGGGTTTAAGTCAGGGCTCTGGCTGGGCCATTCAAGAACAATCACATAGTTGCTGTGAAGTTCCGTTTTTCTTTTTTAATAAATCTGCAAAAATGTCAAAAATTCTGTTTTTTTTTTTTGTCAATATGGGGGGCTGTGTGCTCATTAATGAAGAAAAAAATGAACTTACATTATTTTGGCAATTGGCTGCAATATAATGAAGAGTGAAAAATTTAAGAGGGTCTGAATACTTTCTGTACCCACTGTATTTCTTGATTCCAATTGTTGTGAATCGGGAGCAGACAAAACAATGCTGTTGGAAAAAGCTTATTTGTGAAGTTGAAAATACACATTTGCAAGCCACAAGCTCCCTGCTCTGAGCTCTCAGCGAAGGGGTAGATGTGGGGTTGCTCCTTGTGAACAGTCCCACCTAGAACCCAAGAGATAAATTTCTAATGAGCTACTGCCCCTCTGCAGAAACTATCTCCTTGAAAAAGACTTAGGTTTTTTGGTTTTGGCAAAAAAGTGACGTAATCATAATCAAAAGACCACTGGGAACACTTTGAAAAAGGATTAAAAGATGATCAGAGTAAGACTTTATGGAGAAGCATCATGGTTTGGTGGTTTACTTTAAGAATCATGCTCAGGTCTCTCATTAAGTTCTGTGTTGCTGGGTAGCTGCCCAGTTGCCCACGTAGTTTTTCTGGCCCATCTAACTTTGTGCTCCTTTTTTTTTTTTTCCAGACCTTCAGACCTTACAACCAGACTTCCTCAAATGCTGACAGCCTGACTTCTGCCCCATCTCCCGTTGCAGCTAACAGTGAACCTCCACCTCTGCTCACTGATCATAACTACACCCACAAAATCCATTGCCAAAACCCTATTCCTGTTAACCAGATTAACACCTCAACTAATAAACCCTTAAATCATCCAGTCAGAGGAAGGAAAAGGCAAAGAGAGGAAAAGCGGCTGGATGAGGCGACAGTGGAGGATGCTTGTGCAGGAGAGACCCAGAAAGGGAAGAGGCTTCGCAAGCTGAGTGTGAAGGCCAAAGCCAGCCAGGAGGCTTTGCGGGAACAGGTAAGATAACAGAGGGAATGCAAGAAAGAAATGACCTGGGAGCAGGAAAAAATAAAGCAATTCACCAAACTTCTTAGAACGCGTGGACAAGAGAAGGGCCGCCCTGGCCTAATATGGTTTTAAATGGACCAAAATGTGGTTAAGACAGTTTAGGTCTAAAGCAGTATCACTATAGGTGTGGCTCAGGCCAATCTTCATTTAATAATTGCAGATTGCCCGCGGTCGGAATTCTCTGACACCAAGTCTTTCATATAGCGGAATAGTGCTGTGGAAGAAAATACTTGGAGCAAGATTCAACACATTTTCACCACTTCAACGTTTTACACCAAGTCCATACCCATCAAGTAAAGGGTTAACAGTAAGGGAACAAAAAACAAAAACAAGCTAAAACAGAGCTATGGTAACTGGCAGCCTACTGTGGCGCAAGTTGGAGGCACAAGGCCTCTCCCCACAAAAACATCTTTTCTGTTGTAAGAACTGTCTAAAAGTTGTTAAATTATTTGTGAAATATTTCAATATAGGGTTAAAAAATGTTGTATATACAAAGCTCTTCACCATGGGACAAAATAAGGTCTATAAAAAGTTTCATCTGAGCACGCTCACAAAACCTCAAACTGAATTTGCTTCATTGAGCTAACAGAGGGTTTCACTTCATTGAAAGCTTTATTTTCTTTATCATAACAAAATATAATTGTGTTTTAGTCTGAGACTCAGTGTCACTCTGGGTACTAATAATATCGAATAAATCAACAATCAGTTATTTTTCAGAACTTGTGCTCTTTTATATGGAAGGGTATTCAATTAAAAAAAAGTTTTTGTTTCTTGTGTATTTTTGTGTTTTTCGTGCTGTTTTGTTTTTCTTTATTCGTTTTTATCAAGAAAAAGTGTTCTTTTCATTCAAGATTTTTGTTTTTTGCGCTAATTCTTTTATTCAAAATAATAATATATAAAAACCTGTGTTTTCTAATAGATTTTTTTGTGTTTTTCATGATAATTTATTTTCTGTATACAGTTTTTAAAAAACAAGCATTTTTTGTTCTAATTTTTTGTGTTTGTTAAACTTTTTTCTGTATGCAGTTAAAAACAAATTGTTTTCCATTCAAACTTTTGTGTTTTTGTGTCAATTTTGTTCTGTTAAAAAATAATATATATTTTTTGTTCTAATCTTTGTGTTTTTTATGCTAATTTTTTTTTTTTTTTTTTTTTCAACAAAAAGTCTTTACCATTATAATATAAACCACCAACTTTTCTTTCCTGTAAAAAGATGCAGTGAAAACATTTTTTAATTAAAATGATTGATCAATTGTGAGGGAGAGAAGGTCATCGGGGGTCCAACATTCTCAAAAGCAATGTTTGTACAGACTAAAGAAAAAACAAGTGTACTATGCGATGAAACCAACAGTAGAATCTTTTTTGTTATCACTTTCTGGGTTAAGGAACATCATGGATCATATTTGACCTTCTTGCGCCAAAAGTCGGCATGTTTCCAAAATGTCACAAGGCTGATTCATGTGACCAACTGTCTCAAAAATTAGTTTTGGGTTTCCCCTAAAAGAGTTTTGTTCGTTTTTCTTCCTGTTGAGTCACTAAATTTGTGTGCAAAGGGTCAAAGAAGCTTCAGCTGCCTGCTAGAAGGTGTTGTTTGCCTCTTTTTGTTGTGTTCTTGTATTTCACCTCCACTGTTTGACTCTTCTGTGCTTTCTGCTTTCTAGATGGAAGCAAAAAAGAAGAAGCTCTCCTCTCGTAGAACCAAATCTCCTTCAAAGAGTAAGGTCGGTGTTCAGGCCTTCTTGGAGGCTCAACCCGCTAGGGTGTGCTTGTTACCCACTCAGGCCATGTGGGTCATGGCTCAACCAGCTCAACCACAAGCTCTGCCGCTGACGACGCTTACAGATCCCCTCTGCCTTCCTCCCCCAGGAAGGAGTTTCAGCTCTCCTCTGCCTTCAATCGCTCTAACAGCTCAAAGCCCTCAGTCTGCTGGACAGAAGGCAGCATTTGTCTCTCACTCTTTGAGTGAGCCTCTCACCCCTCACTCAAAGCCACTTCCACAACCACCTTTTCTTTCTCTTAGCCAGAGGTCCTCTTCTCTGCTGCAGTCTCCTCCTAAAGTGCCTGGGGAGGATGTGATACAAGTGCAATCTGGTGAAGCTTCTACCTTCAGAAGCAAGGGAATCAGCTTTGACCCCTCCCTGATGTTCCAAGAGCCTCAAGAAAAAGTACACAATTGGCTGAGTGGAATAGGCGGAGTACCTGGTGGGATGGTAGCTTTGCCATACCTGCCACCTTTTGTCAGCACTCTGAACATGATGACTGCCTTGCTGCGGGCCAAGAAGTCCCTGACACAGTGGTCACTAGACCTGCTCCATGAAGGTCCCAAACCCAGATCTAATCCTGTAAACTGCTCCACCCGCCCTCCACTAGTCCTGCAAGGTTCCACCTCAGGCTGTAACAGAGCCAGCAACCAGCCTCTGAAGCGCAGAACTGCAGGTTTGTCAGCTGATGCACCGCTAAAGGTCAGTCAAAGCGACTTTAAGTGCTCAGTTCTGTTTCTTGTCTATGTACAGCTCCTATCGTCAGTACCGACGAGCACCGGAAAGAGGAAGAGCAGGTAGAGGAGGAGCAGGTGAGGGCAGTGCGTCGGATGGTGGCGGAGCGCTTTTCCACTAACCCCGCCTACCAGCTGCTTAAGGCCCGCTTTCTGTCCTGCTTCACCCTCCCTGCCCTCCTGGCGACAATACCACAAGTCAAAAAGGTAGAAATTGTCCAGGCTGAGGAAGAAGAGTTGGATAAGGAGGCGGAGGAGCATCAGTTGAAAAAAAGGCGAAAGTCTGCAAAGAAGAGGAGTGGTCAGGTCAGTACAGCTGAACATTTTCCAAAAAACACCAAGTGATTATTCTCTCTGTGAAATGTAGTCTGAAAACAACCCCATTGATTCTTCCTGCACTTTCTTAAAGTGATTAGAATAAGGGATGCCAAATTATTGCATTAATCGTGATAAGTCAATTATAGAAAAATGTGTTTGTTTTATTTTTCATAAAACATAACATAGCTGTTAACATAGCTATTGTTATGTTCTCAATAATGCTAACAATAAAAATGGATTGGATTTGTCTGCGCATTTGCAGATGCCCAAAGTGCTTACAATGTGTATCCAATTATTCATTCACTCCTCATTCATAATTGGTGATAGTAAACTACTGATTTCACCACAGGATTGAGATATCTTGCCCAAGCACACAACAAAAGTTGAGTGAGGGAAGCATCACAGTCTATTGTTATGCAGATGACAACCCTCTCTAACAGCTGTCTCACATTCATCTAAAATCCTCCAAATATTCTAATAATTATACTATGATTATACTTATTAGAATAGTCAAAGCTAAATTTTATAAATGAATGATTTAATGGACACAAACACATAAATAAAGTGTATTTTTCTAAACATTGAGGTGAGGTTTTGTGTCTCTTGCTGGATTGTGGTCCACAGGAAACTGATCCAGACGGCTCTTTTAAAAGGTTGCAGAACCCTGGGCATCAGGCATCAGTTCACAGATGAGACTTTCTTTTAATGTAAAAAAATAGACTTTTTCCCCATCATTTACCTTTTCAGAATAATAAAAAATAAAATAATGGTGTGTGAAAAGGTTTGGTCACCCTGCAGAATTTATAGTATGCACTGCCTCCTTTGAAAAAGCTGAGACCTGACAGTGTCAAAGATTGTTCCCAATCATCATTTACAAAGACCAGGTGATTTCAGTCTCAAAGATTTAAAATAATCAGAGTCATCTGACCTTACCCCAACAATCAGCATCGTGGGTTCTTCAAAGCAATTGTCCAGAACAATGAAACTGAAAATAGTTGATGCTCACAAAGCAGGAGAAGGCTATAAGAAGATAGTAAAGCCTTTTCAGGTGTCAATATCCTCTGGTGGGAATGTCATTAAGAAATGTCAGTCAACATGATCAGTGGAAGTTAAAGCAAGATCTGGAAGATCAAGAAAAATCTCAGACAGAGCAGCTCTTAGGACTGAGAAAAGCAAGTCAGATTTAACGTGAAACAACATGAAACACTTCACAAAAGGAATGGATTCCACAAAATTTCAGCAAATTTTGGACTCAAACTTGATGCCATCTGTGAAAAAGTTAAATTTGAAGAGAGAATGACTTCTACACATGGATAATGATCCTAAACACATCTCCAAATCCATGCTGTCTTACATTAAGAGACAGAAACTGAAGGTTTTGCAGTGACCTTCCCAATCACCTGACCTCAACATTGTTGAAAATCTATGGATAGACCTGAAAAGAGCAGAGCGTAACAGACATCCCAGAAATCTGAAAGAACTGGAAGACTTTTGTAAAGAAGAATGGATGAAGAAACCTCAACAAGAATTGAGAGACTCTTGGCTGGAGACAAAAAGCGTTTACAAGCTGTGATACTTGACAAGGGGGCAGTACAAGGTACTGCAGGGTGCCCAAACTTTTTCACACATCAGTAGTTTTTCTGTTATTTTAAAAGAGTAAATGATGGAAATAAAGCCTGTTTTTTTTACATGTAAAAAGGATGTCTTATCTGTAAACTTGATGTCTTTAGAAGACATTTCAATCTTTTGTTGGGTTCTTTATGCACAATAATATAACATTTTACCAGGGGTGCCCAAACTTTCTGTCCCCACTGTATATAAAGGAAATTAAGATTAAAACAACATTTCTGTGTATTTCTTTGTGAATCAGATGCAGACAAAAAAAATCAAGTTTAACAAAACCTTGTATTTGTTACGTAGAATTCCATTAGGCAAGCTACAGTCTCCCTGCTCCGCTCCATTCTGATGCCAATCTGATGCATACACTTGCAGATGAATCAATCCATGTACGTCTTTGTTTTCCTCGTCTGAGCTGGAATCTGTCTTAAAACTGTATGGCTGAATAGCTTTGCTCATCTTTTTTGTTTTGTAGCTTATTACTCACTAAAAAACTGTTTAAATGACTTTAAGGACTTTAAGGAGCAGCTGTTTGCTGCTTCCATGAATAGTTTCAGGACCATTAGGGAGTTGCAGAGATACCAAAAGGAAGTGCTTTGATCGGACCTGTCTGTCTTTCCTCTGCAGAGATCAGGGCTGCTGTCTGGGGACTCTGACGTTTCTGCCAATCACTTCTCAGGGATCAGCACCACCAGCAAGCCCCACCTCTCCAACTGAGGTTAACAGTACTGTTGGAAAAACCGTCCATGTGTTGAAATATATCAAGTTCAGGTTTTAAGAAGAAAACTGAGAATGACCGTTATTATGTTTAGTTATTTTTGTATTGTCCAAAATGTTTTAAAGCTAGACAGGAGTTTTTTTTGCACATGTTCAGGAACAGTCATTAACCTGACCTCTTTATGCTTTTGGTTCTGAGTCTGCCTGAGTCAGTCTGCCCAGGTCAGGTTTTTGCTGCTCTTTTTCATACTTAAATAATTCAAAGTCTTTATTTTATAATGTTTGAAGAAATGTTAAGGTTGTTATAGAGTTCCACAATTGGTTCCAACGCTCCAGTTTTAAGTGTTGTTAGTTTGTTGCTGCTGCTGACCACTTTCCTTTTCCCTACAAAAAGTTTATTTTCTAATAAAAAGGATTCAATGAAATAGTTTTGTGGGTTTGTACTGACACACCTCAGTAAATAAAATATGTAAAAACTGTACTTTAAAGAACAAAGTTTGGATACGTTTTTTTTTCTCTAAAACTACTTCATTTTTTACAAAAAAAAAAAGTATGCTGAAAAAGGATCTGCTGTTTGACATCTTATGATGCAGATTCTCTGTGGAGATAAAGTTAGGTCAGGTTGCTGGCCACAATACAAGATAAAAAGCAAACATTTAACCCTTTATATCAATTATTATTGTAAGGACGTGGTTTTCTGAGCAACCAACCTGACATGCCACTTTCCAAGGCTGTGGGTAGGAAACGGCTCTGCCTTCTTTTCTTTTGGGATCATGTCTTTCATTTTTTTTTCTTTCAAGCACAACACAACTTCCTCAACCGAAAAAAACACTTCTTCCTTCATTTTTTCAACATATCCCTCCGCCAAACCGTAACCATGGCAACCTTCTAAAAATATGTGCTCTACAAAGAAAAATCAAATCTCCTCTTACATTATCATATTTGATTCACACATTTCTTATTAGCATGATCCAAACTTTCCTTAAAAACCCTTTTGGACAGAACTTGGTTCATGTTTTCTGCCCTGTAGTGCCTTATCCTTCCACTAGGGGCAGTAGAAGAGCTTTTCCTGCCCGTTTCAAAAATGGCTGCTTTCATGAACTCTCAAAAACATTTTTGGCGGGAAAAGTTTAGCTAGTTTTCAAACCTTTGTGGTGAAAATAACTTGTTATTGTTCTTTTTTAAAAAGCTACTTTCTGTAATGAAGGTGAAACATTTTAAATTATTTTTTCAAAACACAGTTAAACCATGTTAAAAATGTCTGGATCAAATTTGAGTTTGTGGGTTAATAAGGTGCCTTTTAGCAAACACTCATGTCAAAATTTTTGCATCTTAAACATTGAACATTAAAACATTAACAATGTTTTGAGCTAAAACTTATCAGATCATCATATGATAGTTACAACTATATTTCATTTTTAAATTTTTTTATAAATGACTTTTTGGGGAGAGTTTCATCAAAAGGCTTTAAAAAAGCATCTTAGTTTTTGATTTGGTTTTTTAAGTCTAGTTTTCTGTTAATTCTTTGATGCAGTGGGCTTCACAGGGTTAATGATGGGAAAAATTAAGTAGAACTTCTGCCATGAGTTTGTTACTTTATAAAAAAAGAGACACATGTATGAAAGAGAGCTTAATTTTTACTGAACAACATGACTGACCTCAGTGTCTTAAATTAAGCATTGTTTTCTAATAACGAACTGGAATCTGTCCTTTAATGCTTATTCATATCAGTGTAACATGATACCAGCCTGAAGAAAATGTTCCTGTCATGATAGGAAAGAAAATCTTCATTTATCATTGTTATCATTGTTTTAAATGTGTTTTAAAATATTAACTCAAGCCATAGGTTATAGATGACCTTTTTTTTTTACATCTCTGCAACAGTTGTTCTGTGTTTTATTGCCTGCTTCCTTCCCCAAACCAGGATGAGGGGGTTTTACGACACACTGTCATTAGCAGATAAGGTAGGGTGCTGTTGGAACTGAAAACATTCCCCAAAAGGTTGATTATACGACACTCTTGTCTTTTAAAGGAGAAATCTCTGTGTGGAATGTTATCAAAAATAAATAAAACAGCAGAATAGAACCCATCTAAATGCAGGTTGTTTCTGAAGATTCAGAATGTGCTGACTCTCTGGTGACTGGAATCTCTTGTAAAACATATAACACGCCAAAACATGTGACCATGTAGTGTGGTAGAATGTACTAATATTGTTCCCTTTGTTTTATTTTAATGTGGAAAAACAACAATGGGCTGAACTTTATGAAACTAAAATGGGAATGGACCATAAATTCTTGTTTGTTTGTGCAGTTATTTAATTTGCACTTGATTATCTTACAAGAAATACTTGGGATCTGGGAAAACTTCACCTGCTCTGTTCAGTACCAGGTATTTATCTCTTGAGTCACACTGGTTAAGTTTTGGTTAAAGATGTTCTGGATCTATTTTAGGGCATTGAATCAGATCGTTCAATAGGATCCAAAATCGATAATGAATCACATCAGCAACCACAAATTATCATATGAATGAAATCGTTAGAAATGAATCGTTACACACCTCTACAATTTAGAAGACTCTTTGGATGAGCAAAAAAAAAATCTCTAAACAAGATCAGTATTACATGAAGCCGTTACATTATACAATATGTTTATTGGCATTGTTGAGTGACAGCTCACCACAACACATACATGTTTACGTTAATTTGAATCAATAAATCTTTGGTGATTGGATTGTATAGGCTGCTATCTACTTCAGTTTGCACTAAGGTTACATCGAAACCTCCAGGAATCTGAACAACAAGGACCAAAAGGAAAATAGCACATATTCATTGTTTATGCTTTTCTGCAGTTTTAGGAAAAGTGTCTGACATTGAAATGCGCCAAAGCTTACATTGTTTTGCAATATAAAGACAAATATTGTTCTAACTTCCGTTTATTTTGTCAGTAAAAATCATGATTCTGTCAGCTGACACTTCCTGCTAGTTGCTACAGTGTTCTCCCACAACTTCCCTTAATATTTCACTTCTTCCTCTCTCTGTTTAACTAACCATATCTGATGATAAGTTGTGATTTAAACAAAACAGAAAAAAAAAAGTTGGGGTGCTGCTGGTAATTCCACAGCAGAAATGTATGGAGGCAGGGAGCTGGATTTGTACACTCAATATTCATTTAATGAAAGTGTCATTTGTTTTTGAACTGGTCAAAATTTGGAGGTAGTTAGAAAACTTCCTTCACACATGAACCTGTTGTCTAAACATACACTATTGGAGAGAGTGAGTTTGAACCATGGTTGGGTGGAGCCTAAATCAAGAAGTGACACTAACAGCTATAGGACTGAAATACCAGCAAGAAGCAGCACAGATTGCATACTGCTTTTATTGGGCACCTTACTTTATTTACTGTGTCCTGCAGCGTTTATGGTATAACAGGAACAGCTGGTCCAAATGGATGGAGTATGTGAGGATGATCTCTGCTGGCTTCAGCTCGATGACTTCAGGATGCTCCTGATCAAAAACATCGACCCGTTCAGGATCACACCTTACCTCCGCCAGTGTCAGGTGCTCGTCCTCCACCAACCTCCATTTTTATGTGTTGCTTCTCCTCCTGCTGTGTGCAGTTCCTTTCTGATCCTGCCCTCTGGCAGATTTGTCATTTTTGTATTAATGGTGTTGTTTCTATTAGGTGATCAGTGCTGAAGATGAAGAACAGCTCTTCAATGATCCAACCCTTGTCCTCAGGGGACGAAAAGTTGGTACGTTGTTATAAATGGCATGATGGTAAAGTCAAAAATTAGAACTATTATATTGCAAATTTAAAAAGTGATATTGTGTAAAATGTCAATGATGACATTTTTACCACAGCCCCATAACCTGCTTTGAGGCACAGTGTCATATGACAATTAGGGACTGACATAGACGTAAAACAGTTGTATGCCTCTGCAAAGCACTGATAATAATATTCTACATATGGACAAAAGATGGACTTTGGGAGTCAGACTTGTTCTGCCATGTTACAGATAATACAAGTACAAACCAACTCAATGGCAATTCCAAAAAAGTTGTGTGGTGATGTCCAGTTGGTTCTCTCACCTGGTCATTAATGTGAAAAGCCTTAATTCAAACCCACTTTGTCAGGGTTCAAAGCAACCAAGATACCATCATCTGGGCCTATCTGTGTTTTTTTACCTGAAAATGATTCGAGAGACCTAAACTAACCTGGAAAAGAGTTGGATTTTGTTTTTTCTTATAGAAAATCCAAAAATTCATTTGCTCAATAATTCTGTTCTGTCAAAATATTAAATGCTACATGTCAATCGTTTCTGAGGTATGGTGAGCAACATGCGAGTTTTCTGGGGAAAAAACTTGGTAAGCTGTTGTGTAAAGTTTTAGTTGTGGCAACAATGAGTAATGTTCCCTCTGTAAGAAAGCTAGTCTTTCCTAGAAACAGGAAGTAAGACAAATAAAAACCAGTGTTTTGTGATTGCCTAATCTACACGATACACCTTTGTTTTTATCATTGCTGAATACATAGTGTTATCTAAGTGTGTAACTTATCTGACTGTCCCATTCAGAAAGTTTTTGTCTCATTTGTTTCCCATACTCACCTGATAGATTCCAGGAAACATCCCGATCTCTGGAAAACTTAGGTATCTGTATTGGAAAATGAAACTTGCTTCTTCATTGTGCATCAGAAGTCTACCCAGGCTGTTTGAATTCTTATCTTAACTTATCTATTTACAGCAGAAGTTTAACCTTCTGATGCTATTAATTTTGATCATTTTGTCAAGTTTAATGAGGCTGAAAACAAAGTTACAAAAAATCAGACCAGAATTCATGCCCTTCATTGTAGTACCCTGATTGTCTGACCTGCAGGGTTCCTGCTGGACATCCTGCAGAAGACGGGTGTGAAAGGTTACACTGCCTTTCTGGAGAGTCTTGAGCTCGATTATCCCAAACTTTTCACTCGCATTACTGGAAAAGAGCCCAACAAGACCTTCAGCATTCTCATCGGTTTGTCTGCTTGTTCATCAGCCTGTTTCCTTCTCCTGCTTCCACTCTTGACACTTCCGTTCTCTGTTTAGATACAGCAGGTGAATCTGGGTTAACTCAGTTCTTGATGTCAGAGCTTAGCCACTTACAGAGGGCACTGCAGGAGGAGAGGAGGCGCTGCCAGCAGGCCCGCTCAGCTGCAAAGGATCAGGTTGGCAGAACCCGGTTGGGGAACACTTAGGTGGAGTTCACAAGCTTTTTAAATGTTCCTTGTCTTTATGTAGGAGGCGTGGTCTTACCACCAGCAGCTAAAAGATCGTGAGCTAAAGAAGTTGACTGAACATCTCCAGAAGTTACGAGGTGAACGGGAGTACCTCACTAAGGAGGTGCAGCAGCTCAGGGATCACAACTACAGCCTAATGGCCGACATCAACGCACTGAATCAGGAGAAGAGCAATGCCTTACTGGCTAACAGAGATCTGCAAATAGAGGTCAGCTATATCCTGACACTGATGCTATTAAACCCTGACCTGGATGCTCAGAGTTCTGACCTTTGATTGCAGGTGGAACGTCTCAAGCACACGGTGGTAAAAGCAGAAAATGAGACCCGACATCTGAAGCGAAAAACACTGAGAACTGTGCCAGAGGTGAAGATACAACCAGCACACTGGCAGGTTAGTTGGAAAACATGTAGGACACTAGGCCTTGAGTTTGACACGTGAGTCAATTTATTGATAGTATTCGAACAGTAAAGGTACATACACACCAGCTGCATTGACAAACGTTCAAGCGGCCGCTTTCAATGAAAAGTCTATGTGAAAGCATGCAAATCCACGTTTCGGTCTTCCGTGTTTAGAACGGCTGCGTTAGCCTATCCATACCCAAGTTTTTAAGTCAGTTCTTGTGTTGGCAAACAGTAAAAAAAAAAAAAATCAAAGAAAAAGAATCCCTTCTGCCGCTCTTTGCCTGTCTGATGTGTGAACACCACCGGCTGAATGTGAAATAAATAATTGCGGTTTGTGCCCAGCTGGAATTATACTATGTCACCAAGTCTTTGATATATTGGAATAGAACTGTGAAAGAAAAAAGCCTGGAGCAGGATTAGGAGATGTGCACTGTTGTGACACTTTGCACTTTGCATCAAGGTTCTTCCAACTGAGTACATGCGCTGCTGGTATCAGGTAGTGACAGTCCAGTGTAAACACTGTATGCTAAAAGCGTGTTCAAGAACCTTGAAAGTGTGACACAAGTGTACGTAGCAAAAAGACTTTTAAGTGGTACATTGTATTGCAACGACCAGATTTTGTAGTTTAGCGACCATCGCACAGTTGTTGCATCATATAGGTGCAACTGAGGTCCATCTTTACATTCCAAGAACAAACAGCATGTACAGCGTACCAAGTTGCTTGCTGACCAAAATGTTTGAAATGCTTTTCAAACCTGAAAGTATTTGCAGTCAGGTTTGTTACAAGAATATTGGCAAGTGTGCTCTAAAAAATCTTACAAGTGATCAGACATAATGTGCCAGAGATGTGAACATGGACTTGTGAGTAAACATCTAAATAGTGCAAAAGCCTTGGATTGGACACTTTTTTTTTCTTTAACTGCCCTTCTGATGTATTTCAAACGCGTTCCCAGTGGTCTTTTAATTATGACTATGCATAATTTTTAGTTATATTAATCCTTTTCAGATATTTTATAATATCCTTGTCTGTTTTCTTTTTTTCTTCTCTTTTTTACTTAACCTGAAATGTTTTATGGCATTCGGAGTGAACAGCAAAGTAAGAATTTCATTGTACGGGGAAACCTTAATCCTGACTGCAGATGACAATAAACCCTTTGAATCTTGAATAAAGTTTAAATCAGAGATAAGTCTGGTTCTATGGTGATCTAAACCGCAGATCTTTTCAAAAAAGAGAAAACATCTTCTCACCTGGACCTGCAAGCTTTAAAACATAAACAGCTTGTGAACATGTTTGAGGGAGTGCTTTTAAGTGTTTTTATAGGAAACTATGCTCATTCAGGGGCATTGTGACACAGTAACTGACACACATTAACATATCAACAAATTTCAGAGCCCGTCAATCCCCACCGAGCCTGTACAACCTAAGGAAGAACTAAAAGGGGAAAAGTCAAAGGAGACAGAAACTCAGAAGCTGGAGAGCTCAGCTCCCATGAACATCGTCACCATAGTGTTCAGACTGAGGAGGGAGGTACACAGGGCAGAGGAGCAAAAAGCCAGGGTAAGTAGCAGAAGGAGCAGGAGAGGAACAAGAATATTTTCACAAGATGATATGAATAAAATCATGAACAGTTTTATTGTTTGAAAAAGGAAAACACATTTTGAAATCAAGTACAGCAAATTACAGTCTCAAAACAGGAATCAAGTAATGGTAAACACTTGTAGATGTCTCCTTTAACCCTTTCCTGTTCAATTATTATAGTTTACACTTACTGGCCACTTTGAGACACACGTGTCTAATCAGCCAATCACATAAAGACATGGTCAAGACAATTTTCTGCAGTTCAAACCGAGCAGCAGAATGGGGAAGAAATGTGATTTAAGTGAGTTTGAACGTGACATAGTTGTTGGTGCCAGATGGACTGGTCTAAGTATTCCCAGAAACTGCTGCTGATCTACAGGGATTTTCACTCACAACCATTTTAGGGTTTACAAAGAATAGTCTAAAAAAGAGAAAATATCCAATGAGCAGCAGCTCTCAACCCAATAGATCACCTTTGGGATGTGGTGGAACGGGAGATTGGCATGTTTCCAGTACGTTGTTGAATCGATTCTACAAAGGATAAGGAAGTTCTGAAAGCAAAAGCAGGTCCGACCCAAAATTAGCAAGGTGTACCTAATAAAGTGGCCTGTGAGTGTGTATGTACAGTATCTCAATCAGTGTGCAATACATAAACACTTCCACAATCCACTTTTTTTTTAAATTAGCAGAACTTCTCACAATGTGCTTCTATTTCACAACTGTAGTTTGGTTTTCATCCTGAATGATATACACACAAGAAGCACCTGTGGGAATTTTATGTCAATAAATTTAAGCTGTATGTGGATGTGGACGCTGAAGGGTGGACTTGTGTTTAAAAAACTTTCACCTTGTGGTCCTATAAGTGTGGTGTCCAGGTGGGAACAGCCTCTATTTTCTTGCTTTTACCATAAGCTTTGTTTCAGAGTCTGGAAGAAAAGGAAGAACTAGAGCTGCTTTGCACTCAGCTGGAAGGAGATGCCAAGATGTACTGTCAGCAGAGCAAGCAAACTCTGCAACAACTGGAGGAAGTGATTCAAGAGAGAGACAAGGTGAAGAACGGGTAATGAAAGGTACATGACAATGTCATCAGCGTATATAGCGATATTTGTTTGTTGTTTCAGGCTCTGGCTTTGCAGGTGCAGCAGCAGGAAGAGGTGAGGCTGCTCCTGCAGCAGAAAGATCAGTATAGGGCACGTGTCCGAGAGCTCACAGAAAAATCGGACAAGCTGGAGCTTGTCTTGCTGAGGTCAAAAGGAGAAGAGCTACAGCTGAGGACGCGCCTTCGCAAGCTTACCCTCAACTCTCACCAGGTGAAGAAAAGCAAAAAGAGAGGAAAAGGTGTGAAAATGGTGATGTAATAACAAAGGCTGTTTCCCTTAGAGTGAAAAGAGTGCAAGCAGTGAGGAGGTGGAGGAGCCCCGAGAGAGGACTCCTGAAGGTCAGAGTCGTGAGGTGTTGCTCTTATCTATCCGGGCCTAGCAGAATAGTTTGTATGGCTTGTTTCTTCCAAACACCATAAATCTGCACAGCATGTGCACATGGAAAGGCAAACATGACAGCAATGAATGTATCTGTTCTGCATCTGAAGTTGAGTACATGCTGGACCTTACATAGAGCACAATCAGATATAATAGTATTTTGGTGTCATTGCTAAATTGTGCCATGTCTCACAGTTGGATTAAAATCTGCCCTACTTTACCGGCTCAAGTAGAAAAGTTACCAGGTCACAAATAGCAACAAGTATTTTGACTGCAACCAGGAATGGTGAGCATCAGACGCCTTGTCTATTATGGCAGGGCTCAAAACAGATGCGCAGCGAGTTACCCTGTTAACAACTTTTTAGGACAGAGCAACAATGCACACAAACAGTGCAGCTAGAAAGAGGTTTACACAGTGAATGGAGGTAAAGATTTTATGGGACGTTTTGCATGTAAGTTAACATCTTCTACAGTCCAAGTAAAGCAAGTTGTGGTTCTTGTTGCTCAGACACCAGTGAGCTTCATGACACGACCCCGCAGAAGACATACAGCTCTGCTGTTGGAGGAGCTAAAGACAGTGAGCACAGATATATCAGTGCTGCATTATGGGTAATATATTTTTTCTGTACTTTTGCATTTTTCCTTTTGATATTTTGACAGTAAATTTGGTTTGAACAAGTTGTCAATTGCTTTGTTTGCCTGTCTATGAGTATTCCGTCAGTCTTTCTTCTTGTGACATTTTGTCTAATGTTTATCATTGTGTGTTGTTGTCTGTCCACCTGACTGACTGTTGAATTGCCTTTTCTGACTATTCTATCTTCTTTGTTAACTATTTGGTTCTCTGTGTTGACTAGAAGACTTAGCTTGGTGAATGATGGCAGTAATCAAGATAGGGGTTTAGCCATTGATTGTACTGACACTGACCACTTTATTAGGTACGCCTGCCCAATGCCTTCTCATTGATCTAAATTTCTAATCAGCCAATCACTTGATCGCAACTCAATGCATTTAGACATGAAGACATGGTCAAGACAACTTTTTGCAGTTCTGTGGGCAGAAAGGCCTTCTTGATGCCAAAAGGTCAGAGGAGAATGGCCAGACTGGTTCCAGCTGATAGAAAGGCAATAGTAGCTCAAATAAGTTTCACTCCTGGGAGCTAAGAACAGGAAACTGAGGCTACAATTCACACCCAGGAACACCAAAACAGGACACTAGAAGATTGAAAAAACATTGTCTGGTCTGATCATTCTTTATTTTCTGCAACATTCAGATGGTAGGGTCAGAATTTGGCTCTAACAACAATGTGTGAAGCCCCACATGCCAGACCAGCCCGTCTGGCATGGTTGTTTCTGCCTTTTTTTTTCAGAATTACACGAACTCTTCTTACCTTGATAACAAACATACCATCTTCCTGTCTTCCCACAGGAAACACACACAGACCACTGTCCCACTAAGAGTGAACGTTTAAACTTTTTTTACCGCAGGTGACAACTGATTCTAAATGTTTACTTTGAAACTTCCTTGTGGCTTATCATATATATCATTGGTGGTTTTTTCCTCAACAGCAGGAAGCGAGCCCTGAGATCAAAGTTAAACTGTACAGAGTTTATACATGAGAAGCTTGATGACAGCAGCAGCAGTGACATTACCGAGTCAGACTGACATCTCGGAATATAAAAGCTTAAACATCATACTGCAGGTTTTCATACTGTACTGATGCTGAACTGAATTCAAATAAACATCACGAAAAACACTCAATATCTGTCAAACCGGTACTAGAACTTCTAGTTTACACTCTCAAAATTGCTGGGAACCTAATTAAGGTTTAAGTTGCAAGAAAAACAAAAATAAGTTTTTAGTGTCTGTGCAGCATTATTTTAGTTGAATGAACAAAATTTCACGCTACTTTTAGAACAATGCACATCACAGCAAGAAACCAAGTTTGCTGGGTCACAGTTTGCATTTACTGTCTCTGTAGGGAAATATTTGTTTACTGTCCAATAGCCACACATCATGTACACAGTGATCTAGGATACTAAGATCTAGAATAAAACTCTTGCATAAAGAAAAGAAAAAAAACAAACAAACATGGTGTTTTATGACTTTACAGAAAAAAACAGGAAACTGATGAAGTTTACAAAAAGATGACTGAACTTCTTTGTCTCATTAAAATGTGCAAAATTCTGTCTGTTAAAGCTAATAGAAACTTGAGAAATTGTGAACCCTTTTTACATTTAACCATTTTTGGCCATAACAAAAAGTAAATTTGCTGAAAAAGAATTCAGGT
>BSAI01000189.1:2133384-2144347 GCA_036245035.1 Adrianichthys oophorus | reverse complement strand
GACACTAACTTGTCTGCACAAAACACTAATTTGCGAACACAAAACACTCATTTGTGTGCACAAACATAAGTGTTTTGTGCACAAACTTATAATTTGGGTGCAAAAAATACTAATAAAATGCTAATTTGCGGCCACATAAATCGTAGTTTTAGTTTTTGGGCAAGTCAAGTCCAGTGTTTCGTGAGGTGTTGTTTATTACACTTTTACCCCTGAAATAATGGAGGGGAAATAAAGGGAAGAATTGGTCTCCACGTGTCTGTCGTTGAAAGCTACAACTTTGCTTTGGAAAGAAATAGAAAAAAATAAAAATAAACAACAACACAAAACTTTTAATGGAACTTGAACGGTTTTTTTGGAGGGGCCGCGAACGCCCCGCCTGTCATGCGCGTTGTAGTTTTCGACCACACGTTGTCATGGTAACGGAAAAGCCGCAGGTGACAGCAACTAGATTCAGCAGCACACGGACGGAGAAGAACCGCTTTGCTAGCAAGGTCACGTCAAGAAGAAACGAAAGTCAAGTCCGCCGAACCCTGGCTGTCCGTGAGGATGAGTGACAATAGGCCGGTTCTGGTCGACGCTGAGGTGGGACCAGCGGGGTCCCGAGGATCCAGCTCTCTCCCTTGACCGGCAAATGGAACGAATTGTGTGCTGCCTTCTCCAGTGTATCAGGACTACTGATAGGAAAAAAAGAACGCAGAGTTACTAATTTATTCATTTAGTTCAATTTTAAAAGCAAGGCTGGTCCATAGATTACAATTGGCAGAACAGAGTTTATTTATATATATATATAACATATACATAGAAGTGATAGGGTGATAGGGTGGTTTGTTTTTGCACAGTATTGCATCTTCAAAAAAGTGATTGTGTGGCATCTCATCTTCTTTGTGTATGAAGATTTAACAAAATGAGTTTCAGGTGCAGAGGTCAAGATACAGAGGCGTGAGGACACAACACCTGTCTGTTGAAGATAACGCCGCATGCAGCAGTAGCAGGTGGACTCTCACAATAAAGACCCATTCCAATGAAAAAACTGTTTTTAGGGTTTTTAACATGTTCTTGTGGCAATTCTCTGATGATGGATCCATGACAAGAATTGAGCTTAAAATTGCATTTCTGAGTATTTTTTATTCATTTAGTTGTGATTCAGGAACAGACAAAAAATGCGATTTAAAAAAGCTTGTAGTTGTCATTTTTAAAATATGCTGGGTGGGCCACAAGCTTTCTGCTCTGCTCCATACTGATGCATCCACTTGTAGACAAATAGGTCCATGAACGTCTTTGTCTTCCTCATGTGAGCTGGCATCTGGATCAAAACTGTACGACTGCTTATCTCCAGTAATGCTAACCATGTTTGTTGCATTAGTAGTGTTGAGGTTGTGAGGGCTGTAAGCTGGCAGGAAAGCATGTAAACGGATGGGTGATAGGAAGGGGGCTCCTCTTCAACGCTCCTGCCTACAACTCAGAGGCAAATTTTTAATCAACTACTGTCGCAGAAACTATGTCCTAAAAAGCATGCTGTTTTTAGGCCAACAGCATAATCATAATTAAAAGACCACTGGGAACACTCTGACAATAGATCAGTGATTGGGGTGGGACTTCAAATCTAAACCTCAAACAGATTAACATACCTAAAACCAGAAGTAAATCGTTGTCTGGAATTGGCAGCAAGAACTAGTAGACCTTCTCATCCTGTTATTCACTCTTGTGTACTAATCTCTTGTTCTTGGGTTTTGTCTGACCTCTTAGCAGGGAGCAGCAGTTTTCTGATATACCTGAGGAAGAGATTGATGAAGTTACCAGACTTCCTGACTCGGCAGGTATCGGCAGTTGAGGGACTATATATCTTCACTTTACGTCTCAGATTCCATCACTTTGTCAGTTACAGTTCTTTCTTCTTCCTCTCAGTGGTTCAGTGTCCATCTTTGAACATCGTTGATCGAAATAGGAAGAAAAACTGTGGAAAACACGAAGAGGCGCTGAAACAGATGGAGACGCAGCTGAGTCAGCTGTCACAGGTGCACAAAATCCTTCTTTAAGAATGTTGTGACACAAACAGCAAACAGGATATGACTTCAGACACCACTGCAAGCTCTGAACATTACATGTCTCGTACAGTTTATGTGCATCCGTGAAATGGTTGGTACTCCTTTGTGAGGGACCTCTAAAAACCACAGTGGTCACTAACATAACTTGAAAAAATGACAAAAATGATAATAATTATAAATTAACAGAAAATCAAACCATAAAAAACAGACATTATTTGACAATTTTTTTAATTATAAAAAAAAAAGACTGATGATTGTTAAATTTTCCCTGTGAGCCCGTTATTGGACGGAAACGGTTTAATTAGACTTTTCTAGCGGTCGTGGTATGTTAAGATCCACTATTCATAAACGAACAGCTCCAACGGTCCCAGGTTTGAAAACCCACTAATGAAAATCATGTTTTTAATATTTTCTTGTGGCATTTATGAGAAACGTACAGTGTTTTACACTGAAACACAGTAAAAAATAAAAAAAAACATCTTAAAATTGCATTTTTGGGTATTTCTTTTTTAAAATCTTTGTGAAAATGCAGCAGATGGATTTAAAAAAAACTTGTAGTTATTACGTAAAATCTACAATTGTCAAGCCGCTAGCTCCCTGCCCCGCTCTACACTGATGCATCCACTTGCACTCAAATAGATTAAAAAATGTCTTCCTTTTTTTCTCATCCAACTGGAATCTGGCTCAAAACTGCACGGCTGAATAGCTCAGATATTGCTCTGCATTCTTGTTTCACCGGTAATGCTAGGTTGCGGTTTTGAGGGGCTTTAAGCTAGCAGGAGAGCACCTAAGCAAAGGGATGATGGGAAATGAGCTTAGACTTACTCTGCATCAACGGTCAACTCAGAGGGGAATTTCTAATGAATTTCTGCCGCTCTGCAGAAACTATGTCCTTGAAAACAACAGTTTTTTAATTTAAACACGGCATAATTGTAATTCAAAGACCACTGGGAACGCTTTTATAACTGATCAATGATTTGAGTGGGACTTTAATGGTATGGGTTTAATGATTTTTCCATGGTGATGTTGTTTCAGGAGTGTGAGATCCAGGTGACAAACCTCTGTAAGCAAACGGTGTCCTCTTTGGAGGAAGTGGACCTCAGACTGGACATCTTAAAGGACAGAATGGGAAAGCTGGAAGACCACAGTTTGAAGGTTCACATGGACATAGGAACCCGCAACAGATTTAGCAGGAAGACATTTTCATACATTTGTTTAAACAGAAAGAAAGGGTGACACAGAAAGACAAAGACTATGCTTAAAAACATGCAGACATCAAAATTGTAAAAACTTTTTTAGTTAAAAGCTTTCGATCAACCAAATAGATATGAATATCAATATAAATATGACTATAGATGAAGGAATAGGAGAAGTGTTTGGTGAAAATGTCTGCTTTTCAAGATTGAAACTGCAATTCATTGACTGTGACATTAATTGACGAACATTTCAAACTGATTGTGTGTGCGTGCGTGCGTGCACATCAGGAGGTGTATGCTCTCTGGGATAAAGTAGAAGAAGAGGTGAAGATAAAGAGGACCACGATCTCAGAGCTGAACCTCAGACTGAGAGAGGCTGAAAAACGACGCAGCAGTGAGGTCAGACTTACATCCAGCTTCCGATTTTTTTTTCTCTTGAAATTGAACTTTAATGTGATCACCACCTTAGTACAACCACAAAAAAGACAAAACACCAGCAGATTTGTTAAACGAGTGTGAGAGCTTTGACATGTAACCCAATTCATGATGATGAGGATGATGAAGAAGCCACCATCTTAAAGGCTTCCTTACAGAGTCAGATTAATGTAGTAATGCAAAGATCTCAAACTCCAGCCATTTTTTTACTGCACTACGGTGAAGAGTTTTTTTAACTTGTTGTTTTACTTTTATTTTGTAAACTGTCTATGGGTTTCTTGAAGGGCGTTCTTAATTAACGAAACAATTATTACCAATTATGTTCTAGTTTTTTGGTGACCTTTTAAACAGAAAATCCTATTCATTATTGTCAACTATGTTTCGTCATTCACAGAATGGGAGCATTTCAAAATAAAACTTCAAACTTGCTGATCTAAACAGTTTTCTGTCACATCTTTCTTATAGTACTGTAAAATGTGAAGTAAAAAGTTTATCTGACTTTAGAGTAAAGTGTTGTTTCCTCCAGCTACTCTTAGTTATTGGGCAGTTTTGTTTTTCGTTCTAGATCAAAGCTATTCTCAGACTTCACTGCCACATAGTGGAGAAGATCGGCTTCCTGGCTCCTCCCGCTGTACACAGATTGTTTCACGCTGAAGCCACGGTAACACCTCTACACCTTTGGTCCTCTTCACCTCAGCACACTGACACTCACTCTGTTCCTGCTTGCACTTCAGAAGATGAACCTGGCCTTAATAGCTAACCGTCGCTGTGCCGCTCGTGTCCATCTCGACCTAAATAAGCAGACTCTGCTGCAAGAAGCACAACTTCATCAGCAGTGGGAGGCCAGTCTGACCTGCTGGAGGGGAAGCAGGGAGAAAGAAATTGTAGACCAATTCAGGCAAGTTCACCAGGACAAATGGCAATTTTGCCCTTGTAGGATTAATAAAGTCTTTTATTGACAGGTTACTGTCTGCAAATTTTAGAATAGGAATCACGTCTGTTTCCTTCCACAACTACAGTATCATCAGAGTTTGTGTTACAGGAATTTTTGCCGGCAAGATGAGAACCAACAATTGGTCCCAGATGAGCAGATGAAACAAACCCAACGAGATTTAACAGCACAACGTTGTGACATAATCTGCAAGATCTGGTAACAAAAACAGCAAAGAACATTCATAACAAAAACACATAGATTTTTGTGTTGTGACACATTATCTCATTGTTTCAGCTCTTTGGTCCCCCCCACCTCCTCCTCAGCTTTGGTTTCAGATTGGTTCAAGGAACTGACATCTTTAAATTCACAGTTAGGTAACTGTCACAGTCCACATTTAAGCTGAGAGCTGCTTCTCTACAGTCAGGCAACCTTGGCTTCAATAACAGTGTGTCCGTGAATGCATCCTCAGATCTTCTTCACTCTAATTTCCTGACTCAGTATCATTGTTGTAAAGAACGGTCGTGGGACGATCTGCTGGCAGAAGTGGAGCACTGTAAGGTAAAAATATCCTCTTTTTAAAACAGCATTTTTTGTCTCCTCCAGATTCACAACAATTTGAATCAAGAAATATTCATAAATGTTAATTTAATCTGAATTATTTTTATATATGTTCTCCATCATCAGAAAAAATGCCACAAGAACATGTTAAAAACCTCTTTTAGTGGGTCTTTAGTATCTATGTATAAGGAAAGTCATCACTGAAACTGGATTAGGTGCAAAGATGTTTTCTTCTCCACCTGCAGGAGGCGTTCTCAGCCCTGCAGCTTTCAGAGGAGCAAGTGAAAGACATTGTGACTTCTCAGCTTCTCCCTCTGATCAGACAGCGCCAGAGTCAGGATGAAAAGCGACTAGCTGCTCTCGAGGTGAGCCACACAAACCTGACAGGGATTCTTTCATATGAACTGAAACATTTACCTGTTGGTCTGTGCAGATGTGCCATGATGCTGTGAGCCAGCATGCTCTCAAACTAAGCACGCATGTGTTAGTTGTTGTGAAAGCTGCAGTCTTACAATGGGAGGAACATGTTATCAGATCAGAGAGGATAAAAGAAAAGCTGGAGCAGCACCTGGATGACCTCAAATATTCTCTGCAGCAGCATACAGAGGTGAGTCAGACTTTAGCCTGTACTCCTGAGCTTAGCCAAATCAAATCAACACAACATACAGATGCAAAGACTCTACTAAAAGTGGTGTGGTATGCTGTTTTAGCTGCTGTCATCCTTAACCTGCTTATAGAATTTGAGTTTTCCATTTGCTTGACCTTTAAGAAATTAGGGGCCTCATTTGTTAAAGGGTCCATTCATGGAATAATGACAGCAGAGAAGCATTGTTGTCTACAGTTATGCAATAGGCAGATGGGGATTTGTGGTGTCTTGGCAAGGAAAAATTGTTTGCATTAAGGTTAAATGATACTTATTGATTAAGACAATGAGTGAGAAAAATTGAAGACTTTTAGCTCACAAAGGACTTTTGTAACCTCTATCAGCAGTGTGGCTCTGAAAGGTTACAGAGTACAGATTATGAGGCAAAAGCTAAATATTCTTTTTGGAGAGGCTTTATTCTCTCTTGTCTCTGAGTGTCCAAATAAAAAAACAACCAAACAAACAGAGGCTCCAGAGGCTTTGTCTAGGGCAGGGGTGTCCAAATCCAGGCCTCAAGGGCCGGTATCCTACATGTTTTCCAACCAACCCGCCATTCAAGCTCCTAATTGGCCAAACACTCCTGATCCCCTTCGAAGAAGGGGTGTTAGTAATATTATCAAAGCCAAAAACGGTAGGACTGTAAGTTTAACCGTGAATTGCTTAGTAGATTTGTTGCAATAGAGAAAACCATTTCTAGATTTGATTTGTTTATTTGGCATTTATGTGCACGTTAATGAAAGGAAGCTGTCCACCCAGATGCATTAGGTAGCAATCAACAAAGCTGATCTCAGAACCATCCAGGGAGAACATTTCTGCTGGGCTTTTGCATTGGGACAGATTCCTTTTAAAAATGAAACATTTTAAAACATTTTTTTTGAACATTCAGAATCTAGTGAAGATCAGAAAAGGTGTGCTGAAAACACTTAACGCTAGTTTGCAAAGAAGACTGTTCAGGCAGGAGTTAGCTGTGTTTAAAATGGTATTGTCAGCATATAAGTGAATATATCCACCAGCTGCATTTCCAGTGTCATTGATATTGACCAGGGGCGTGCAATTCCAGGCCATGGGGGCCGCTGTCCTACATTTTTCAACCAACCTGCCATTGAAGCTCCTTAATGGCTAAACAGACCTGATCCTGGTAATCAACTGTAGCTAAGGCACGGTTTCTGGAAAACCAGCAGGCCCTCAAGGCCTGGAGTTGGACATCCCTGATACTGACGTTGAAAACAGATTGACCCAAAAGGCATCCCTGAAGAACTCCAATGAATAAGGGGAAAGGATTAGAAAAGAATAGATCCTATGCATCGAGACTAACAGATTTATTGTCCAGATTGATTGAAAGGAAAAAAGAGGGTGTGTTCAAGGATAAAAAAGAATGACAGACGATGGAGTATTACAGGAAGGTCGTGATGTTTTGTTGTTGACACAGCTATCCATGACAACATGTCTGTTAAAGAAGTTCAATGTTCTAGCTTTACACGTGTCCATTACATTATCAGCATTAACAATAGTCAGGAGATGACTTGAGAGGAGATTTACTTCCTCCTTTGCTTTTTGGCAGCCTGTTTACTTTGATGGTAAGGTGGGAAGTATATCAGATGTATATTCTCACAGGATGTCAGTGTATGTTCTTTGAAGCATCTCATTTTGATCTTCAAAATGATGTTTGTCCCTATCATTCTTCACTACATTTTTCAGAGCAAGAGGGAAAACGTGAACAACCTGGTCCAGAGACTTCGTCAGGCAAGCAGCGAGGATGTTATGAAACCACTTTTTGAGAAATGTGAACAATTCTTACAAGATATAAAGCACAGGTGCAGTGAAACAAACAAAAAAACATCACAAGGATTGACTTTTAAAAGTTTTTTATTGTTGAAATGTGATCATGTTGGAAACGTGGATTCTTTTTTTGTCCCAGATGTCTTTGACTGCCACAGATTTAAGAAAGTGTTGAAAGCCTCATTTTAAACTCAACTTGTTTTCTTTTTTACCCATCGATCTCATCGATGTGCACCCAGGAGTTTAAGTTGAACGTGAGCAGAAATGTTTTGTGTAAATAAAAAAAAAAATCTTGCATCATAAAAAAAATGGCTCCTGCAAAATAAATAAATAAATACAATAAAATTAAGGCTGCAGAAATCTACACCCATGAAGACGGGAATAATTTTGTTCCCTTGAACATGCTGTTAGGCAAATTCAAACTGCCATTTGAGTGCGACTCCACAAAAACTGTCTTCCGTTTAACAAGAGTCATGTTTGTGTGTGTCTGTGTGTGTTACTGTGCAGCTTCAAAGAGTGTGTCTCTGAACAGTGGGAGGTTCTCAGTCATCTTCCTGCTCTCCTCATGGAGGAACTCATCTTCTACAGTAAAAGCCTCAGCTCCCTTTTCCATCTCACTCGAGCATACCAAGCGGTAACCAGGACAACCACAACCCGACACACGTTGTGTACCTTCCCAACTACAGCCTTTATTAACAAAAGGCAACAAATAATAAACATTAGTAAAGTTCTTATACTCTTTCATTCTTTCCTTTTTAGAGTTTAGAAGAACTGCAGAAGCTCCACCTATCATCCTCTAGCATTGACAGGCTGATCGCAGGTTTGCCTGTCCTTCCGCACTCAAAGACTCTACTGGATGGCTCAACAAAAACAGAACTTCAAGTTGTTTGTCAAGGCAATGCAGACACAACTGACAATTCCTACAACAGTTTGAATAAGGTGACTGAATGAATAGGAAAAGTGTTTTTTTCCCCTTTTATTTAAAAAATCTGAATTAACCAAACTATTACTTATGATTTTTCATTTTTAACATTCCGTTATTTATTTATTTATTATTCTTTGGACATTATGGCTTTTGTTTGTGTACCAGTATTTAACCGTTTATCTTGTTAGGAAAATGACTGTATTATGTATGCCTTTACGAAAGCATGGTGACCAAAAACAGTGATTTCAGCTTTACAGGGCCCTCTGATTTTCTGATTGGAACCTTCAGACGTT
Source organism: Adrianichthys oophorus (assembly GCA_036245035.1). Classification (NCBI taxonomy): domain Eukaryota; kingdom Metazoa; phylum Chordata; class Actinopteri; order Beloniformes; family Adrianichthyidae; genus Adrianichthys; species Adrianichthys oophorus. Next base: position 2,135,539 of record BSAI01000189.1, on the reverse strand, counting down.
CAAAGGGCTGTTTTAGGGATTAGCATTACTCAGTGTCAGGGTATGTGGTTAGTTTTTTGGTTACTGTTATGCTTAAATATGTATTTTAATTCTTTTTCAGATGGAGTCTTCTCTGCTGGAACTCTGTGATATTAAGCTCTGTGCCACCTTTACATCAACAAGAGGTGTGATCTATGCTGGTCCTACGTTCAGATGCTTTGCACCCAACCTGCCCAGCAATCTGCAGCAAGAAACACACCTGAGCATGTTTCCTGTAGAGCTGCTCACAGACACTCTGACCAGGTACTCACAGATTCTTTCAATGATGGACCTGTGAGGAGACTCCTTTGCTGAGACTGAGTGTATGTGTGTTTGATAAGCAGGTTCCGAACTTTGTTTCTGGACCACCTGGAGCAACATTTCAGTGAAGTATTAAGTTCAGCTGTTGTGATGGTAGCAGAGAGGAAGGATGCAGTTTGCCTTGAGCAGGAGCTCCAGCTGCAGCAGCTGAACCCAAAACACATCCAGACCCACATATGCCAGCCTCGTCTGGGTAACACAGACACAAACGTGTTTATATAAGACTATAAATTAAACCTTTCAGCTATCATGGCGGCAGTTTTTATAATTTCCATCCTTTAGCTAAGCTATCATTTTTCAGGTATTTAATAAAGAGAGTAACAGTGTGTTGTGTATCTGCCTCTGTGTTGGCAGCTGAATTGCAGCTCCACCGGGAGATTGTGGACAACTTCTGTGAGGAAATGTTGAAAGTGTTTGCCACCTGCAGAATGGAGCTGCAAAAGTTCCAGAGTACTATCAGCAAGAAGAATGAAGAATTCATGACTACCCTGTCCAACACTGAATCCAGTATCCAGATGGTCTGCAGCAGCCAACGGTAAAACTCGGCAAAGTTGAGAGCAACTCCATGAGGGTGCACTGCAAAAACAAGCTCCTTAGAAATTAGTCAACAATTCTTACCCCATTGGCGGATTTTTCTTTAATTAGCAAAAGCAATCTGCCAGTGGGTTAAGAAAAAATGGTCTTACCAAGAATTCGTAAATGGTAAATGGCATATACATTTATAGCGCTTTACTACTTTCTTCGAAGGCCCAAGGCGCTTTACAGTCATAATCCCATTCACCCATTAACACGTACGTTCACACACTGATGGCGATTCTACTGCAGAACACTGGCGCCAACCTATAGCCACCAGGAGCAATTTGGAGTTTAGTATCTTGGCAAAGAACACTTCACCACATAGGTGGGAATCGTACCTGTGAACTTCAATCAGTGGTCAACCATGGTAAACCATGGTACATTTTTTTGAAGAGAAAAATTCTAGTCACTATGACGTTTTCTCAAAAGATTACTTTGATTTGAAAAAAATTCTTTGATAAGTTTATTTAAAAAAACATGGGTGTTTTTACTTTCTTAAGATTCAGTTTTTGCTATGTGGAACTTTATTTTTTCCAATTTCTTTTGACCTAATTTAGTCATTACAACTTTATCAGGACTAAGCAGATAGGATTAACTTTCTAGGCAATGATGAGGAAGTTGATGGTGACAAACCAAAGAGCAGTTCAGAACCCCCTTAAATATGAGGTATTCAAACAAAGATTCTGTTTTATCGCCCGGATTGGCGTCACCGAGTTCCCACTCTGGAGCCAGGCCTGTGGTTGGGACTCACAGAAGGGCGCCTGGTGACCGGGGCTCCTCCCACGGGCCTTGGTCGAGTGCAGCGTGAAGAAACGATGTGGTTTGGGTAGCAGTCGAAGGCGGGTGCCTTGGCGGCCCAAACCTCCAGGAACTGGGCTTTTAGGACATTGAATGTTACCTCTCTAGGAGTGAAGAAGCCTGAGCTTGTGCAGTAGGTTGAGAGGTCCTGGCTAGATATAGTTGGGCTCACCTCCACGCACAGCCTGGGCTCTGACACTTAGTCCCTCGAGCAAGATTGGGCTTTCTACCATTCTGGAGTTGCACATGGTGAGAGGCAGTGGGCTGGTGTGGGCTTACTCATGAGCCCCCAGCTCAGCCGCCAAGTGTTGGAATTCACCCTGGTGGATGAGAGAGTTGCGTCCCTCCGCCTTCATCTGGGGGACAGGTTTCTGACTGTGGTTTCAGCTTACAGGCTGAACAGCAGTTTGGAGTATGTAGCCTCTGAACAGCAGTTTGGAGT
>BSAI01000189.1:2106044-2133374 GCA_036245035.1 Adrianichthys oophorus | reverse complement strand
AGCAGTTTGGAGTACGCAGCCTTCTTGGTGTCTCTCAAAGGGGTAGTGGAAAGTGCTCCAAGGGGGGACTCCATTGTCCTCCTTAGGAACGTCAACGCCCACATGGCACCTGGAGGGGCATGATTGGAAAGAATGGTTGTTGGATATCTGTGCTCGTTTCAGACAACCTTGGGCCATGTGTCTTGGACACTCTGATAAAGAGAGGGGTGGAGCTGTCCACTGGTCACTACCTAGTGGTGAGTTGGACTTGCTGGCGGGGCAGGAGGCCGGAAAGACTTGGCAGACCTAAACGTACTCTGAGTGTCTGCTGGGAACGTCTGGCTGAGCCCTCTTCCAGGGAAGTCTTTAACTTCCACATCCGGGAGAGCTTCAAACAGGTACTGAGGGAGGCTGGTGACATTGAGTCAGATCGGACCATGTTTTCCACCTGTTTTGTCTCTGCTGCTGTTTGAGGCTGTGGCTGCAAGGTCTCTGGTGCCTGTCGTGGTGGCAATACTCGAAGCCAGTGGTGGACAACAGAAGTAAGGGACGCCTTTAAGCTGAAGAAGGAGTCCTATCAAGCTTGTTGGGCTTCAGAGGCAGCTGACAGCTGACAGGCAGTCTAAGCAAGCTGAGGCCCGAAATGTTGCAGAGGCAAAGAATAATTCGGCTCTACATCTTCTTTAGGGTGCTGGAGGGTTCGTGGGAGTTCGCTCATTCTGTCCATATGTGTTTTGTGGATTTGGAGGAAGCGTTCGATCGCATCCCCCACAGTGTCCTGTGGAGGGTGCTCTGGGAGTATGGGGTCCTTGGAGCCTTACTGAGGGTTGTCTGGTCTTTGTATGACTGGAGCAGGAACTTGGTTTGCATTGTCAGCAGTAAGTCAGACCTGTTTCCGATGCCTATTGGATACCGGCCGGACTTCCCTCTACCAGCCCATCCCCGATTCTGTTTATAGTCTTTATGGAAAGAATTTCTAGGTGCAGCCAGGGGCCGGAAGGGATCTCGTTTGGGAACCACGGGATTTCTTTTCTGCTCTTTGTAGATGATGTTGTCCTGTTGGCTTCAATGAGCCAGGAGCTTCAGTATGCATTGGGGCGGTCTGCAGCCAGATGTGAAGTGGCTGGGATGAGGGTCAACACCACTAAGTCTGGGGCCATGGTTCTTGACCAGAGAAAGCTAGTTTGCCTTCTCTGCGTGGATGGAGTGCTCCTATCCCAGGTGGAGGATTTTAAGTATCTTGGGGTCTTGTTCACGAGTGAGGGGTGATCAGAGCGTGAGTTAAACAGGCAGATTGGTGCGGCGTCCGCTGTTATGCTGTCACTGTACCAGTCTGTTGTAGGGAAGAGAGAGCTGAGCTAAATAGAAAAAGCTTTAAATTTACTGGTTGATCTTTGTTCCATTTCTCATCTATGGTCACGACCATCAGGTCATGACTGAAAGAATTAGGTCCCGGATCCAACTGGCTGAAATGACGTTCCTCCGTAGGGTGGCTGGGTGCTCCCTTAGAGATAGGATGAGAAGCTCAGTCACCCAGAGAGAGCTTGGAGTAGAGCCGCTGCTTCATTCATCAAGAGGAGCCAATTGAGGTGTCTTGGGCATCTGGTCCGGATGCCTCCTGGACACCTACCTGGGGAGGTGTTCTGGGCATGTCTCAGTGGTCTGAGGCACCAGGGTAGACTCAGAACACGCTGGAGAGACCATGTCTCTCATCTGGCCTGGGAATGCCCCATAATCCCCCAGAGGAGCTGGAGGAAGTGGCCAGGGAGAGGAAAGTCTCGGCATCTTTGCTTTACCCCCCGCTCTTTCCGCATGCGGTCCGACCTCTGCGGCGTTCCGTATTCAATTCGTTGATTTCAAATTTTTCTGGAGGCCGGAGCTGATCTGTAGCACTTTATTGTGAAGTTGGGGCAATTAATGTCATAAACCGGAAACCATGCGAGCGAATGTGAAGTGCATCCAGTACATTTCTCACAATAAAACCTATTTTTTGCTATGACGTCATATTTAAATGGTGAGTTCTCGCGAGAACCCACGTGAGTTCAGAGGTCCGCGAGATTGGCAGCCGAGGCAGCTTGCAAAAGGACTGCAAGTGTCCGTGTGAGTGTCAGTGCGTCCGCACTGGGGCTGGACAGCATGTGGTGTGAGCCCAGGGTTAGACTGCTGCCCCTGTGACCTGGTTCCGGATGAGCAGAAGAAGGTGGATGGATGGATGAGGCGGGTGATGGTTTTTAGACTCTTGGTTGGATGTTGGACCAACAAGTGAATCAACTTTATAGGTCAGTGGGGATGTTAAGGCTTGTAAATGTTAAGGTAAAAAGTGTTTGTGTGTTTTTGTGCAGTCTGGAGGCTGTATTTTTAGCCTTGCAAGACAGTCTGGATCGACATACTGAAGAAATGAAACATCATCAGACTGTTTTCAAGCAGACACTTTCTACAAGACTAGAAGAGACCAGAAGCAAAGTGTCTTACTTGCTGAACTCCATGAGGTAACATCACCTGCTGTAAGTGGAACAACAATACAGTATAAGAACAGTGGCTGGTAACACAAAATTTTCCCTTCTACAGGATATTCAGTGAAGGAGGAGATTTTGCTCCTGAAGAGCTGAGGACGATTCAGATGAAAATAGAGAAGGAAACCAAGAAGATCAGCCTGACTGAGAAGTCCATTCTCACAGAGCTGGAATCTTTTGAGTCAAGGAATTTCCAGCAGGTCATTTTCCTTGGTTGAGTCCATAGCACAAGATACATTTACAGTCCAATATTGGGATTGTGAAATACCTGTTTTCACAAAGCAGTTCTTCTTGGCTTGCTTGGCAAATAATACAACGCTACCTTGGAACTGGTGTGGTAATCTGGTATCATCTTTTGGAACTTGAACCAGGGAAGGGAGCCCAAATGCTGCAGGTTGGGAACAAGTGGGTCATTAAAAAAAGATGTGGAGATATACTAGAACAAAAAGCACTAATGCTAAGCATTCAAATGTAATTTAAATACTAAAACAATAAATACAAAATGAAAGCAACACAGAACCAAGAGACACAAGGAAGTGAGAAAATGCAAAAACAGGACTTAGATCCGGACACAACAAACATCCTACTTAAACTTACTTAATTACTAAATTATTTAAATCACTGACCATTTTATTGCAGCTTCTTGTCTGTAATCAAATTGAGATCTCATTGCAGATAAAGGAATTGTCGAATCACTTAGAGGAGAAACTCTCCTCCTTGAAGTCTGAAGTGAAATTTGCAGAAAAGATCAGAAAAATTCTCAGCAGTGCTCAACTTCAGATCCAAACAGAGGTAACTCTTACTTTAGAACTACTTCACTCACAAGCTTTTCATTCAATATATTTCCTGTTTTTTGACTCACCATCTGCACTTCGTCTTGTTCATGCCACTGTTTTTCTGATGATGGAGGACATGTGTGAAGAAAATTAAGCTCCAAATTGCATTTTTAAGTACTGTATATCTTCCAGTTTCAGTTTCACTTTCATGCCGATCATTTTCCTGGAGACACGCGCATCTTTTCCTTTGCTCAGTAATTCATGTTCAAACCAGTTCTTCTCATTTGTTGCTGCTTTCTCTGCTCACCAGGAAACCAGGCTTGCTCCTTTTCTTTCTTTCTGCAGCCTCTCTGCGGTTTAGGATTCAGCCCAGAATTGATGGAGCTAGCAGCTAATGTTTTTAGCTGTGGCGGGGTGGGGGGGTGTCTTAAAGGAGCACGGCCACTATTACAGACCGGCATCTATTACAACTAACACCTGTTAGACCTGAAATTTATTGGAGACCGGCGACTATTAGAGACCGGCCATGATTGGAATATATACGGTATTATAAAGTATTTATATATATATACATGTAAAATAAGCCAACACTGAGGATCCAGCAAAATCTCAGGAAACCCACAGCAGTTCTGCACAGAAACAAACAAAAAAAAAATCAAGATATAAACCATACAGACGAATGAGACATAAATGTAGTGGTCCTCACATAATTATGCTCACTTTTTGTTTTCTGCATCCAAGAGAGAAATGCTCTAAAAATTTGAATTTTTGCAGTTGGTCTCGAAGAGAAATTTATTCAAAACACTTTTTTTTTTGTTTTTTTTCAAAAAAATTTCAAAGATGAACATTTTAAGAAAACTTTTTGTGCTTTGGAAATGTTGGACTTACAGTAAGAGAAAAGTTAGTCTAGTTAGAAGAGGTTTTGCATACATTTTTTGGCTGATTTAAATGTTTTTATATTGAATGACTATTGTGCTGCTGTCCTTGTTTTTGCCTTGTGAAAAGTACTTTTACTAATATAGTTGTTATTATTCTTGGATCCTATAGGCAGCTGGCAGCAACCTGCAGCAGACTTCAATCAGTAGCAGCTTGGAAAAGCTAAGAACATTAAAAAAAAACACAAAGGTAAAACCAGAGTATCTATTATCTCTCCTCTGCATAGCTTATGCATAATTTAAATGGCTGGAAGTTAAAAAAGTAGTAAAAATCAGTTTTTATAAGTAATTTCCATTCAACAAATCCATTAACCGATTTTATTTCTTATCAATCTTTTAAAAGAAATTTGTGTAGACCTCAAGATCTTCAAAGAATGGTCTTTTAGAGGTTAAATAATGAAGATAAGTAAGGCAGGCGCCTTTTCTGAAGTAGTGTTTTTTAAAAAAGGGCTCAAGATCCATTTGATGCATGTTCCCTTTGTGTGTACAACACACATGAGTGCCTCAGAGCAACAAATAGACAAAACCTTTCTGTTTATAGAGGTTTGTATACTGGTTATCATTGCAGAAACTGACTCCTAAGTGTCCTCTAAAATCTCTTTTTTAACTTGCCTGTTAGTTGGTTTGTTTTGTACATTTTTTTATTCAAACAAATAACAGTGAAGTAACAAAAGACAGTCTTTAAGAGGTCAACCTTTAATAAATTAAAAGAAGGCGCACTTACTACTGTCCACCACTGCAGGCTTCATTTTCGTCATCACAATAATTTGGGTAGAAACACTTGTTTTTGTCAAAAACTCACGATTGACTACCTGTTAAGACATCTTCCTTGCTGTAAAAATCCTTTTGTCACTGAAAAGTCTTCACTGATTTACTAAATCTTTTTAAAGATGAAAACAATTTGATGACCTCACTGAGTTCATCCTTTTGTCTGCAGGAGTCTCCAAAGGATGTTTGCTCTTTACTTTCATCAGTTGATGAAGAAGTCAAGAAGCGCTGTCTATATCTGGATTTCAACATGGTAGGCTACATTTATGCAATCTTGACTAGTCGTGTTTTAGTTTAGTATTATACAGTCAAACTAAAGCTTTGTTTAGAATGACAGACATTGAGCATAAAAAAAGAAGTGTCAGAAACACTCATCACTCTGCTTTGACAAATCAGTCACACACATCTACACAGAATGCCCCTCTACAATGTACAAAACTATTTATAAAAATCAACAAAAGCACCAAAAGAGAAGCAGGGAAAACTCCTTTGGTCGAATTTGGGATTTCCATCTTGTTTGAGCTCACTTTAAATGTGTGCATGGTGATTAGCTTTTTAGCTTTAAGCATTTATTTGCTGTTTATTCCAAATGAGAGCTGAGACCCGATCATTGTATTGAGTGTTTCAGTGTCATGTGTTTTAGTGTGATAGTAGTGTTTGGACACCCAAACACTACTATCACTACTATCATAGATTGAATTACAACAAGTCTTTTCATATCATCTGGTGAAAAAAAAAGAAATTTTTTTTACAATGTTACACAAAGGGTAAAAAGTTACTCTAGAGGTCAATTTAACTGAATTTAATAGAAGACAAATTAATTATTTATAAATATATGTAATAAACTCAATATATACTTCCAATTTAAAAAAGATTATAGAACTGTAGAGTACTTTAGAGTGGGAAACATAGTTTTTTTGGTCAGGCCTTAGAAAGAAGCAGCCTGATTGGTTGTGTGATACCATCTCCCTACATTCTTTAACCTTACTACCACAAAGGTTTTCATGATTGAATAGTCTTAAGAAAGCTAATATGTAAACCTAAATAATAGAGCAAACTTATTTGCTTGCTTTTTCTCATGTGCTGTTGGAAAATGTGTATAATTTGTGTCTAGTTTTCTATTTTTACATTTTGGATTTTACTATTTTATTAAAATAAAATATTAAATTTTTTTCTTTCCTTTTTTTTAATAGCTCCTTGAGTTGAAGAACTGAAACCGAATATACTGTTCTAGTGTGCTTTCATCCATAGGAATTTTTTCTTTGTGGTCTATAAATGCCTTACATATCAGAAACTACAAAGTCCTGGATCTATTCTTGTGTGTACAAATGTGCTGCAGGGAATGCTTGGCCTGATAACTCATCCAAAATCTTTGAAGGCTGTTCAGCCCGTCTTGTCTTTTCAACATCTAACCAGCCCAAGTAGGGAGCATCTCCAAGGCCCCATTGTAGGAATCATTAAGTCCCTGAACAGGTTGGTATTTTAGTTAATAGCATAAAGCAAATCCTCTCTCAGTTTTACTTTTAGTCTTGTGTGATCTTTTAGATTGTTGTGCATCCATAGGGTGCTAGTATTGATCAAACTGGATATTTCTCCACGATGATGTGGTAGTTAGCGAGCGCCTCTTTGTGGAGTTTGTATGTTCTCACGTGAGGGTTCTCTCCAGGCACTTTAGCTTCCTCTCACAGTCCAAGACCAAGCTTCAAAGGTTAATTGGTACATTTGTGCTAATAAGTTTACACACCCTGGAAGATATTATGAATTCTTGGCTATGAATATGAATGATAACGCAAAAACTTTTTTTCCGTTCATGGTTAGTGGTTGGATTAAGCCATTTATTGCTAAACAACAGTATTAACACTTTTTAAAATCATAATGACATCAGGAACTTCCCAAATTACAAAAAATCTAAAGTTTACATACCCCAGTTCTTGAATTGCCTGCTTTTGCATCAATAACATAAATCTTTTATCACAATCAGATCTTTACTTTCATTAGATAATACAGCACTTATTTTACATGAAATTTTAAACTTTGAGAGCTAAAACAAGAGATGAAAGTACGAAAATGTTTAAGCCTTAAACATCTGTACAGTAATCCTACTTTGTAGATTTCACCTATGGTAGGTTATTTTTAGAACATAACCCGAGCAATTTATGAGGAAACACTATTTACTTTTTCAATTAAGATGAATGAAGATGCTGTCTGTTATGTGGATGGTAAATAAAGGCACATATGATTTGAACTGAATTTCAAAAGTTTAGCTATGTTTTGTGAAAGTCTGAAACCCTTCCGGCGTGGTTGAACATGAGTCCTACTCTTGGCGACAGATTACGTGCAGAACTTCTGTTCACATTTCAAGACCTAAAGAGGATTGGAAGAAGTCAGGAAATGCTTTTTGTCCATTGGTGAGAGCTTATGAGGAGAATCAGAGGCATGTCATGGACATGGCAGCACTGCTCTTAGGCAGCATTCCATGACATTTTCTAATAAAAGATTTGGACTTTCTGCTTGCTAAGAGCTTCAGTGGTCCAGATACACTCTAGCTGAAGCAGTTTTCTAAAAGCGGGTCACCAACCCAGCTACTGTTGGGTGAAGGCAGGGTACATCCAGAACAGGTCACCAGTTTGTTGCAGAGCACACAATCACACCTAAGGACAAAGATCCTTAAATTAACCTTTGAAGCTTGTTTTGGGACTGAGGGAGGAAGCCAGAGTTCCTGGAGAATACCTACATGTGCATGGGGACATCATGCAAACAAAGAACTGGGAGTCAAACCAGGGCCTTGTGAAGCGAAAGCGCTAACCAAAACGCCGCTGGGCAGCCCACTGTTTAGTTTTTGTGCATAAAATACCAGTGCTGTGTCACCCGTTTTTGTGACAATTTTCTGCCTCATTTGGCTTAAAAACAGTGGATCTGTGTTTTTCATTTGATGTGCTTTGTCGTTGAAGACGAGGTAATGTTTTGTTCCCCTTGCTTAACTGCTGCAGCAGTTTGAACCTACATGAATCTGCAGTTGAAGACCAGCAGGGAGGAAGAAGAGCAGCAGCTGGTAAAAGAATTTTTTTTCTTTTAATCAGAGAGTATTAGTTTTGATTGATTTTGATTAAATTAGAACAAGAGTGTAAAAATAAAATAGCTATAAATGAAGTTAAAAACACTTGCTGAATAAATATTACCATATATCCCTTCCCATTTTTATTATAGAATAAGTTAACCATGATTTAATTTGCGTTTTTATTTACATTGCTTGTAGGCAGCTTTGTGTTTGCTGAATGTGTAATTGTGATCATAATCAAAACATTGAAAGATCAAACTTTTACCCATTGCCATTCACTGAGTTTAAACACCATCAAGCTTGTGTGCATGTGCAGTATATGTTTTTGTGACAGACTGCCCTTTGTGTCCACAGGTCAAAAGTCCATTCAACATCAAAAACTTAGTGCAGTGAATTTCAGACCAATCAGGTAAATCCACTCAAATATTATTTACGTTGTCAGAAAAGGATGACTATCTGTCTTAAATTATTTGTTTTGTGAAGTCTGCATCCACACTTTACTCCATCAAATACAAACAGAACAGGTATCCAGACTTCACTTTTCCGAAACACCTCTTCCAGCATTCTTGGAGAGGGGGACCTGGTGCGAAACAAGATGGCGGCTGAAAATCATTAGCCGGAAAGAAGTCAAGAACTAGAACACAACCCCCCACCCCCGCGAGCGCCACACATTTCGGTCTGAAAATACTCTTGTCTTTAAATGAAAAAGGCTGATATAATCAGCAGTTACATTTTTTTTTTTTTGGGTTGAAATTTTAACACCTGAGGCATCTCTGTCAAAACCTACAACGCTCTTTGACATACCATAACTCCTTACGTTTTCAACGTGAATTAGCTGATAAGTAGAGAAAAGCGGCTTTGTGCTGGTAAAACAAGACTTTAAAGCGTATCTTTACCAAAATGCAACATATTACCAATATAAAGTGTTATAAAGCGGCACAAAACCACTTTTCTCCACGACAGAATGAGTTGATTCATGTTGCTTGAGTAGTAGTGTTAAAGTTAAATGCGGTCAAACTTAAACACTGGTCTGGAGTTCAGTTTCCGGCTAATAATTTCCAGCCGTCATCGTGTCTGCCACCAGGTCCTCTTGTTCTGGGAAGGTATTACAGCATTTCAATGTCAGCTGACAGGTATCTTTCCATTCTCTCATGTTCAAAGTCAATTCAATCACCTTTCTTTCCAATGCTGATACTCAGTTAGAGATGCAGCAGATCGTCTCGACCATGTCTACATGCCTAAATCCATTGAGCTGCAGCCATGTGATTGGCTGATTAGAAATTTGCGTTAACAAGCAGTTGGAGAGGTGTGCCTAATAAAGTGGCTGGTGGCTGAGTATATGTCCCTTCATCAGCCTGTGGCCATGAGCTTTGGATCATGACAGAAAAAATAAGATCCTGGGTAGAAGAGATTAAAGGAGTTTCCTTCCCTGGGTGGCTGGCCCTTTTCTTTGAGATGGTGTAAATAAAGAGCTTGGTCTTTTTGGAGAAGCCTGAAGTAGAGCAACTCTTTCAGGTAGTTCAAATTTCACATTTTCTGGATTTCTACTTGAGGAAGAATTCCCGGCACCAGGCTTGGGAAAAGACCCAAGATGTGATGAAGGGACTATGTCTCCCAGCTAGCCTAGAAGTTATTTGGGGTTCTCCTGGCAAAACTGGAGGAAGTTTTTTTTTTTTTTTGAGAATGAGGAATTGGCATTTCTGCTTAGACTTCTGGTCTCCTCTGGCCCCGGATAAGCATAAGCATAAGTAGAAAATGAATGGATGGATGGATCTTCAACGTAGCATCAAGGTAAACCAAAGATGTTTAACAAAGAATTAAAGACAAAGAAAGAGCTTATATGTCTCCATACAAAAACTATACCTGTCTGAGTATAGAGGGACATGGGTGTTCATTTTAGACATAAACAGACATACTGAGGTTTATTTCTAAAATTTGTATTTTGTGCTATATACATTTGTTGGAAAAACTCAAGGTCTAAGAATCTAAGCTTAAACAAAAAAGCATGTATGTCATGCCTTTAGAAATTCTTAATTTTCTCAATCCTCCCCTCTCCTTGCACACTGCGGTGTGTTGCACACACTGTTTGTGCTGTTCACGTGATAAGTGCAAGTTCCTTGCGTGTAGCCTGACTGTTAGAAATGAAGAAACAAACAAGCATTTATGTATCACCTGCACACTCCTGCTTGCAGCATTTGCACACAGTCAGTAAGGGGCAGTTTTCCCTCACTAAAAACAAAATTTTTCTATTCAAATTAAGGCTCCTAGAATAAACTGAACTTCTCATTTTTTCTGTTTCAAATGATTTTGTTTGTGTTTGGATGTGTGGCTGTGTTTCAGTAAAGGCTCCAGATCAATCAGGAATAATAAAAGGTTCCAGATTTTTGGATCTAAGCTGGAAGAGCAGCAGAGCATATCGTGAGTCATGCTTTATGTATTCCATCTTATTGGCCATCAGTCACTGAACAGCTTCCAAGTGTGCAGTACAATGGCGTCCAGAGCCTCCTGCCTCAAGGTTCTTGTCACAGAAACAGTATGTAAAAGACCATTTTCAAAGACACATTTGGTTTGATTTTTTTTCCAGAAGCAGCTCAGTCCCTCCATTGGCTCACTACTCTCATTTGAGTCTCATTTAATTACTGGACTGTCATTCTTATTAGAGTACTAGGAAACTTCAAACAAAAGGCACTTGCGATCTAAGTGTTTGTATACAGTTCTGTGTTCTTTATTGGGACCTTAGACAATCAAGATCAATGTGTAAAAGAGCCTTGGTAAGCTCCTGTCAGCCTCATAATAATGGTGATTGCTATAACAGAGTATACCTGGTGATTTTTTTGGGTGATTTGATTTGTGTTTCAGATCCTTCACGTCTGTGCTGCAGTCTGTACTCTGGAAAACAAATGACATTCTTTTACAGAGTGCAGAGGTAACAATGTGGCCAGAGTCACTGCTCTACCCAGTTTAATTGCTAAATGATTTGAATAGTTTAAGACTGAATATGATGATGATGATGTCTCCTGTGACTGTATAACACACGTGTTAACATAATACATATGTTAACATAATATGTGTTTTCTGAGGTTGATGCCAGAAACTAAGATTATTCTCTGTCTTGTCCATCAGGACTTCTACAGCAGTAAGTCTGATAACAGTGTCCTTCTGCTTCCTGACTCTTTGGACAAGTGGGCTGAAAATATGATGCAGTTGCTGCTGGAATATCAGAAACAAGCCAACAGTTTTCTGAGCAAAAGCAGAGAGGGTACATACTTTTTGCACTTATGAAAACTCAAAAAACAAAACGCCTGCATACCTGAAGCTGAACTTCTACAGTACAATTTAACCACACTGCCCATATTTCTGTCTGTATTTCTGTTTGTTAGAACTGGTGAAGCAACTGTTTGTGTTGAAGGATCTGCTCAGTTCCTTACCTGCAGTTATAATTTCTAAGCACGAGCAGTACCACAAGGTGTGGCTTAAAGAGCAGCTGGCTGAAACCATGAAGAAGTTGGAGGAAATGCTGGCAGCTAGTGAGAAGGAGAAGGTAAAATGCTCATATGCAGATTAATGTGACAGATTAAGGTTCTTGATCCTGACTGTGGTTGTCAGACCTCCAACTTCAGGGAGCTGCGAGTGTCCATGAATGAGGACATGTTGAAGATGGTGAACAGCAGGGAGGAACTTAGACAGCAAAACCTGTATAGCTCTATCTGCTGCGCTCACCTACGGCTGCAAGTAGGACCGCTTTAAATAAAAGTGACACCTGTCATACACGCCATCTTGACTGTGTAATTGTATGAATGCAGGAGTGCTTGCTGGCCAGAGAGAAGGAATTTGTGACATCACTAACATCCCTGTCAGAGACACTGCTTCATCAGACCGATAGCCTGTTCTCAGCAACAGGTAAGCCACATGTCTGTTAGGAAATGTACTTTTTTGGGGGGGGTTGTTTTTTGAACACACTTCAAACATATTAACTAGAGGATTACATTCTATAAACAGCACAATGACATTGGAGCACCGAACAATAAGTCGCATTAAATGAGACAAAAGAGTCAGTGATAAGTCCGTCAGTCAGTCAGACTATATTAACTGTGCTCACAGTAACTACAACTTGTTTGTAACAGGCTACATGTTAGCCATATTAGAGTAACAAAACTTGTAATTCCCAGACTTTTCACTTTCTGGCATATCCCATCGGGGGTCGCCACAGCAAATCAGCTTTCGCTGATTTGCACATTTGGTTTGGCAGAGTTTTAAGCCAGATGTCCTGGGCTGGGGACCACCAGATGGAGACCCAGTCTTGGGCCCCCTTTGTGGTTACTTAGTTAGCAGTAATGTGGAGGTGTTGCCTAAAGACCCACACTGGATTCAACTCATCATGCCACCTGGGAAACAAATCCTAACAATGCTTTTCCCCAACCATGCTAGTGACACGTAAAGAATCCCAGTCAGTGACTGCTACACGTTAGCATACTTACAATAAAAACCCAACCTTTTTTGAAACACGTAAAACACCATACTAATACCGCTGAAACAAACGTTACCGTGGCTATGCTAACTCCCAACCTTGTTACTAACACGTAAAAAACCAGATTGACACTGCAACACGTTAGCCGTGTTAGCATATTCACAATAACACCCAATCTTGCTTGCAGCTAATTAAATGCAGTGTTGAGTAAGTTACTTATAAAAAGTAATTGATTACTTTACTCAGTTAATGGATCAAAATTGTAATTAAATTACTTTACTCGAAAAAGTCATTCACTACTCTTTACTTTTTTTCCCCTCATATACAAATTCTCAAGAAAAGAACAACTTCGCATAAACAAGATCCTCTTGTCTTTCATTTAACAGGGCTCCATTGAAAAAGATTTTTGATATCAACAGAACATCTGTGGTTAAATAAAGGTGAATAAATAAAGTAAAATAAACTATATTTTTAAAGCAATAACCATGTGCAAGGTATGAACATGGTTCAAGACATAACCTGGCTTCATTTGAATTCAGACTAGAATGTGAAAAATTACACAAAATAAGTTTACAACATGTGTGGTCTATGCCACTACTCAAAGTCTATAATCATCTCTATCAAATCTGAAACAAAGCCAGTCTTTTGAAAACACAAAAAACTATTAAATGCCTCCATGTCATCATCATTTTGGCTGACTTTATGTATTCTATTAAAATGAGTTGGACCACTCTCTTTCTCTCTCTCTCTCTACATCTGCTTTTTGTTTCACTCACAACCAGAGAGCCGCTATGGAGCAATTTCATTCGTGAGCGTCACATTAGTTTACAGGGTGGGTCTCCGCTCTGCTGCTCACCTGCGTCTCACTGCACACCTTCAATGAGTCCTTGCAGCATCTCTTTTTGTCTTATCTTTGAGCCAGTTTGGAAAACATTGTGACTGCAACAATGAGGACATGTCTGTCTTTTGATTGATCCCCAGCTCAGTGCGCAAATGAGTGTGTGTATGTGCCAGTTACTCTGTTTTTTTTTTACTTAATCTACATTTAGTTTAATTTAACCAAAACCAAAGTAACGAGGATTTCTATAGTCTAGTAATTGTAATTAATTACCGAAATTTTAGCTGTAATTCGTTATGTTACTCTGTTACCGTCAAAAGTAATTAAATTACAGTAACTTGTTACTTTGTAATCTGTTACCTCCAACACAGTATGTGTGTACATCTCAAAATCGCTCCGACATAAGTAAACACAATCAGAATTAATCCATATATAAGGCACTCCTGAATGTCAAAATAAATGTTCCTGACTATAACACAGTATGTATAGTTACCCAATGTTCTAAACAAAATCCTCTCTTTAGTCTGAAATCATTTGCCATCATTAAAGAATGAGTTTGTTTTTAGGACAAAGTGCAACAGAATACATCCACAACACCTTAATGGGTCTATTTTATGATATTGTTAATCCTTTCAGAGTAAACTATGTCCATATGATAATTTGTTATCTTTGGCACACTGAAGAACAATTTTCTTAATGATGTACGAGTTGTTTTCCTACCGTGAAGTAAGATGACTTGATCATGGGTAGATCCTAAGTAATGAAGGCTCACAAACTTTTTAGCTACTTAAACAGAAAATGAGGGATGAATTCTGGGTCATCTGTTGATGTTTTGCATTTACATTTTTGCAGAGCTGCTTTAAATGCATTGATGGTGATGGAAAATGGAAGTGTGTTCTTTATAGCACAACAGCCAACCTTGACATTTAACATTGTTCAATTTTAACAGCAATAAATGCATCGTTAACCCACCAGCAAAATGAAGACACTGCTCTTATCAAGGAATCAGGAGCTGAGACAAGTGAGGAAATCAGGTAACCTCTGCCATTAAATCACTGACGGTTTCTGCTCTTTCATTTCTTACTGTTGTGAGTCTAAATATTAAGTTGCACTGTTGTCAGACACTTAAGCTGAAGTAGCTCTAACCCACATTTTGCAATTGCCACAGTTATCATTGTAATTCAGACTATTTCAATCACTTACAGATTTATATGTTGTTCTTCTGTCTAATACGTTCTCAAAACTTCAGCTTTCCTGCAGCTTTATTTTCTGTTAGTTTTGTGTAGCTGACATGATTTTACCTCATTGTGTTTCATTTCTGGGCAATATACCTAAATCAATTCAAAGATTCTATGTTTCCTCACACACAAATGAAAATTTTTCCAATTTGGCAGCCATTTTGGATCCTCCATGACATGTCAAACTCTGGCTATGTCTGAATTCCCTCCCTATGATCTAAACTAATATCAACTAATAACTATTTATTGCAATTCTGACACCATGCTCATAATTTTTTTTAACAACAAATATGATGTCATCGATTTCCAAAAGTAAACATTTTACAAAGATTCCAATGTGTTTGTTTGGATGGTGAAAATTTGGTTGGTTCATAAAAAATATATTACTTTTTTTTTTTTTTAACATTAAAAACTGTTCAAACACAATGCATTGTGGTCTATATTGTCAAATCTAGTGAGCATTGTTGCACACTGGTTCTTTGTAGAGACTTCTGGGAAATTTCTAGGGAAGTCGATTTTGGAATTGTAGATTCAGACAGCTACTAAATGGTAAACCCCTTTTATATACCCACTAAGTATTGAGTAGCGAAGAAATGAATGGAGCTCTCCATTTTTTTTAACTCAATGTGTAATTGTACCCCTGTTTCTGCTCACTACAAGGCCATCCACTGCAGCCTCATACATCAAGACACTGGAGGCAGTTAGTGAGCACAGAGATGCTTCTTTGAAGGTAAGTGCACAAAAGCGTATACAAACAAAAATACATTGCATAGTAACATTTTATGTTGTTTGTGCCTGTGTGTGTCAGCGGTTTGAAGAGCTGTTAAAGCTGGAGTTGTCACGTTCAGATGATGACAAAAGAAGACGACTGAACAACGAAGACCAATGGAACACATACTGGAGACGAGAAATAGAGGCTTTGAAAAACATCCGTAAAAATTTCACCTGACAAAAATGAGACAACAGCAAGTGTTTGGTTATGTTTTCTTATTTCACTGACATTTGTTTATTGGGTATTAAGACTTTCTTGGTTTCATTGTTGTGTCACATTATCCCACCACGGATTGTCACAATCAAACCCTCATGTAGGTTTAAGGCAGGTAATTTCTAAAAATAGATTTAAATAAAATATGTCATAATTTCTTTGATATCATTGCTTTATTACATTTTTCCAGCAATTGTACATTTTGATTTAACTGCTAACACAATTCTGTGATATCAACTAAAGATTTAATAATAAAAACATCTCTGTTCTTTGTGGGCTTACTTGTAAGTCCCCAGCTCAGCCGCCAAGTGTTGGAATTTACCCTGGTAGATGAGAGAGTCATGTCCCTTCGCCTTCGGGTGGGGGACAGGTCTCTGACTGTGGTTTCAGTGTATGGGCCGCACAGCAGTTTGGAGAACCCGGCTTTCTTAGTATCTCTTGAAGGGGTACTGGAAAGTGCCCCCACGGGAGACTCCATCATTCTCCTGGGAGACTTCAGTGCCCATGGAAGGGCGTGATTGGTTGGAACGGCTCCCCTGATCTGAACCCAAGCAGTGTTTTCTTGTTGGACTTCTGTGCTCGTTATAGTTTGATTACCTGGTGGTGAGTTCCTGAGGGAAGCTCACTGTCTGCTGACCTGGAAGGAATGCTTTGTGAGAAGCACATAGTTTCAGGACATACTTGGTCAGAAAACTGTTGGAAACCAAAGGTCTCTACTTTGCACATGAAGCATCTAGAACTAAGACATGTTTGAGGATTTGAGTGTGAGATACCAAAAGGAGTTATTACAGTAGGATGAAGTGGTTAGGAGATGTTCAGGTTTAAAAATGTCCTCAACAGAAGACACATTTGCGTTGTTGGTAGTCTGGAGCAGTGCTCTTCAACCACCGGGCAGCGGACCGCTACCGGATTGCAAAAGAAAAGGCTTACACTTGGATTTCTAGTCCTTTTTCTACTTTTATTGTGTTAGAATACCGTAATGTGGTTTGCTCTGAAATAGTGTAGTGTGCTGTTTTGCTGAGCCTAGAGGCCTGTTGTGGAAAAGACATAACAGAGATAGGTCTGGTGTGGAAAACAGGCTGAGCTGAGCTGAGATGAAAACTATGTATAACTCTTATCCTCAGATGCAGCTCAGATGTACTGTTATGAAACAAATCAAAGATGCCTGAGAGTGAGGAAACAAATTCTGGCAGGGGGTACATATTTTGTCACAGCACTGGCGTAGAAAGCCCTTCACTGACGGGGAGTTTGTAAAAGAATGTATGCTGAAAGTAGTTCACGAAGACATTACACAGGTCTGTTGTTGATCAAAATTGATCATTTTTCTCAGTTAAAACAATCTTTCAAATCTTGCTCGGTTTGTTCTTATGCTCTGTTAACTCGGTCATTAAAGTTGTTTAAACCAACATTTTTCTGTATATCCATTTTTTTTTCATCAAAATTGGCCCCCGGTCTAATGTCAAACTCCTAATTTGGCCCTCCTCTACAAAAACTTTAAGAACCCCTGCTTTTGAGGATGAATCAAGAGTAGGGGAGTAACAATAAATGGATTAATCGATGAATGGATTTGCGTTTCTACGATCCAACCAGATTGATCTGTCTGAGGAAAAGTGATACTCAAATTAAATCGATCTATACCATTATAGAACTGTTTCAAAATGAAACAAACCAATCATACTCAGTTTTGGTAAGGCGGAAGTGATCCTTATCTGCATTGATTTTTTGTTTTTTTATATTAGCAACTTATAGTCAACAGACATCAGTGTCAAAATGTCAATTTAGGTATAGGGTCTCCCTTCTCAACACTTTTATACAAATTATTTTAATACAGAAATTATACTATCTGACAGATTCTTTATTTGACAAGGTCAGAGACAGAATAAGAATATGTTCAGGCAATCATGCTTCAAAAAAATTCACAGATTTTGAAAAATAGCAGTCCACTTCTTACTATTACTAAAGCCCTAAGCTAACACACAAATAATTATATTAAAAATCGGAATCTCCACTTAGACAGTATCCAGTGTTGGAGGTAACGGATTACAAAGTAACAAATTACTGTAATTTAATTACTTTTATCAGTAACAGAGTAACGTAATGAATTACAGTTCAAATTTCGGTAATTAATTACAGTTACTGAACTATAAAAACCCTTGTTACTTTGTTACTTGTTACTAGGTTTTGTAGGCTCTGACATCTTCTCTCTGTTAGATGAAACTAAAACGCAGATCAATTTAAAACAAAGCTGAGCAATTGGCGTATATGTGCGCACAGTCGAGAATCTGTCAAAGTTCAGACATGCCCTCCTTGCTGCAGTCAAGGTGACAGCAATAAATGCATCGTTAACGCTGTCCTGAAAGGAAACCTGTCATCTCCGCAGAGCAGCAGGTGAGCGGCAGAGCAGAGATCAGCCCCGTGAACTGATGTGTCAGTCACGAATGAAACGACTCTAAAGCCGCTCTTTGGTGTGAAAGGCAAGAGTCCGCTCCTTCCTGGGACTCGATGACGATTATTTCTATTTTAATTCACCCTTTCTTTCTTTATTTTTCTCCAAGCTGCACGCGACTGATCAATATTTGTTGTAACAGCAACTTATTTTTGTGTCATTTTTCACACTATTGTCTGAATTCAAATTAAGCCAGGTTATGTCTTGAACCATGTTCATACCTTGCACAAGGTTTTTGCTTTAAAAATGTAGTTTTTTATTACTTATTTTAATTTTATTTTATTTATGTACCTTTGTTTAACCAGATACGTCCTTTTCAGATAAAAAATCTATTTTTCAATGGAGCCCTGTAAAATGAAAGACAAGAGGATCTTGTTTGTGCAAAGCTGTTTTTCCCTTGAGAATTTGTATACGAGTGAAAAAAGTAAAGTAACAAGTAGTGAATTACTTTTTCAAATGAGTAATGAGTAGAGTAATTTCATTATAATTTTGTTCCAGTAACTAAGTAAAGTAATCAATTACTTTTTAGAAGTAACTTACCCAACACTGACCGCATCTTAAGACAGTCTCTTTCGTTACTGGTTCTGCCTGTGTACCTTGAGGATATCAAATATCGGACACCCAGTGCATTCTGGGTACATCTCCACGCCCGCGGCTCTCCTGGCTGGCCAACGAGCGAGCGCAGCGTCGTTGCGTCATCAGTCATCTGTGTTGATTACGTGTAGCTCGCCATCTAACAACACTAGCTAGCTGCTCAAACGATACAGTAAAGAAAACCGCTTATTCGCGTCTCTTTCCCGGTTTCAGGTGTTTATTCACGACATGGTGAAACAAACAAGCGTCAGCTCTTAAACGGCACTGACAAATATTTCAGTAAAGATAACACGGTAAGAAAAAAGACATTAATAAAGTCTGCTAACGGCAGCTAACATCACCCAGTGGGTCAACTGAATTCTTATTGTTGGGTCGAGCTGGTTGTCAAAACACTGTCAGAAAACTGTTTGGTTTAGGCAGACTTTTAAGCAGTTTGTGAAACTAGTTTATGTCCTCAAAATGTGGCAAAGTGTTGTCTTGCTATAGGAACGGTATGTGAAATTCCAGGAGATTTCGTTTGAAGAAAAGACTTCTTTGCAGTGGAACCGTCTGCTGAGGCTAGCTTGATTTAATTTAATAACTTCCAAAGAAAATGGAGTGACGAACCATTGCAAGTGTCCCTGTTAATGACCTGCTGAGAATTATCCAATTCATTTCATCACTTAGACCCAAAAGTGATTGACAGCCACAGCCAAATGTTGATTGTTATTTGCCAATAACATTTAAAATACTTGTTAGTCATCAGAAGCTTGCTGTGACATTGTTGTTGATATAGAGTTTTGACCACCTTGCTGTTCCTGATATTTGATGTTTCTTTTAAAGGCGTAACCCGATGGATCTTGCAGTATGAAGAATCTCTTTGGAGCCTCATAAGACCTCTCAGACCAAAGAGCTGTAAACTCTATGCCTCCGTCAGCCTCTCACGCTCCCAAAACTCAAAATTCACGTCAGTAAGAGAGCCTGAAGGCAGCAGTATGTTTGCCAAATTGAAGAAAAAGATTGCTGAGGAGGCGGCCACTTCGCCCCGTACCGGAGTCCGAATACCTCGCACCATCAGCAAGGAATCCATCACTTCAGTGGGAGCCGACTCGGGAGATGATTTTGTAAGTACTTCATGTCTGTTTGTTAGTCTTGTTACTAGAATATGTTTAGATTTTTATACAGCTGCTTAGTAAATCGTTTGTTGTGACAGCTTCTTGGATGTCTTCTAAATAAAAAAAAAAAAAAAAAACAAGAGGCTAGTGGAAAAGGTTATTTGTCCTGAACTAACAGATCTACTGTACATGTACCAGTTCTTAACTTGCCAAGAAAATTAAGATTCAGTTCTTGTTTTACTAGAAGAATAAATTATTGCTGTACTTTCAACCTTTGAATAGACTATTTTCAGTTTGCTACTTGTAACAACGTTTATAAAACAACACGATTTTAAGGACAGTATTGCTATAATCCAATAGTATTTTAAATAGTGACGGGTCAATTGTGTTCTTTATTTATTAAAAGAAAAAAGATATGGTTTTCAATTATAGTACTGTCAGAAATGAATTATAATTTGTTTTCTTTGTACTGTCATGATGACATTCTTTTGTTTTAAAGTCCCTCTCCAATCACCTTTTGACCTATTTTTAAAGCGATCCCAGTGGTCTTTTAATTTTCATTGTGCCGTTTTTAGCCAAAATCAAACATCCTGTGTCCTTTAGGACATAGTTTCTTTCTGCAGAGCGACAGTAGTTCATTAGAAATGTGCTGCTGACTAGTGAACAGGACTTAGTGCAAAGCAACCCCACCACCCCTTTCCCATCACTCAAATGTGAGCACTATCTGTTTACACGCTCCTGATTTTCTTTATAAATGTCCTCCATCGTGAAAACAACGACACAACATGTTAAAAACCCCAAAAACACAATTTTCATCAAAATGGTCCTTTAGAGGAATGTGGTAATAAGAAACTAATGTACAGGTTTGCTGATTCTCCGTTGTTGGGGATGTGGGTAGTAATCAAATGAACAGTTATTTAATTATAGTAAATGTGTTATAGTTTTTTATCTTCCAGAAAGTGAAGTCTCTGGCTCTAGCATCAGACAGTTGAAGCTTAGGTCAGAGCAATCATAATTGAATGCATGTGAACCGGTCTAGTTGGATAGATGCAGGCCATAGGTTCAGGGTGTGACCGGAACAGGCCTTTTTCACAAGACTGGTCTCTTTAGTTCTCCGTTCATTTACATGGTCAAAAACTGTTTTTCATTCTGCAAGACTGCAGTCTTTGTTCCTGGAAATTATTCTGCTATGGCTGTGACTCTGATTATCCATTTTCTTTAAGAAAATCTATTAATTGCTGTTTATCCCGTGTGCTGCAGTTTGGCTTATTGGAACAAGCAGCATGGTGTCATATTTCACCAGGAAAGACTTCTATGGCTTTGTCTCCTTTGCACTCAGTTAAATAATTTATGAAACTTCATATGAAGTTTGTTCCTATAGTATTTGCAACGCTAATTGTGTTTACATGCATACTAGTATTTTGACCCTATTCTGTTACAGCGTGCACAGGTTTTTCAGATGCCTTTAGCTGTCTCAGTATGTGAAAAGTTTGCATTAACAATCCTAGTTGGAGAAGAACCTAACATGAGCATTTTGCATTCCAGACAAATAATGTTTTAGACAGACAGAAACAAAGATACGACTTTTGGTCATGATGCACACTACTATTTCTAGAAAACCCAAGATATATCAGCTCTCAAAACTGTAAGGCTCAGAGTTGAGGGGCCATAAGGTTTGACTAGTTATGAGGTCATAGGCCCAGAACAGGGATAGGCAACTCCATGCTTCAAGGGCCACAGTGTCTGCATAATTTCCAGATATCCAAGCCCTACTCATGACTGGTTCAGGTGTGTCCAGCCAATTAGAACATGCCAGAGCATGGAATGTTGGAAATCATGCAGGAATGCGGCCCTCGAGGCCTGGAGTTGCCTATAACTGGCCATGACATCTAAAGCAGTGGTCCCCAATCTCTGGGCTGTGGAGTGGTACTGGTCCGTGGGACTGTTGATACTGGTCGGCAGAGAAAAATAAACAAGATATAAATTTTTTCTGATTTATTTATAATCTGATTCAGATAGGTTTATTTTAGAAAACTACTGGATTCTCCCCACCACATTTAACTCATTCTTGTCGCATGTCAAGTCACTCAGTCACATGTCAAAAATCCATCCGCTACTTCCATAAAGCAGCTGCTTCAACTGCTAAACTGAAATCCCTAGACCAGCAAATCTAACAAAAAAAAACTAACTTTTTTGGAAGTTTTTTATTTGCAGAAAAGAGCCTGTGTTGAAACAGAAGAAGAGCCTGTGACTTCAAAATGAAAGAAGACTGCATTTAACAGACAAAATTTTAGGAGTCTTTTCTCAAAACATGGATTTTTATGACAGTTGTTCCCACACACCATAATGATAGTGCATAATTTTCAGCAATCAGCTGTCTAATGTTACAAGAATGCTGCTAATACAGTTATTCAAACGGTGGATTCAAAATGATAATTTTTTGAAAATACCAGTTTTATTGACCTTTTTTCCTTTTGTGTTTATCCGTCCCACCTTAAAAGTTAGATGAATCCGAAGTTGGCGTCTGATTTTTGAGCTTTCACTTTGACAATTATAAGTTATGGGAAAATCTATATTAAATTTGAGCAGAATTATACTGGTCCTTGGCCTGAAAAAAGTTGAGGACCACTGATCTTAGACATTCATTGGTTGACTATGATGTTACATTATCTGTATGACAATGAAAGCCCTTCTTAAGTCGGTCATGCTGCAGGTTGATGGTCACTCTACCGAAGCAGCTTGAGAACAAAATTTCTAAAAATGTGACTTTTTTTTTAAACAAATGATCGAATTTTTAATTTGTGACTTTTCTATCCAAGTAAAGTCTGAAGAAATGTAAATAAACAAAACTAAATAAATGTTGTTGATCATTTTTCTTTTTATTCAAGAGTTCTTAATGTTTGTGTTTGTGTGTGTAGGCATCTGATGGCAGCAGCTCCAGGGATGACCTCCCTGCCCAGATCCTCAGAAGAAATGATCAGATCCGAAAGCTGGAGGCCAAGCTGTCAGGTAGGATGCCCCAAACTACTGCTCTAAGTTCATCTGTGTTAGTGTCGGTGTAGTATTCTTTAGGGTCAATTCCAACATGGTTTCACATTTCATCTTTATTGTTTAACCTGGACATGTCAGGTGTAAAGGAACATGTGAAGAACAGTTTTATGTGAACTTCCTGTGAAGTCCCGTCATCTTCAGGATCTGATTGCTAAAAAAAATATATAGGATTTTGAGCCAAGATAAAGGCTACTGCACAGTATTTAGCGGTAGCTCAAATAGCCTCCACTCCAAATAGCACATGACTTTGTTTGCATATGATCGGCACAAAGTACCAGGATGTTACATTCATTTTGTTTTATTGGTAGTGGCAGTAATCCAGGAGCAGCTACAGTGACCTTTACCCCTTATGTTATCATCCTGCTGCTTACTGCTGTCAGCTTCTGATTCAAGCATAGAAACATGTCTCCTGTGGTTCATCAACCTCAACACAAGAATAAAGAATTTTATTAAGTAACTACATAGAAAACAATTTTTTATGAGATGCAGCTTGATTTACAAATTAAATCATTATTTTTGAAGTAACAGTAACACAACAGAAACAAAACAATGCTAACATCTTGTATCAATTTTGATCCATGCATATCCTCCTGACTATCACAGGGAAAAAACGTTGTCCAGTCACAGTTTTCTTTAAATCCACTAATAACTACAGTTCCCAGAGCCAAGATGCCCAATTCCCTTCACATCTGATATTATAAAAAAACAAAAACAAATGTCTTCTGCAGATACCTAAAGGAGGAAATTCAGAAGTATGCAGTGGTCGGGAGATATTCAGGTTTAGAAACATTCTTACAGAGGACACATTTGCGTTGCTCGTTGTCAGGAGGATATTAGTGCTAACTTGTGCAATAAATTAGACCTTCAAATAGGGAGACAGCGTCTGTGGAAAAAAATGTAAAAGCCTAAAAACTGTCTGTTTGTTGAAAAGAAAAAAATATCAAATAACAATATCCAGGTGGTTGTTATGTTGTATGAATTAAAGCCCCTGTTAGATATGTACACTTTTCTGTAAAGTAGAACTCAAAATACTTGTTTTTATTTTGTGTCAAGACAACACCCCCTTTAACCCTCCCATTCGCAGCTCTTGGTTTCTGCAGTTGGTTTTGATGACTTTGCAGTGGCAGAAACACTGGAGACAGCTCATTTTCATAAAGTCTTTACAGCAGCAGGATTTTCTTGGGCAAGAAAATCCTTAGTGAATTAATCTCCCGTTTTCTCTCAATCATGTTTTCCCTTTTGTTTTCTCCCACTTCTTTCTCCATTCTCCCCCCTCCCTGCCCGTCTCCTAACTCATCTGTCTGCTTCTTTATGTGCTGTGTGTACGACTGTGTGTGTGCACGCTCCTTCACTGTTTTTGCTTAATCTCATCCCACCACCCGACTTCCCAACATTAGATTATGCTGAGCAGCTGAGAATTTTGCAGAAGACCAAGGACAAGCTTGAAATTGCATTAGAAAAACATCAGGATTGTACGTACCTCTGTTCTCCTCTCCTCCAAAGCTGCTTCCTGTCTTTCTCATCACTCTCTTTCTGTAAAATGCTTCAACTGCTAATATCATGGGCTTCACAGGCTGGCTTTTGACTGTCACTCAGCTTTGAATTTAGTCAGTGTTGTTTTGGAGTTTTTAGATTCAAGATAAACTGTCAACATAATGAACTGCAGTACAGTCATTTGCAACCACACCTCCTAATTACATTTCACTGTGTCCTGTAATTGTGTTGTAGTTTGATTTGATTGGTTTTCTACCAATATAAAAGTTTGAGCTACTATCATTGAGAAGAAATTCTCCCCATTCCCATGCATTGTCTTTGTCTGCTTTCATTTACAGTGTTTGTAGATTTTCTCTTCCTTAGGTTGTGTGGTTCTTAAGTACTTTTTCAACTAAGCTTTAGGCTTGCAGGTTTAAAATATCTGTTATCCTGTGAGTGTTAAGATGTGAGTATTACTCTGTGCTACACAATGGGTGTGTTCCCCTGATAATCTGGAATGCACCCAAGCGGAACCTGTTTCGGGACCAGAACATCTGTACCAAAACAGTCATCGCAGCCGGATGTTAGGCGATGTAAACAGAGTAAGATGGAAGCAACAGATGAGCTGCAGACCAACATGGAACAACGATGAGACAAAGCAACTCATTGAAATGTGGTCGGATGAATTCAGGCTCATTAAAACAAGTTTTAACGTGATGCACATTGCTTCTCACACTGTTTTCCCGACAATCTATTTGTCATAAACATTTATCAACATACTTTCTTCGTGGCCTCCTCAGTAACCGCCTCGTGGAATGCCCCCACCGTACCAAAGTAGCAGTAAAAGAGTTGTACCTGGCGTTGATACAGATCCAAATTGATCGGCAAAATATAAAGTTTGAATTGGTGAACTATCCCAACAAGAATCCCAAAGCTTTGAACTTCTAATTATTCTCTCATTGCTTTGCCCCACCCTTGTAATTCCTAGCCAATGACTGAAGAGATCTTTAGTTACGTTTTTTTTTTTTTTTTAAATATACTTTTCCAGTCTGAAAACATCCTAAGAGTGTTTGTTACCCTGTGAGTGTTAATTTGAGAAGCAAATATTTGTAAATCTATTTGTTTTGAAATATTCATGATTTAACTTTGTAACTTTATTTCTTGAAATCTTTAAATATTTTTTGGAAAGACATACGATTGCTAGTGTCTTAAGAAGTCCATACTTTAAACTTCAAGAAAGCCCAATTTTACTTATTTTTAACTACAAGATACCTTTATTTTCAGAGCTTTATGTGTTATGGCTAAAAAGTAAAGGAAATCAACGAAAAGAGAAATGTTAGCTGTCTGAGTTTTATTTAGCGAACATAAAGGATTTTATTTTTGTTTTACAATTTTAGATTTAGCAGTCAAAGGTAGGTGTCGTTAAATATATTTCTGAAATTTTCCTCTCATCAAGTTTCAAAGCACAGTGTGCTTTCAAAATGTACTTTCTGTCACAAAAATCTGCATTTTTAGAATAATATTACAGAATTGATTTTAAAAAGCTCAAATATTTTTAGATGACACAAAGAGCATGACAAAGGTTCCATTTCGACTTTAAAGATCCGATTGTGGTATCACATTGCATCATAATTAACATTGTTTACCACAGCAGCTTTGATTGCACAATAAAAGAAATTCCAGTGGGCACGATGGGTCAACTGTTGCCTCTAAAGAAAACATGTATCTTCTCTGAGAATCACAATTTTTCCAGACTCACTATCTGCAGTCTCTTAGGTTTTGAAAAACCCACTGTCTTGACAGATCTCATGAAAAGAGTTACTGTAGTTTGGGTGTTAATTTTGTTTATCTAAGCTCTATATTCTCCAACACTGAATTCAGCTTAATCAGCTGTAACTGGCTGCATCTACACTCTAAAGGCCAACGTCAAGTAAATGTTAAAACTTAAAAGTTATTATTTTTGACTAGGTCTATTTTTTTCAGTGCTTTGATGTAATCTTTACTCCATTTTAGTTCAGTGCATTTAGTGCCTTGCATTGCTCGTCTTTGCCTGTTTTTGCTTCTGGAATGAACTAATCTTTTCACCACTACAAGCAGTGCTACTAATCGTGCTGCTAGGTTTCTTCTTCTTTTTTCTTTTTTGCTGTGTTAGCATACAAACCTGGATGTGTGGTTTCCTCTCTTTCTCTTTTTCTGTCTCTCACTGTCACTGCACAGCATCCATAAAAAAGCTTCAAGAACAGAATGAATCTCATCAAACCACCAGAGCCAAAATGGCAGAGGGAATGACATTAGCTTTAGAAAAGAAGGATCAGGTAAAGTAAAACAAAACACTGCCAGCAGCTTTAGAGAGATACCTTTTTAGTCTTTATAAAACATTTTTACTCTGTTTTGCAGGAATGGATGGAGAAGATGGCAACTATTGAAAATGCAAGTATTCTAGCTCTCTCTATTGATGTTGCTTTATATTCTGTGCCCTTCTTATACCTGTATCTTTTTACCGTTTAAATGATAGAAGTTGTTTGGTTTGCAAACACCCGCCCCAACAACTTTTCCTGACTCAGACATGCCTCGTCAGCCCAGTGTTACAGTTCTGTGTCTTTTTTTTTAGCCATAAGTAGGTCATTTTAATTACAAAAAATTAGCATTATTTACCATATTTTACTCTGGTACATTAGTCATTAAATTAGCATTGAACTGAAAAACTCATTTTTTGGTATGATCCAAACTCCAGGAAGTGTTTATTATCAAGTTCTTGGATGGAGTGGTGCATAAACAGTGCTGTAATCTGGCTGTTATGCTTGTTTAGGAAAAGGCCGCCCTGTCAGCTCGGCTTGAGGAGATGATGGAACAAAGCTTAACGCTTTTCCAGAAAAGGGATGACCTGGACGAGCTAGAGGGCTTTCAGCAGCAAGAGCTGGCTAAAGTTAAACATATGGTGTGTACATGTTCTAAAAGCTTGTTAAACTGAAGGTGGAATGGGAACCCAGTCTGTTAAAACACCATACTTCCAGTGCTTCACAATTATTTTCTCTCACGCCCCACCTTTGAAGAACTTAGAATTTTGCCCCCCCCCCCCCACAACAGATTACAGACCGCGCTCAGCCCACTATC
>BSAI01000189.1:2073759-2093330 GCA_036245035.1 Adrianichthys oophorus | reverse complement strand
CACTGCGCCACCGTGCAGCCCCCAATTCCAATTTTGTATCTGTTAAATCATTCCTCTCACTGTCTGACAGGCTCATCTGGATAAGGAACTGTCTGGAGCAAACTCCATGTTGAGAGTTCAGACAGAAGAGCTGGAGCAGTGCAGGGTAAGAGGCAGAAATATGAAGATCAAAAATACAATAATATTTTGTCCAAATTCCTTTGTATGAAGTCTAAGAGGTCATGATTTAGGAGAGAGTTTGGAATTAAGATAGACTTATTTTAAACATTAAACTTCAATATCTTTACCATCAAACTGTAAATTTTCTTGGAACAAAAGCTGTACACAAAACCTTTTTACCATTTAAAAAAAAACATTTCTTTCCTGTGGATAATTTTTTTTAATTCTCTGTTGTCTTCACTCTCTGTGTGGTCTCTCAGGCAGAACTCAACAGCAGGCAGATGGTGAGCACAGAAATCGCCAAAGCTCTGGAAGAAAGCAGAAGACAGAAAGAGGATCTGCAAACACAGGTTTGTGGCTTTAGCACACGGCCTTCTACAGCAACACAGTGTCTGTGTTACATTCCCTCCTGTGGTTCTGTTTGCACAAAACATCATTGCTAATGCAAACAGAAAATAGTTTTTTTTTTTTTTTTTTAAATAACTAAAAACTGTTCTGTGTTTAAAAATTGTCTTCAGACTCTTGTTAAAACTGTGCATGTTCTCAGGTGGGAGAGCTGAACATCACTCTGCAGAGCTCACAGCAGGAGCTGACAGTCATCACTGAGAAGCTAACTCTGAGAGAAGCGGACATCAAAGCACTTGAGAACGGTGAAACACACAAACACGCAATCTCAGTTCTTCACATGCAGAACTCTTTAGGACTCGGCCCTCTTTGTGCGTTTGGGTTGTAGAGCTGCAGAGCCGGCAGGACTTGTTGCTGCAGCTGCAGGAAGAGGTGCAGCGGCTGCAAGCTCAGCTGCAGCAAACAGAGGCGGACAGAGACTGCAAGCTGATGAGTCTGAGGGAGGAGCTGCAGAGTCAGACGCAGCAGCTGGACAGCTGCCAGGCACGGGTCAGCAGACACCTCACCTGTATTAACTGTCTAAAAACAAAACAAACTTTAGAGGGTTTTTTTTTATCTCCAACCTAAAACTCTGAGAGCATGCTTTTGAGTTGCATTACAACTGCCTTACATAGAAGCATTATTTTAATTGAGGAAGGAAAGTCAGTGGGACAACTAAAAAGATGCAGAATAGTATCCTACACCTGAGATAGTGGTTGTGTCTGAATTTCCTCACTACTTAGTGCACTTTATAGGGCATTTGCCATTTTGTAGAGTTGTCTGAATCTACAATTCCAAACTTCCCTGGAAATTTTCCAGAAGTCTCAGCAATAACTAGTGTGCATCAATGCCAACTAGAATAGCTACTATAGACCACAATGCGTTTCTTTTAAACAATTTGTCATTTGAAAAAAATGTTTTATTGGCGCTTATTTTTTATAAATTGTCCAAGTTTTCATCAGAATACAGTGGATTCATTAATAATATTTTTAAAATGTTCATATTTATTAGGTTTTTAACTTCAGCAAGTGGTGACGTAATTTAAAAAGTGTCCAATTTTCATTAAAATCAATGGCCCTAGATAGTCCCGCTCTACAGTGGGAATTGAGAACTTTAAAACAACAGAAAAAAAGGTCAGTGCATAGGCAAAAGTTTGAGCCCCCTGCAGAGTACCTTGTACTCAGTGATGAGTATCGTTCAGATTTGATTGATACTACTCCTCTTATCAATACTGCTTAGCGATCTGGTATCTTACTGGAATTCTCATTGATACTTTTCTGTGAAAAACAAGAATGGAGAAGACAAATAACAAACTACATACAGGAAAACCTCTTATTTTAGAACAAATGAAAACACAATAGGCTGTATTAAATTTAAGGTTGTGAAATAGAAATATTTGTTATATTTTATTTCCAATGTTTTATCTTAATTAATTTTACATTGTATGTCTAAACATTGATTAGTATTGAAATACAATATTAACATTCAGCCTGTTAATATTATATGATCATTGTTTTTTACAGTTCTGGTAGCTGTATTCATTTCCCCCTCCTGTTTATTCAAATTTCACGCTCTTATCTTTGATGAGCAACACATTTGTCACGTACTCTACGTGTGTATTGCAAGCATACACACCTGTTGAAACAAAAGCGGCGCTAGACAGCAGTCAAATGCTGCAGACCTCTCTGCTAGGATATGATGTTTTTAGCGCGGTGTTTGATGTTACTGCCCTTACAAGCTTTATATTGTTACATGAGATAGCGTGCGCTGTCTGCATCCACTTTGGAAAAATACGACCACACTTTGGACGTTTTTGCTCGTGGCCGCTCTGCTATCTGCGTGTTTTTAACTTGTTGTCATGGAAGAATACATGTAGCTGAGTGAGAGCGCGTGAGCAGCGCCTCCTTTTCGCACTGGAGCAGCAAAGCATTGAGGAAAAAGAGAGAGACGGGCCAACAGGCCGTTTCTGCGCTGTTTCCATGCCACTACGCTGGTACCAATAAATAATGCCGTTAAGGCGAAAACTTATCAATCTGGTAAAAATTGATGACTTGACACCGGTACCAAACGATACCAGTTTTGGTCCCCCGTCCCTACATGTACTGTTCCTTTTCGCAAGTATCACAGCATGAGAATGCTTTTTGAACCAGCCTTTAGTGTTTCAGTTCTCTTTTGAAGTATCTTCATCTATTCTTTATACTAACATTTTCCATCTTCTTATAGCTTTCTCCTGCTTTAGACCATCTGCAATTTTCAGTTTCAGCGTTCTAGCCAACTGCTTAGAAGAATCTGTGATGCTGAATGTTGGCTCGAAGTCAGATGACTCAGGTTATTTGAAACATTTGAGATTGAAATCACCTGATTTTTGCAAGCGATTATTGTGAACAATCTATGACACTGTTAGTCTCAGTTTCTTTCTCACAGGTTAAGTCATGAAAGTTTTTTGTTTTGTTTTTTGTAGCTCTGTATCGTTTGTTATATTCTCTCCAGATTTCTTATCTGGAAGTGGAAGTGGAAACCCTGACTGAGCAGCTCCACAGCCCTGCAGTGTGTGAGGACGAGCAGAATGGTAGTGTGACCGTGGATGACCTGGACCACATCCACAGGGTTAACAGAGATCTGGAGCAGCAGCTCAGCGACAAGAACAGGGTCAGGCACTTTTTCTCTCTGCACTTTGTGCTGTTTCTGACATGCAGGTAAATGTGTGTGCTTTAAAGTGGTGAAGTAATGAACGCATACCAACTATGCTGCTGTTGCAGATGATCAAGCAGCTGCAGCAAAGACTAGCTGAGCTGAAGAGGACGCTTCAGAAAGAATTGGTAAAACGAATCATGCAGAGATTTTAAAATATAATACTGTTTGACTGTCGTTTTATTAGGTGTTGAAATGATTTCCACCTAATGAATGTAAATCCACAGCAACAATATTTATCTTGCTGTTTTTGGTGTTGTAGAAAATCAAGCCAGAGGCTGAAGCTGAAGGGAAGGAAAAACTGCCAGAGAACCGGGTTGAAAAACAGCAGGAGAGGTTGAATCAAGAGCCACCACCCCTATCTCCACCACCATCAGCTCCCAGTCCCCCGACCTCCAACACTACAGTGACAAACACATCAGACCTCAACGACTCACAAGAAATCAACTTTGAGTACCTCAAGCATGTCGTCCTGAAATTCATGTCGTCCCGAGAGGCTGAGGTGAGAATTCAGGGATCTTTGCACTGACCGGCTGTCAGCGGCCGACACTGAACATGTGAACATGGTCTGTCAGGCATACCAGCTGATCCGAGCCGTGTCTGTGCTGCTGCACTTCACCCGAGAAGAGGAGGACATGCTGAAGCAAACTCTGGAATACAAGGTTGTTGTTTCTTTCACTCTCCGCACTATGGAAGTATAGAAAGGCAGTCAAACTAAGCAGCTGTTCAAGTCCTGATTCATTCCGATAACATCTTAAAATAAATCAAGAAATAGGCCTCATATAAAAGTTAGGCATTTGACCTTAGTTTAGCTTACACTGTTGGTCACATACAACACAGGAGAAAATGCTAACTGAAAATGCAACTGGCTAGTCGCGTGGAGAGTGTTTATTTCGGACCCTTCAAAATAAAAATCCATCGCATAAGCTCATTTTTCTACCGAGAGAAAGTACTATCACGGGACCACCGTGTAACTGGTTGATAGGAGTTAAGCTATGTTCACACCAGGCATGTGACGTGCATTCAAAAATGCACTAAGCACATACTCTTGAACTAGGGCTGGGCGATAAAACAATAGCTATCGATATTGCAAAAGTACTTTTTCTCAATAGAAAAATGATGCTAGCTTGTTAGCCGCTCATGCTCTGGTGCTAACTAGCTGTTCTGTGTGATCACGGGCAGAAGCCCAAAACTCACATTTACACGCATAGTTATAGTAATATTTTTGTATTCGTAATATTCTAATGTTTCTTTTTTTTTTTACATTTGTTTTTTTGCACACCAATGAATTTATTTGAATGAATAAAAGTTTTTCCTTAAATTTGTTTGACAAAGTGAGGTCTGGAGAAGTTGGCCCTTCTCCTGTTGCCTACATGAAAATGATGGGAGCCTGAGCTCCCTTTTTTCCTACATTTATCCAGAAGTGACCCCTGAGATGTGCTTGCATCCATTTTTACCATAAAACAACAAGCCTGAATACATTTAAGTATTTTTATTTATTACTAGTAAATGTCCGAAAGATTTTTAATTTATAATTGTGTAAAAACTCCTTTTTCTATTGGAATGGCTACACAAAACTGGCAAGGATTAATCGGAAGAATCCATCAAATAAACAGATTTACAGGATGAATGGTTAAAGCAAGAAAAAAGCAAATACAGGATTGAATTAGCAATAATTTAACTTAAAAACACAACCTAGCAAAGATCCTGTTTAAAATCCTCTAAAAGGGGCTCAGGGTCAGATTTAAGAACTGGAAAAAGTGACTAAACATTTATTTTGCTTCTCTATTTGGGTTACTTCCACTTTTAAAAATCAAGTTTTTTTTTTTTTTTTTCTTTAAATCTTGAAGAATATCATTGCAGAGCATTATGTAACGAGGTCAAATATTTGAGCTGCAGTCAAATCCCATTAAATGTTTGGAATTGTTTCCTTTAAAAAAATTGTTTTGTCTTTTTTTAAGAAAGCCCAGCTAGTTTGTTTTCTGTTTCAGATGTCCTGGTTTGGATCCAAGCCAAGCCCAAAAGGCATCGTCCGGCCCTCAATCTCAGGCAGCTCTTTCCACTGGAGCTGATGAGGAGTGAAGACGAGAGCAGGACAGAAAGGAGCTGCTGCGAAGGTGCAGCTCCTTTTATTTGTGACTGCAGTCACTGAACAGAACCTTAAAGAGCCTCCTGCACCTTTTTAATGACTTTACTTGTCAAAGAGTTAATATATGTAGAGTGGGAGACGGACACTGAGCTGCACAATAGCTTAAAGGGAAATGGGAGTTAATCCAGAATCATTTTATTCAAATATTTCCTCACTAGCTGAGGCAGATATCCAACGTCAGCTCTGAGATGTGACAAGAATAAGAATTTATTTTATTGATTGACAGGAAAGTGTATTGATATAAAATGAGAGAAAACCATGTATGGATTCCCCAACTGTAATTGCGGGAAAGGCTTTAAATCTTCCTTTTGGTTCCAACATGACTCCTTTTGACTGGGATGTCTGGCTTTGAATGTCAGAGGACTTATGGGGTTGTTTCTCTTATTCATTTTAAAAATGCAAACAGCTTTTTATGCAAATATGTCCCAACAATCCACAGGACCTGAAAACTGTCACAACCTCACAACAGCAGGGTTGAGCTGTCTGACAGTCATATATCATTTACTTCTTACAAAGATCTAACCTGTCTTCATGTGAAGACATGGTCATTCAAACCTGGCATTTTTTACTCTTGTGCTATGGATTCTGCAAAGAATCAGTGACATTTCCTAATAAATACTTGAAATATTACAGAAGAAACTTTGACATTGGTTTTTAGGGAGACGTTTGAGGAATCGTTTCCTGGAAACAGTCTTTTGTGTAGCGTTATTTTAACTGTTAAAATTCCAACATGTCACACATCAATCTGGTGTCCCATCTTTGTACAAAAAGCTACAAAATGTTTAGCCTACTTTTGAAATTGCAGAATCTGTCTGTAAACTGTGAGGCTGTTTGACTGTTTCCGTCACGAGTTGGCCCACTCCTAAAGCTCCTGTCAGCTGATCTGGGTAGATGATCATTTTTTATTTCCACAAACCAAAAGCCAGCAGTTGTCAACCCAATGGGTGGATATCATTTCATGGTCATGATGCCAAACTACCTGCTAGCTATTCTAGACCTTATAGCTCAGTCCAAATGAAATCAACCCTAATCAGACAATTGTAGTGTGTGTGATGAAAAAGAGTGAAGGATATGATTATGATTGGGGTGGGGGATTGTCCCACTTTTAGCTGCTTTTGCTAATGTAAATAAGTTTACATTCCATGTGTTTATTTATGTAAAATAATATGTATATACAGCAAGCTTTGGAAACTTTATAAACCATTGGATGTACATGATTGGATGTGATTTTTTTTCATGATTCTCTTCTGTTGACATAGTTCCCTTAGTGTAATCATGACTGCTTTAACCACCATGAATAATTTATTCACATATATTCTTACATATCATCTCTTGATCTATTTTCAAAGCATTCCGAGTGGTCTTAATTATGATTATGCAATGTTTATCCCAAATTTAAAAAAAGAAAAAAAAGGTCTCATTTGCTAGGACATAGTTTCTGCAGAACGGCAGTAGTTCATTAGAAATTTAAGCTGTGTCTCTCCTTCCCATCTTCCTGTATGTTTACATGCTCTGGCTAGCTTGAAGATGGTCCTTTGCTCACTTTGTGTATGCTTAGGCCATAATTACTTGAATAAATTCATGCTTTAACATGAATTGACTTTATTTAAACCAGGGGTCTGTAACCTGAGGCTCCAAAGCCACATAACACTCTAATAGCTACACTGTGGCTCTTTCTGGTTTTGAAGAGAAATGTTAACTATTTGAATAAATGATGGTTTTGTAGTTTTTAATTTTCTTTAAAAAATGGATTCTACACTAATGTAATGTTTATATTCAACAGAAAAATTAGAAAAAGGATGAAGGCTCACCAAAGTCATAATGGTAGAATTCCATGTCTAACTTTCTTGTATTTTTAATGAAGGTAATTAAAAACAGGATTTGCTTTATTTTTGTTGAGGTCCAGAAGAGACGATATAAAATGAATAAATTCACCATTAAATCGTTAAATAAATGTGTCAATGTTTACTTAAAATTGGCATTAGATAAATAAAATTGGAAATCAATAAAAATCTCTTAAAAAAAAATCACAAAATTTCCCACCACTGAAGCCACCATAATAAGGTTTAGACCAGGCCAGAGAAATCGAGTACAGGTGATCCGAGTTAGCCACGCCCACTGAGTTTGATGGGACAGTTTGTAAGACAACGTAATGAAATGCTGCAAACGGTACCATGAAATTATTTATTAAATTATTCAATAAATCAGGAAATAAAAACATGTTTCTTAAATAATTTAAAATTGAATTTAAATGTAATATTGACACAATTAATGCTACTTTTAAATATTTCTTATTTTAATTAATGTCATTTATTTAATAATTTTATATTAAATATATTTATTTTAATGTGTCTCTTCCATCCCACACCGGACAATGAAATAATTAAGTGCTTCTTAATTGCAATTTTAATATTTTAATGCCACATTCATCTAAACATGTATTAGTTGATTTCCCATTATATTTATTTAATGTAGATTTTAAATGATAAATGACACTTTTATTTAACGACTTAATAGCAAATACATTTATTTCATATTGTCTCTTCTGGATCTCTATATATTTTGAAAGGATCTTGGAGTTGCTGCTATCATAGTTAAGTTTGATGTATATGAAAAAACTCAATTGTAGAGAATATGTAAAAGCTGCACTTTTATAAATGCATGGTATATTAGTCTTAAAAACATAGCTTTCAGGTGGGACTTTGCGGCTCTCGTTGGGTTTTGATCCATAAGAAGCTGGACCAAAAACCTCTTTTAGCCGTAAAAGTTGCAGACCATTGACATCGAATGTTTTTACGGTCTATAATGCAGAACCCTGGTTTAGGTTCAACC
Organism: Adrianichthys oophorus; assembly: GCA_036245035.1. Taxonomy (NCBI): domain Eukaryota; kingdom Metazoa; phylum Chordata; class Actinopteri; order Beloniformes; family Adrianichthyidae; genus Adrianichthys; species Adrianichthys oophorus. The sequence goes on along the minus strand of BSAI01000189.1, from coordinate 2,085,115 downwards.
GCAAGGAAATGATTTTATTTCCATCTTGTGGTTGTACTCCTGTCCTGCCACAAGAGGCGCTGTTTGCATTTCACAGAGAACGGTGCATCGTCCGGAAGTTACTTTTTTCGAGCACGCGGTGTGTCCGGCCTTTCCAACTGAGCGGCGACGAGGAACATGGTGGGTGCAGGGAGAACTCGGCATTTAACAACTGTTTTTACTCACTTAGCACGCATTTAACTCACATAATGTGCATCCTATTGGTCATTTAGGTTATTGGGTGCGGGTTCGTATAGGCGACGACGGACTATTTACGACAAGAGTTTGGTAAAATAGTCAAAGAAACAGAGCTTTGCCGGAACGACGCCTGGTGCTGAAATGCTAGCTAGCCCTTAGAGGAAAATTTAGCTTATTCTCATGACGTTTCGTTTACATAGAGGGTACTTGTAGCTCACATATATTAATTTACCACATCAGCTTTTTTAGGGAAATAAATCTTTAGTCGATTGGTCAATTAAATGACGCGACGGCTTCTCTTTGTTGACAGGCTGCGTTAGCTTAGCCGATTCACACCGTAATGATGTTGTCGATCCACGAGTCGGAGATGCATAATAACCTGTTTTATCTCTGTCATCGTTCAGGCCAAAATCAAGGCAAGAGATCTGCGGGGCAAGAAGAAAGAAGAGCTGCTCAAACAGCTGGACGACCTGAAGAATGAGCTGTCTCAGCTGCGTGTGGCCAAAGTGACCGGAGGAGCCGCTTCCAAGCTCTCCAAGATGTAATCATCTGTGCTTTGACACGCATTTCCATGAGGCTTTCCTTTGGGGGACTCTCCCAGTCTGACTTTTTGTGTTTTATTAATAATAGCTCCAGTCCCTAATTCTTTTCTTTAGTTTAAGTTTCAAGAATCACTCCTCGAATTTGTGTTCTAACAGTTAGAACTGTACTTTAACATCTAGCCTTTCAACATTCAAAAGATGCTTATAAATATCCAGTAACCAGGGCTCTAAGACTACATTTTTGCACTGGTTGCACTGATGCGCCGAACTTTTTCTTAGGTACACTAGCACGAAAGTTTAGCGCACTTACCTTTTCGAACACGTTGCATTTAACTCAGCAGTTTTGTACTTTCCTTTTTAATTACTGTTAATATTTTCATTAAGACTGGAAAATGATTAAGTTACAAACAGGTAAACATAAAATTCTTAAATCGAAACGCAGTAATGATAAATTACACGGAAAAGTTGGCCCTAAAAGACACACTCCAATTAAATTTGTGTTTTTGGTGTTTTTAATATGTTCTTGTAACATTTTTCTCATGATAGAGAACACAAAAAAATTAAGATTAGAACTCTGACTATTTCTTTATTCAAATAAAAAGAATAATTTTGAAAAAGATTAATGTTGTGACAGCAAGTGAAATGGATGGCCCAAAGTCTCCCAGTGGCGCTCCATTCTGATTGATCCAATTGTTGACAAAGAGATCCACGAATGTCTTTGTTTTTCTTGTCTGAGCTGGAATCTGGATCAAAACTGTACAGGTGGATGGCTCTGATGTTGCTCACCTTTTTAGTTGCATTGCAATGTTAGGTTGGGGGGTTTGATGGGCTGTAAGCTAGCAGGAGAGAGTGTAAAGAAAGATTTCATGAGATATCAGCGAGGGGTTACTTCACACCAAGAGTCCTGCCCACAACTCAGAGGTGAATTTCTATTGAACTCCTGCTGCTCTGCAGAGACTATGTCCTAGAAAACAAGTTTTTAGATTTTGGCGAAAAACGGCAGAATCATATTGAAAAGACCTCCGAGAACACTTTGGAAACAGATTGAAATATAGTTGGAGTAGGGCTTTAAAATGGTTCACAGAGATGAAATGTAGCTCAAAAATACTTTTAAAGGTTTTGTGATTAGTCCAGAACCAATCCAGTATCACTTCATAAGTGTGTCCTGAATTCAAACATCATTTGATAACAGCGGCTCTGTTTGGGTCAGCAGTAATATTCCTGTTTTTGGTTTAAGGAGCTTCATGCCAAACAACTGTGTCAGAATGATGGACAAAAGTCATCATCCAATCAGTGATGGTTCTTCTTTTCCTTCCTTTTAACACTTCCTTTTGATTTCTCAAAATAACTTGTTTTTTGAAACACTTTATTGTTTGGTTTGTGAAATTTTGATTTGATTCCAAAAACTTGTTTTTTATTATTTGTTGTTTATTTAATGTAATTGTGATCTTTATAATTTTTTGTGTTGGATTTGTTTGTGATTTAACCCTTAGGGCCACCGTAGTTTAACTCTGACAGCAATAATGTCGCAGTGACCTCTAAATAACTGGCTATTTGACAGGCCGTAAATCTTCAACCGTTCATATGATCAGCGTGAATCAACTGATTCTGACGAGAAGAAAAGGGGCTTTTCTTCTTTCTTTACACCGATATGAAACATATTACTAATGTGGAGTTCTGCAGCGCAAAGCTGCTTTTCTCCACGGCAGTATCTGCTTATGAACGTGATTTACGCAAACACTTCACAACTGCACAGTGCTGCATATCAGTGCAAAGCTTGTTTACTCCGCTTCAGATCCGCTGGAATTATGTTAGTTGCGTTAACAGTTGGAAAGTTACGGTAGACAAAAGAATGTAAAGACTGGAGCTAAAGCCCTGGTGTTAAAGGATTTTAACTGTTTGTTTGTTTTTTTTTCCATTCGCTCAAAGAGCATCAAGTGCGTGTGCACAGAGTACGTGCGCAAGGACCCAAACTGAATGACTCAGAGATGCATGCTAATTTAAAAAATTCTTATTAGAGGATTAGGATTAAGACTTTCAGGGTCGCAGATTGTTTTGGGGTTTTTTTCCCCACAAAGGCTGGGCGCACTGGTTCAACCCTGGATTTTTTTTCGGTGTACCATTATAAAATCAAGTCGCGCTCCAGAGCCTTTTAATAACCCTTAATGTTGAATCTCAGTAGTTATTTTGTAGATCAAGAAAAAAATAAAAGCTAACATTTTTTTTCCCCACAGATTTGTTTCATCACGATAATTGCAAGGAAACGAGGAGGGGGGTTTTAAAGCAAGTAGCATAGACTCACAGTGTTAACTACTTGTACATTTTTAAAGTCCTTCTCTGATCATCTTTTGATCTATTTTAAAATCGTCCTGATTTACAATTTGAAAAAATACTTTATTTTAATAAAATGTGAAAGGAACATGTTAAAAACGCCAAAAAACAATTTGGATTTAAGTGGGTCTTTAAAGTGTAAAATATTTTCTGATGATGATCATCTGTTTTATAACTTTAATCACTTACAGCATTTTCTTTTTTTTCTTTAAAGCCGTGTTGTACGTAAATCCATTGCCAGAGTCTTGACCGTAATCAACCAAACACAGAAGGAGAACCTGAGGAAATTCTATAAGGTGAGATCACTCTTGAAGCCACTGCTAACTTTGGTCTGCCTCTGTTGTCTTCGATTCTGATCTTTGTTTTTCAAGCATGGAAGCTCACCTAAACTCTGGTCCAGATCAGAAAAATGTTTAAATCTTGTCTGCCTTAACGGGTTCTGGCTTCTCTTGGAAACTGTGCTCTACTTGAGTGTGAATGCAGACAACCTGTGTGTGGACTAAAGAGCATTGGTAGACTAAAAGTGGCAAATGTAATGGGGCAAATAGGGAGGATGAAGGACATCAGCCCAGTGCATGGAAATAGTGACAAAAGAATTATCCACAAACCTAAATTAATATAAATTGGGAATACGTTTGGTGGTTAAACACGTAGAGTAAGAGTGCATGTTCCTATAAATCATTGAAAAAGGCCTAGCAGGACTCTTAGTTTTTCTTCTGAAGTTTTACTTCACAACTGTGAGTACTGCATGACATTGTTTTTCTTTCCAGGCGGTCTGGTCCAAACTCTTGTGCCCTTCTCAGAGCACAGTGTGTAACAAACCAAATGAAAGTGTGAAAATTATTAGCATTCCCTGCCTCTCTAACAAAATTCACAGGACTGTCCTACTTTGAAATGAACAGAAGGGTCTACAGACAGCACACTGGTCGGGCTGCGTTGACAGCTCATTGTACCTGGCTCCACTCGAACTCTTCTGTCAGTGCCCAGGCACCTCTTATGCTACGTTACCATCGCCCTCTGCAACACTCGTTTACGCAACCACTTCCTGTGAAAAGTCTATGCAAACACGCGTTTCAGGTTTCCAAGTTCAAAATTCTTACATTCATGCATCGGGGAGTCTGCTTTGGTAGTGACGTATGGATGGTGTCCCTTTTAAATCATGGAAGTGTCAGCCATTTGAAAATTGATCACAAAGAAGAAATTAATGATTTTGGTTTGTGCCTGACTGGGATTCTGACTCCCAGTCACTCATATCAGAATAGAGCTGTGGAAAAAAACGCAGTGAAGCCAGATTTACATCACCTGACATCTTCCACCAATTCTCTTCCTACTGTAGGTGGCGCTAAAAGTTCATTCTTTAGTATGTGTCACATGCCTAATGTGAACATAGTATGCTGATCCAGGGGGGTGGGGTGGTGTAACATTTGTTCTTTTTGGTTGAAAGATCCATCCTGGCTAGAGTTCACGTCATCACTTTGTTGTTCTCAAGTCCAGGGGTCTGTGTCCAGGCATGGCACCCGTGTCATCACAACTACCATAAGGGCCGTGCTTTTGGGTCACATGGACTATGTTGTGGCCTGACTGGTGTGCTGTGAGGACACCCCAAGACTTGTTTTCACGTGAAACAAACCTTCCAGTGTCAATGTGTCCATAAATGTTCTAAAAAGCTTTAAAGGTGCTGGTTCAAACACAGTAAGCAGGTGACATTCATTTCCTCAAAGAGCACATTTGTAAAACAAAATGGAAAGACACTCAGCAGTAACTTTAAAAACGGCATCAGCTGGATGAAACCTGCTGTAACATCTTTATGACCTAGAAGAAGTCACTGCTGTACAAAAAGATCCTTCAGCCGTATCCCTGGTCTTTCTATTCCCCAGACACCTTTTTATGTTGGCAGAGGGTAAATCTAGTCTTGAAGCCACTGTCTTGCATCCTCCTGACAGTAGTTTAGTGTTTTGTACTTAAACTTTAGCCAAATAGACAAAGCTCTGGGTTGTTTTCACAATTAAATGCATGCATTGATAAAAGTGATGGTTCAGTTGAATATTTCTTCAATATTTTCTACAGGGCAAGAAGTACAAACCTCTGGATCTGAGACCCAAGAAGACCAGAGCGCTGCGCCGTCGGCTCAACAAGCATGAGGAGAGTCTGCGCACAAAGAAGCAGCAGAGGAAAGATCTTCTCTATTCCATGCGCAAATTTGCAGTCAAAGCCTAATGGCTCTTCTTATTGACAATAAAGGTTGTTTTGAAAAGCGCTGTGCTCAAGTTTCTTTACAGAAAAGGAAATGCCCAACTTACAGTCATGACATGAATTCAGCCTAGATTTTTAATTACACCCATAACATTTTAAATGAACGTTTCTTTTTCAAACAAACATGCTTCTGATTCATCTCCATGGAAAGCAAGCTGGATGAAGGTGTGACGCTGTACGCTACACACTTATTACACTGCAGAACATTATGCTACAGAAACCTGAGTCACAGGTCAACGTTAAAATAAAGAATGATTCATAGTAACAGTAAACCCCTATGATACAGATCTATAAACAACATAAGTAATAAAAGGCCACAACAAAAACAGCACAGGACTATGTTAAAAAATGAAAAAAAAAATTTAAATGGATGTTTGACAGCATGTTTGTGAGAAATGATACAAGCAATGAAATGACCATTAGCTATATGAACAGTGACTATTCAGCCTGTGCAAGTATACTGACAGACGAGAAAAACAAGTTAAGAGGTCAAAAGAGATCATTTTGCAGAGATTTCTTCTTTATCAGTTGCTCAGTGTCCAAAAGCGTTTGCTATTGGATGAACTGAGCATGAAACTGGCATTGGGTTGCACCCAAATGACTAAATGTTGTGGAGGTTGCACTTAGTGTTGTGCAAAGTTTAATTCTGTTGTGAGAAATGCACTGAGGCAACAGAGAAATCTTTAAATCTAAGGGTGAATTCAGACTGGACACATTTGGTTGGCTTAAAGGGTTCGTTTCCTCTGATGATCCGGAACAAATTTTCAATCTGAATACACCCTAGTGGACCCTGGTCCAGGACCGGGAAGCGCTTGGATCCATCTTTTGAAGGGTTCTCAGTTAGTTTCCAATCAGACTGAACTCCAGTTCGCTCTGAGTTTCCTCTGAATAGGCTGAGGAAATAGCACAGCAACTCACTGAAACGTGGTCAGATGAATGCAGGCTCATCAAAACAACTTTTAATGTCAGACACATTAGTGTTCACACTGTTTTCCTGACGATCTATATGTCATAAACAGTTATCAGTGTACCTTCTTAGCCGTCTCCTCGGTAACCGCCTTGCAGCATGCTGCCACCGTACCAAAGTAACGGTAAAAAGCATCAAAACAAAGTATCATCAAAGGCACAGACTTTATAGAGTATATATGTATATTTCTCTTTTCTCTCTTTTATTGACATAGTTTAGGTTGTTTATTCAATAACAGCTTCTAACCTCCAAGCCATCATACAAGAATCTTCTGAAAGAGCAATCATTCATTCATTCATTTTCCAATCCGCTTTATCCCTTTCGGGGTCACGGGGCTGCCGGAGCCTAACCTGGCTACTCATGGGCAAAGGCAGGGTACACCCCTGGACTGGTCGCCAGTCTGTCGCAGGGGTGAAAGAGCAATCCATTAAATAAATTACCAACAGACTGAGTCTCACTGTGCTCTCAGGTTCAGCAAAAGGAGTTTATGCAGAGAAACTTCTGGGTCTGAGTTTGATCACAGCATCCAGGGCAACGCCTACAACGACAGTCACTTTTGCTCTAATTACTTCTCTGTTGTCACTGTGGTGTCAGCTGCTTTCAGGTTATCTCAGCACGCAGGTTCCATCGCCGTCCTCTGCAGCACTCTGCCACTATGGGCCCCCAGGCAGCCCTGTTCATGCTGTTGCTTTGCTCCGCCACGTTTTCCTCGTCTCCCTCCCCTTTCCTGAGTTCTGAAGAGGAGCCGGGCTGCTTCAAAGTCAACAGCTGCAAATGCATCATGAAGGATGGCAGCGGAGTGATAAACTTGAAAGCTGTGGGAGATGCAGATGGTTTCCTGGAGCGTTTGAGGCCTGTGCCAGCAGACAACATGTCGGCCAGCACAGAGATCTTCCTTTCCTTCAGTCCTTGCCAGCACTTCTCAGAGCCAGAGGCTCCGACCCTTACTAACTGCACCGGCGTTGCTGCATGCCTCATTGTCAGGTAAAGCTGCAGACCCACAGTGACTCATACTGACCCTTAACAAAAGGGCATCTATTTAAGTGTACTACAACTATAATGTACTAAAAGTGAGGCGGTATGCTTGAAGTTATCTTTTTACATACTATCTATAATGTTGTAAACTTTAAATGTTCCAATTTAGTCTGAAGAAGTATTCAGTTGTATACTTCCTACACTACAAGTACATGGTAGCAGGGCTTCTCAAAGTTTTTGTAGCAGAGGGCCAAATCTACATCTCAACAACAACAAAAAAAAAAGTAGATAAACAGAAACATTTTGTTTTTAATAACTTTAATGACCAAGTGCCGTTTGTACAATTAAAGCATAAGAACAAACTGAGCAAGACTTGAAACATTGTTTTAGCTGAGATTGTGGTCAACGACAGACCTGTGTTATGTCTATTCTTTTACAAACTCCCCGTCACTGAAGGGTTTTCTATGCTGTCGTGAAGCCAAGCTACGCCCCCCCCCCTGCCAAAATGCTTTAAAAACATTGTTTTTTTAAAGAAGGTGGATGATTACAATATACTTTATTCTGGGAGTTTATTGTCATACTGGTATTTGCATATTTTTCCACATATTCTAAGTAAAACAACAAGAGCTTTTGTGTCAAAAAACAACCTCTGTTTGGCTAATTTAGGATGAGAAACGCAGTTTATAAAAGGGACTTTGTGAAGGAAGTATTTCATAAATTTAAAAAAAAAATTAATTAATGTATAATACATGAATAATTCATTAATAATTATTTATTAATGCAAAAATAATAAATAGTTGTTGTGTCTATGGTAAATTATTGGGGGACAGATTCTGGCAGGCCGGATCAGACAGAATCCATGCCCCCTCTTGTTGTCTTGTTGTTCTACGTACAACTAGTACATCTTAAAGCTTGACATTTTTTATAGATTATTAGGTTGGCACTAAATTATTTAAAATGGAAACAAAATAGCAACTCTTATAAGGATAACATCCCACATATGTCTATTTGAGGTTTAAAAATACAAAAATCACTAATCAACCAAGAAAATACACTATAAACTTGGTCTGCTTCTCTTAGTAGAAACTAAAAATGTGCCACAAATCTAATATGAATAGAAAAATTGAACATTCTTACAAAATATTTGGACCAAAGTAGAAAGGATTGAAGCTGTAAATCAACTTCTGACAACAAGCTCCACAACAAAGTAATTCTAATAATACTGAGTATAAAAAAACAAAGTACTGAATAAATGTAATTACAAATATCTAAATAATGTGACAGCAGGTCGTTTTATGCTAAATTAATGAAAGTATGAGTGAAGAAATTATTTTAAATCAATTGGATATGAGCAAATATAAAATTGTGTTAAATTAGCTGCATTTAATGCACTAAAAGCATGGGCCTTAGTCTTACTCTTCAGTTTTAACATTCATGTTTCATAAAGTTGTCTTAGGCTTAAATAATGGCATTAACGATGTTCAATATCATACCCTTTGTCCTTTTCACATTTCTCTTGGTCTTTTTTTCTTCTTTTTTTAAATTGGGGGCCAAATGGTTTTGTCCTTTTCATTTTATTGTGCTCACGAACATAAACAAGTTAGCATCCAATGATACCAACTACCGCTTAGCATCACATCAGCTCTGCCTCGGACTAAACCAATACTTGTTTGGAAGATTGGAATTGAGCTTTGAGAATTGATTTTTTTTTTTTCTCGTTCGTGCCGCCCCCTGGAAAATGCTGCCGCCCTGGGCAACAGCCCATGTCTCCCAGATCAAAAACCGCCACTGAACACAACACAGGGCCATTTCCAAAGCCACAATGTAGCAAGCTTCTGTCACAGCTTCACTGGATTTTGCCATGTTTGTAATCATTATCTGTTGTGCAGCATAGCACCGTTGTAGTTGTTGGAGCTTATTGTTGCGCTCCTCGCTGATACATTTGTCATGGTTTTTATGATTTCTAACATAGTGACCATTAACATTGAATTCTTTGAGCATTGCATTTTCCTGTTTGCAAATCAGGCACATGGCTTTATCCAGCCCATGAGGTACGATAAAGTAAGCATTCATCCGCTTAGCTTGAAAGCGCCTTTTCTCCTCTTTTTTCCTCAAAGGACCCTGGCTCTGGCTCTTTCCAAATCCCACTGTGACTCGTTTTCTACTGCCGTTGTCACGGTCCCCCCTTTCGCAGCAGAGACAGTGTCATAGAAAATGTTGTCTGCCCTCTAGTTGTGAAATTAATACACTGCACCATTGACATCTGGGTGTAATTATCTTTTTTTCCTGCAGATGTCGCCAGAAACCACAAAAAATCCAAATAATGTACAGCTGGTTTAATATGATTTGTTGAGATCCACAAAAACCTTTCCAGCAGGCCGGACTTTGAGAACCTCTGGTATTTAGTATACTTGCTATACTTATACCCAAGTATACTTAACAAAATAAACTTCAAGTGTACTACTTTTTGCTAAGGAGAGATCTGCATTTGAATGAGAGCCAGTGGACTTATGAGACACAACAAAAAAACGATTCATCTGATTTGATTTCGTTTAGTGGTGTACACATGATTTTGAAGGGGGGGTAGACAAAGAGTTTAACAGCAGAATCTCAATAATCAGTTTGATACTGACTTATTTTCTCATGCCAGTGTTTCAGCCTGCAATTTAATTAAACAAGCTTCTGGTGGGGCAAATCAAGGGGAAAAATGTTTGATGAACGTTCATTTAAACTTTAAAACTCTTAATAAAATTAAAATGATGCTCATTTTCATACATGTGATGTTCCTGGCATTTTCAGCTCAAATTCAGGTACAAACATTTAACGATTTTTGACAGATTTCTTTTAAACCCAACCTTATTTTAGTTCAGTAATAGATGAAGTGATGTTTGCTCATCTTCAAAATGCAACTTCAGATGAAAACGGAAAAAAAACAGAACAGGAAAGCTTTGAGAAAACTGTTTTAGTGCTGCAACAGAGGTTAGAGGGTCAGCATGAGCCTGGTTCTTTTGATCAAATGATCAGCAGGGGTGCAGAACTCTGCAGAGAAGGGAGGTTTACTAGTTTGTGTCTTTGGTGTGTGTTAGCATTCATCTGAGAGAAGTAACCAGATAGAAAGTTATTCCTAAATTGGATTGGAATTGATTTATTTCAAGCAATAAAAAAAGGTAAAAAAAGAAGACAAACAAAAGAGATATACATCTATACATATAGATATATCAAACTTGAGAAGATTGGTTTTGTATATAAATATATATGTGATGCCGTTATAATTACTCTTAGTCATAAACCTTTTAAATACAATACATGAAACACTGAATCCATGAAATGGGAAGTTTGTCAAAAACAGTTTCATTATTTTCTTGAAAAGGAGTGGAAGGAAGTGAACCAAGACCCACATTGAGAACAGTGCTGTTCCTATTACTTCAGGCCTTATTTTTCCTGTTCTTGATATTAAAGTGTATTAATGTAAATGTTGACTCCCAGTAAAAGCATCTCCATGTACTATCATGTACAATGCAATTTGTTTGTGAATATTTCAATTTAGAAAACCTTAAAGTAAGCAGAAAAGAGATGTTTCACAAAAAACGCACCTATTTACAGTGTTTTTTTTTTTAATATCATTTTGTCTATTATCACGCTTTTGTTAGAAAATAACAATAAATAATGAAAAAAAAGGATAACTTTCAGGGGGAGAATGCTCCATTTAAGCTGTAGTATTCTGTTTTGGAGACTTACTTTTAAGCTTTAAATAAGGTTTACGCGGCACATACATTCTATAAACATCTATAAACTGATTTAAAGCTGTCAAGTTTTCAACATTACTGTCAGTCTCTGGTTTTATAAATTCCTTCTTGGATTAAGTTTTATTTGTGTTGCAATAGCTTGATTGTCTTTTAAATAATTAAGTTGCTCTGAATGTTGACTGCGATTAAAGAAAAGATATGCAGATTAGTTCAAGAAAACAAACGTTTGAGTTTTGTTCTTTGAGTTTGAAACTCATTGCTCTTGTTTTATGTATGTGTGTTTGTTTTCTTTTCATCACTTTGGCTAATATAGTACAAACTGATAT
>BSAI01000189.1:1992354-2073749 GCA_036245035.1 Adrianichthys oophorus | reverse complement strand
TCATCTGTGTCCTCCAGTCACATTTTGTTTGCTACAAAGTTTTCCTAAGTTAAGTCCTAAATAGAATTTATCAGTTTCTAAATATTGCTTTGATAGTTGTAATGGATTTGAAAATGTGGACTCTGTGGAGCTTCAATCTTATCAAACTCTCCCTCTAATGGTTTGGAAGGCATCAGGGGCTCAGCGGACACAAGAACCTCTACATCAACTATGGGACACATGAAGGCAACAAATTTCATTACAACCACACTCAGAAGACGCTGTCCGTCACATACTTCGGTGAGCCAACAAACACAGTCTAACTGGAGTTGTGGTCATTTTCTCTTAAACTGAACTCATCCAGACTCTCCTCTCCTGCTCCAGGCCGCAGGCCGCAGGCAGCAACGGTGGTGCACTATCACTGTGACCCGCGTCAGTCCACCTCCTTCGTACAGAAGGAGAGCCTGGTTGCAGGAGGGCCCCTGCTCATCTGGGTGGAGAGCCCCTGTGCATGTCCTAATGCCTGTGGAATGGGAGATCTGGGTTTGGGCACCATCTTCCTCATCCTCCTCTCCCTCAGCGCAGCTGCATACTTTGTCCTTGGTGAGGCCTGAGGCCAGATATGGTTTGGATTTAGTTTACATAGCTGTCCTCATGCTTAGTCGAAACAAACTGTGCACAGTTGAAAACAAAAATAGGAAAAGCGTTGCAGAATAAGGCTTGAGAAAGTTTCAGTTTTTTTATGTATCTTTGGACTTTGTATTTAAGAAAGCAATCATTCTTCAAGCTTTTTTACTTCAAAATGTACTGTTGTTATTTTTCTTTGGACATAGGCATCTTTATACTCAATTTAAGTTTGTAAATTTTAGAAGAAACTATTTTTTAACCAAATTTAACTTTAAAGACTTATAACCCTCAATTACGAAAGAGAAAGTCAGAATTCTGAGTTTAAACTCAGACTCAGTCAGAATTTCCCTTTGCCTTTTTTCTTTCTACCTTCCGTACTCAATAGTTCTGCACTTTTTACTTACAACTTTCCAATTGGCTCTAAAAATGTTTCCTTAAAAACTGTTTATTTTGTGACAAACTTGACATCCATCTATTTGTTACAACCCCAGCTACTTTTTTATAGATAATTTTTCCTTATATTACACAACTATTCAACAATGAACCTGAAAATGCACAAAACCCCTCAATTCTGAGTTATGCATTTTGTCATTTTTTTCCCTGCAAAAATCACATAAATTGAGATCAATTTGCTTTTCTGTTTGATAACGAAGATAAAAAGTGTAAAGATAAAAAAAATGTATGAATTAAAAGAAAAGAAAAGACAAAATCCAAACAAGATGAAAATTTACTTAAAAAAGCAGGCGTAACTTCCTAAAATATTTAAAATCTTCCAAAGATTTATTCCAAACAGTATCACATTAATAATAATGAATGTATTTTTTAAACCAAACACTTCAAAGCTACTAATTTTGTTGAAACTTTCACGTTAAATTTTGAATGAAAACTATAATAATGGTGGGTCTGCATCATTCCTACACTGTAAACAACCAATAGGATTGGCAAACTCACCAGTGAGTTCAGAGAAAGTCACCAATCAGAGCAGCATATAACAGAAAATATTAAACGACTCATTTAAAATTGTATCTTTTTCTTTTTTTGTTTCAGAATCTTTAAACTTAAAAAAAATCTATAAACTTTAAAGTAACACTTAGTTGTCACAGCTCAGCAGGCTTTTGGCACATTCCTCATTTAACTGAGCTCATTTAACCCAAAGCATTTTTGTACTAAAAGCTACATTCACTCATCTACAGCCTAGTCCGTACAACACATTTCTATCAGCTCACACAGTACTGCATTGTTGCAATTGCACAAATAGATCCAACAATGAATTAAGTGTCTTTCCCAAGAATGTATCCCCTCGAGTAGGAACTGAACCCTTAACTTTGGTTGGTGAGAATCTTTGTGAAAGAATCATTATTGGAGTCTGTCATTTTTATTTCAGCTTTTTAAAAAAAAGAACTACGTCAAATAGTTCCTAATAATTTCATTCATGTTTGTTGCTACAAAGAAAGTCTATCTGTCTGTCAGTCGGTCGGCCGGTTGAGATAGATCAAGGTTTGATGTTCTAGTGTTAACTTCCTGTGCAATGGTTTTCTGTTATTCCAGGACTAAACAAAGTTTAGTAGACAGTGAGAGTAAGACGGTGTTTCCTTCCCTCTGCTTCAGGCTCCAGTGCTCTCAGGGCTTCTCGGAACAACAGTGGGATGCAGATCTCCCCAGAGCACAGCGTGTGGTGCATGATCTGCTACCTCTGCAGCGAAAGACCTGCTAGAAAACAATGCACAAACTGTGATCATTGAGCTCCGGAGCGTGAGGCATCAGAAGCTTTTGAGCCATAGGAGGCAGAAGAAGAAAGTGCTGAACCCAGCCAGGAACAGGGTGCATTAAAATGCATAACGACAGATACACTTTGTAATGTAAACATAGCAACAGAACCCCAGTAGATTTCTGCTGGTGATTGTGGTCTAGAACTTTTTTGAGCTCACGAATTCCCATTCACTGATTTCTGTGAGACATGTAAAGTGAATTAGAGTAAAACAAATAGATGCGTGTCAAATCCAGAAAAGCTGTTAGTTTTTACATGCAAGTTTACTCAAATGTCATGATTTCATCTGCACGATTATAATAAAACAGCAGGTGATCAAAGTGACAAAAGGAAAAGTTTTGGATGGTTCTCCATCCCTTTACTACTGTCAGCTTGCGGCTAAACTGACGCTGCTGTCATTTTCCTAAAATAAACAGTGTTTGATGTGTCTAATTCTTCTCCTGGCTCTTTGTCCTCACATCCCAGACATACCTGCTGTCTGTCTGTGTCACTGTGGGTGATGTGGTGTTTGTCGCCTCGTTCTCTGTGTGGTCTCTCGTTTCCGCAGCTGTCCTTCACACAGCTGTTGGGCCGAAACGCATTTGTGTCGCTTGTTCATGACAGTTGGGATTTTACTGTGATGACTGCTCTCCTATGGTTCAGCACAGCTTTTGTTCAAGTCTGTGTATAGGATATGTGAACTTTATAAAACATCTAATCTGGGAGCAATAGGAATCCAGGGTTTTGGACCATCTCCAGCCCCAACATCCCTCCCTCATGCATGTGTTCAAAATTACTCGGCTTAAATACTCTTGAAGCTACATTCACACCGACCTTGGCCGTATGCGTTCAAGTGGCCACTTGCAAAAAAAAGCCTATGTAAATGTGTCTTTCTGGCTTCTGTGTTCAAAACTCTCATATTTTTTGTGTGACTACGCAAGTCTTTACGGCTGTTTTTGGGCTCTACGTACAAAACATCCAAAAATCCATTGAACAGGGATTGCAAGTTAAACCAAATTCAACTTTGACCAATCAAGTACCAAAAGTGATGTATGGATGGCGCCCCTTTTAATTCACTAAGTACCAACTGTTTGAACACTGATCATGAAGGAGAAATGAATAACTACAGACAGAATTATATGATACCAAGTCTTTTATATTGGATCCTGGAGCAAGATTTGCACCGCTTCAACATTTTGGATCAAGCCTCTTCCAAATGTAGGTGGTGGGCATGCGCTAGTCAACATTAGAAAGAGGAAGAAGAAGCCCCTCTCTGCTTGTTCAGCGTGAACACCGTGGGCTAAACCACTGACATATAAAAAGATGGACAAAGCTCCAGTGATGTCACGCATAGAAAATGCAAAGAAATGAAGTCAATTCAGTCGCCATTTTGGAACCAGACGACGTTTGTAAGTGGTGATTGGTTCAAGTCAGTCCGAGACATCATTTTTATGGCAACAGTCATTAGGCACGTTGCTGGGTCTAAAGGGCCAGAGTTGGGTACCACCTCCTTGGGAACGTTTTTTGTTGGGTAACTGACGGTTGAGAGACGGACTCCTCACGCAGCTCAAAGGAGATGTGCCAAAGACGGACAGGTGTAAATCCAGGGTCAGTCATTCAGCTACTGACATCCTCATCTGGGAACAGGTGTTTTCTCACAGTATTCAGCCAGACTCTACTGCCTCAAAAAGGTTTTTATAGCAGTGGAGCCTTGTGTGAGGAAGAAGATCCTGATGAGTCAAGCCAGCTTCCGGTGTGACCGGCAGTGACTGTTATGCCGTTGTTTGCCAGTTGTTTGAGATGTTTGGTTAGTTGGTTGTGTTGAGATGTTTTGCAGTAATGGGATATGTGCATGATGACTATGAATAAGGTTGTATGTGTTCTCTCTTTGAGGTTTTTCACCAGCCTCGTCAATGTTTGCATTAACTATAAATACAATTTGTTTCACGTCCACCGCAGTTACATAATTGCAGTTCTTTTCTTGTTTCCCCTTTACTGGATTTGAAGAAGAGATTGAATCATCCTGTAGCTTCTTTCATGCAGTCGTCCCTCTCCCCTTTGAGACGTCCCTGTGCTGCTTGAAACAGCCCCTCCTGCAATGGGGTCATGTTAAACTGCATCTGGGATCCGCCTTTAAAGATAAATCAAAACTGAGGTTGAGTGATTGCTGCTTGAAAGAGCAGGACAGAGGGCAGAGAATCTGTGTCCATGGATATATGAAGACATGCTTTTTGTCTCTGTCCACGTGTACAATTAGATTAAAAGCTATCATCATGTCACTACACATAACCTGCATAAACATGTAGGTTGTGTGCAAACAGCAGTTAAGTATAAAATGTATAAAACTGACAAATAATTAAGAGAATAAAAGCCATTTTGACAATAAGGCAGTAAAAATATATTTAGGTTCAAAAAAATGTAGTGCTGTCGTTGCAGGAGATCTCAAAAAAAAGGATTGCCCACACAGAATTTTTATTTTATTTTATTCTGTTTAACCTTTAATTTATTCAGGCATGACAGATTAAGAAAAAAGTTCTTATTTTCAACTGCGGCCTGGCAAAACGCCAGAGCTTTTGACAAAGAGAAAGAAAAGGAGAAAGGAAAGAAAAGGGGTAAGAGGAGACAGACAAAAACATCAGCAAAAACACGCCAAAGTCTAAAAAATAGAAAAATGTCCATCTAAATCACAGCGCAAGGGAGATGTGCCACAGAGCGGTGTCAATCCAGGGTCATTCAGTTGCAGATATCATTATCTGGGATCAGGTGTGGGAACAGGTGTTTTCTTGCAGTTTTCAGGCAGACTCCACTGCCTTAAAAAAGGTTTTTGCAGCAGTCCAGTCAGAGGCTTTTTTGTAAATCACTCCAGTCTCACGCTCCAGCTGCCTGAGAGGACAGCGAACCAAATGAGGAGTTTGATTTGTAATAAAACCAAAGACTGTTTTTGTTCTATGAAAAACCGAATAGCTATTTGGAGAACAACCAAATTAATTTAATCAATTCATCTTCTAAACTTGCTGAATGCCTTTTCTGGGCCACAGGGTTGCTGATACTGTTGAACAAAGGTGGGGTACACCCTAGACAGGTCGCCTGTCTGTTGCAATTTAGAAATACCCACTAACTCGTGAAGCCTGTTTTTGGAATGTGGAAGGAAACAGGAAATCCCAGACAAACTCACACATGAGCGAGGAGAACACGCAAACTCCACACAGAGAAGTCCCAGCCTGAATTTTCAGTTTTGTTGTTATCACAGAGTGAGAGTCATTCATTTTTAGTTTGGTTTTCTTGGATTTTGTTCTTTGGGTTATTTATGTGGTTCTGTGATTGATCGTGATCAAATTTATATACATATATAAAATGCATATAATATTTCAATATTTCATGTAATATTCCTTACAGTTCTTCATTAGTCTTTTTAACCCTTCACTTTTAACTTCTGCCTCTTCTGCTTGAAGCATATTTACTCAAGCACAGAGCCTGAAATAACAATACAACTATTTGAACAGCTTACATTGGCAGCGTGTCCATGGCTCACAAGAAACACAGGACATCGCTTTGTATATTTTTTATGATGCTGACTTGTGCCATTTCATCAGAATTATAAAGAACCTTCTCTTCAAATTCCATCCTTCTCTCTGTTTCAACAATGATGTTTCTCAAGACTGAACATAATTAATCTTCATCCTCCGTGACCTTTTTGTTGCACCAACTGATTCCATGGATATTCAATAACACATCCCATTGTGGCCCAGTGGGGATGCCTTCTTGTCCTCTGCAGTTGTTCTAATTTCTTGGGAAAATAGTTTTTGATTCCCCACCACCCATCTGAGATCACTGTAGTCTGAAACCTGCCTTCTAGGGGAGGGTGAAACGCAGAGTTTTTTTTAGACATTTCAGCTGTACAGACGACGGCACTTGGCAGCCGTCTCTAACAATAGCAAGAACTACATCTCTAATGCGTTCACACCAAATGGGATTTGTGAGGTGAATTTGCATCCTTCGCTTTGTTTAGATGCACGGCAAATTCACTGCTGGACTCTTGACCAAAATTGTGTTCATAAACCTGATGCTCTTTCTGTGTGTGGGGGGAGCTACTGTCCAAAATTTTTATCCTCATTGTTACATGGAAGAATTGACTCTGTATTTAATTTACGCTGCAAGGAAGAAACATTTTGACAGGCCTTTATGATCACACACATGGTCAGAGATACGATGTGGTCCAATTCCTCCAAATGAGAGGGGGAATTGCAGAGCTCTACAAAACCATCGGTAATCACGTCTCCATATCTGGGTTCAAGAGATCACTCACAGACTCTCCCAGTACGGTGAGGTTCACCATCTACTGTAGGAGCTGCATCTGAATGATGGCTGCTTTCAGCAGTACTTCTGTCTCTCTGTGACCCAGTTTGGTGACTTGCTGCCCCGTATTAGTCCAAGGAGGGAAGAAGTGAGAATAAGAATAAATTAACAAGATGTTTTTGTTATTATCTCGAAAAAAGAAAAATATCTTTAAGGTCAGGAGGAGAACATTCTGATTCCCCTCCAAGTTGGTTTTGGACTCCACCCGCTGATCATACATCATGGACAAAGCTGATTGGTTTGATTTGTTGTCACACCGCCCAAAATGCCCTGTTGCTAGACCACCATTTGCCCCAGACACTCATATGGCGCTGCAGGACCTCTGATCGCAACTTAACCTTGGAACTGGCTGGTAAAGATTAAGTTCTGAAGCTTTCATGACTGTTTTTAACTAGTTGGTTTTTTGTATTCACAATAAAGCTTTAGTCTCATTCATGCTACAGATGTCGTCAGCAATTTGTCAGCAATTCAGACGTAGCATCCAGTCATCGTGCAGCATGTTTACATTTAATTTACATAAAAATAACATTATTCAAATCACTAGCAAAAATGTGTCCAAAAAATAATAGTTTTAGCTATAACAGAAGATATATAAAGACCACAATGAGACTTAAAATGTTGAGCTGAGAAAGCTGCATATCTTTCATTGGGTTACCAACAAAAAAACAAACTCTCAATACTAAAAACTCCAATGTTCTAAAAGCATGTTGAGACTCGTGGAGGAATTGGACCATGTTATATCTCTGAACACAAGTGTGATCATAAAGGCCTGTCAAGGGGTGTAAACTGTAGCCCTCATGAGAAATAAGAGATCATACCAGCGCCAAACGCTATTGGTCCGGTGTCAGCTTCAGCTTTGATATGAGTGTTTACAGCTCTGGTGTGAATTAGTGTGTGTGGGAAAATGTCTTTCAGCAAGTGTGAATTGTTTCAAGTCAGTTCATGAGGAGTGAGGGTCAAATTCAGCCAGTATGTTGACACGCTTGGCTTTTATGCTGCAAAAGCAGGCCAAGCAGAAGGCGCTTTCTTTTACGACAGCTTTACCAATCATGCTGGTTTCTGCAAAACGTCTGATATTCATGCAGTCAGTTAACCTATCATGTACTGTGTGCAATTTCCTATGGTTTTACTGAAATCTAATTCCACTGTTTAATTTTTTTACTTCTTTGTAACATTTCACGTGTTCTCCCTGGTCCAGGAAATAGATGTTTATGTGAAGTGGACAGCTGACCTCCATAAGTTACAACAGTTATTGGTGCCATGGGCCCTACCACACATGGAAAGAAAGTAACCACTGTCGCGTTGGACAGTGAAAGCTATGCTTGTGGCTTGTAATAATAGGGTGTTGCATCTCCCTGAGTGTTTGCAGGCTCATTCCGCGCGTGGGATTACCTCTTCCTTTGCGCTGTTTCAGGACATTTCTATGGAAGACACTTGTGCCACTGCCAGATGGACAATGTCCCTTAAATTCACCAGATTTTGTAGAATAAACATGACTGAAGAGCATGTAGCCTCCACACCAGTTTAGATATAGTGGGCAAAAAAGGGTTTAGTCAGCCATGACTGTGCAAGTTCAGCCACTTACAAAGAAGAGAGAAGCCTGTGACTTTTATCATAGGTATACCTCAATTATGAAAGACAAAATGAGAGAAGAATATCCAGAAAATCCCATTTTCTGATTTTAAAGATTTTATTTAAACCTTAGGCTGATAGATAAGTAGTTGGTCATCAACAGAGGTTCATCTCAATGCTTTATCATATATACCTTTGGTTATCAATGACAGAGATCACAAGGTGGTGCTGGTATTTTGGCCCATTCCTCCATGGAGATCTCCTCTAGAGCAGTGATGTTTTGGGGTTTTAGCTGGGCAACAAAGACTTACAACTCCCTCCAAAGACGTGTTGAGATCTGCAGACTGGCTAGGCCACTCCAGAACTTTGAAATTTGAGAACAAAACTACTTCTTCGGCTATACGACATGCCTGATTCATGCAGACTCAGATTGTGCCATGAGTCTGGACAGCTGCAAGAATCCTGCAGGCTCCATTCTAATGTGTGTGTTTGATGGAGCGTTACGGTCAGTGAGGGTTTGGACAGAGGTAGAGAGATAGTTTGGAGAGAATGTGAAGATTTAGAGTAATTATTTTTAAGTTTATTATTAGTCTATAAATTAGATTATAGATGGCATTTCATCTTGATGAAAACTGCCTTCCTCATATTTTAAAAGTGAAAACAGTGGTGGCAGACTGAATACTTTTTTACCCCACTGTAACTGGATACATCTATAGAGTCTTTGAGGAAAGTTTGCCTACATACATTACAGGAGTCTCTAAAGCCCATGGCGAGATACTGAAACAAATGTTTTATTAACTCATCCTGGCTCACAGACACGAGTGAGGTATGTTACCAGACCCCTCGTCTTTGCTTTGGACAAGAGTTTGCTTACTTTGACTGTGGAGAATTCTGACTCACATACTAGGAGGAGAACCCTCCTTTTGACGTCATCTTCTCTCTGTCAGAGAAGGCTGGAGTGAAGTGAAAAATGCATCTTGGGACATCGGACAGGGGCATGATCCTATGGTGAGATACTTCACTCAAGTTTCAGAAAGTCAGGATTCATTTCTTAACCTAACATTCCTTTCTAAATGTCTTTATTGAATTCTTTTGATAGTTTGACTTACTTTCAGGTATCGTGGTGAAAATTCAGCTAGTATAGTACAGTTACTTCACATTCATTAAAACTTGTGAAATTAACCAAAAGATTTGTGTATATTTACATCAACAAATGGCAACTAAACTTTGGCTGATTTGGATGCTAGAAAAACATATATAAACGCCATTACAGCTAATAGTACTGTTTTTAACAGTAATAAGAGAATATTTATTCTCTTTGCACTGAAAAAACAGTGAATTCTTGAATCAGTTTTGTCAAACTTTTTTTGTATGTGTTTTATTCAGAGGACAGGTCATTTGTCTTTCTTGCGTGTGTGAGTCTATGATGGATTGGGATCATGGCCTTGTTGTATTCAGGCTGTACCAACTGTCCATGTGGGAAACTTACTAAAAACCTGGTGAATGATGTGAGTGAAGAAAGTAGGTATGGATTTTGCATGAGGCCAGGTATTTTTGTGCAAGATCAGGTGCATCCTGTGATTAATTCATTTACTGTCTCACTGGGTTTCAGCAGGACTTTCACCTTGTGTGGTTGTGTAAAGTCTACTCCTGGACTTGGGGGAATGAAGCACTCTCCAGTCTCCACCCCTTCCTTCCTTTGCAAGCTCCTCATATATATACATCAGCTGTCAAACTTCTCTTTTATTTCTGAAAAGTCCAACCTCTGTCCTTATCAGCTTGTTTGTTCCTTATCAGCTTGATTCTCCTTTGCAATTTGCAATCCTTAATTTACTAAACATCCATCTATCTTCAGGACCCTCTGAACACCTTTTAGGATCACGAGGTTGCTGAGTCTACTGTTGGGAGAAGGCAGGGTACACAACCACACACATGCACTTGGAGACAATTTATCATGTAACCTCTGAAGCATGTTTTTGTACTGTGGGTGGAAGCTACCAGGATAGGGATAACCACTACACCACTGTGCAACCCAATTAACTAAGTAATGTTTATAAAAGTTAATGAAAAGAAAACTTTATATAAAAGAAATACTTTGTTAGGATCAGTTGAAATAATGGGTTTAAATAAAACTTGTAAAGATGTCAAATAAAATGACAGAACAGCTAGAATGATGGTACAACAGAACTTGAATTTAAAGGTGTGAATAGACATCGGTCACCTTGCAGACTCAGGAGCATAATCTCTGGCGATTATCTCAGAGTGCCTCCAAAGGTCTCAGCTGTCAATGAAAGGAGGAACCCGTGAGCTCAGCTAAGACTTGAAAGATCTTTCTTGGCTCGCTGTGAACATTCATGCTTTCATCTGCACCACACACGCCATTAAGCTTCCTCCTGCCAGAGGAACACATTCAGCCTGTTTTACTGGAGACACAGATGGCATACAGTCAGGACGAATTAAGTAACAAAAATGACTTTTTCCCTCGATGGCTTTATTTCCTAAACTGAGAGGCAGTACGTTCTGCTTTCATGAATCATTATTTTCTTTAAAAGCTCTTCAAGCATTTTATTAATGGGTGTTTCCTGTGCTTTTTAGATTGTGAAGTACGAACTGTAATATATAAAAGAAGGCGACTCATTCCTTAACAATCTGATCCAGATCCACAGTGAAAAGTGAAAACAGGATTTATGTTCGATTGAGTTTGTTAAACTATAATGTGTTAACCACATGCTCTGGCCTGAATATTGTCACTCACAAGTACTTGCCATGAGAACGCACAGTTGAGTTACATAAACTTGTTTTGAAGTATGAAAACAATTTCTAAAATGGGATTTTTAGCAGAATGTAAAAAAAAATATATATATATTTTTTTATTCTGCAGAATTTCAAGGGTAAAGTAAAAACAAACACGGCAGCAGGTCGGCAGACCTGAGTTCATGGAGACATAGTTTTGGGCTGAAAACAATAAATAACCGGAGACAAACTCTAAATTTGATCAGGCTTTCTTTATGTCTGTGTGCTGCTCTGTGGAAAACATCATCTCAACATCTGATCACACAGCACAGCAGATGTTAAACAAACATGCATTTCCCTTTTTGCTATATCAAATATTGATTTTGTACGGTGTTTCTGAGAAAAGAATGTAATTGCTGGCGCCATTTGAATGATAAGAGAAGTTTACAAGTCTTGCTATGAACTCCCTGTTGCGTTTTCGGCACAGCAGACATGGCACACTGTGAGTAGGTGAACTGTGAAGTACTGTGACGCGCCGTATTGTTAGTCTATCCTAAACAAAATAAAACATTAGAACTCTTTCTTAATATATCTGGATTATTTTGCATTTTGTTTAGTAGCTATACCTCTGCAGTTATGGTTACTATTTGTAACCACAGCTTCACTGCTGTACCATCAGATCCTGCTGCACTGAAAAACTAGTTTACCAAAAACTTACTGATGAATTGGGGAATGATTTCCATTAAACCAGGACAACTCAGCAGAACAGAGGACTGAGATTTAAATGTGCTCAGTTTAAATGTCAGAACATATTTAAAGGAAAACAGAAAAGAATGTTTTGGTCGCGCAGGGTTATCATCAGCGTTGTAACACAGAACATATGTGAGTGGTTAGAATTACAGTTCTCTTAGACCTGCTTTCCACAACTGCCTGACAAATAATAAAAAGTCTATGATACCTAACCTGATCCAAAGATTTCTGCCAGAGTCCCACAGGAATCCCAAAGAATGAAGATGAATACACTGTACTTCTTTGTTTGGTTAATGTATAGATTGACCCAAAAGGCCGATTTCAGCAGGAGGCCTGTTGTTGCAGATGTTTTCTGTCGCTGAGCTGAGTCTGAGCTTGTTGTAGTTGGTAGGAGTGGGCTGGTGTTGGCCTGTCCTAGTTAGTCTTGGTGTGTGGGTAACAATAGAACTATTTGTTTTAGTTTTAGTCTTTGGGATCAGCATATTTCATCACTTGAGGTCAGCAGCTGAGGAGATCAGCTTGTATGTTTACAGACTCTTACCAGAAACACTATAATAAATGATGCTGGACCCCAGCTGTTTGCTTGATTTGACTGTTTACTGAACAGAGCTCACTTTGCCCATCACAATCTGGGTGTGATCATGGTAGTGCCCCACACTCCAGGTACTCCAGTAGGTGCAGTGGAGGTCCAGTATATTCTCTTTTTTGTTGGTTTACCATCTATGGGAAGTTGAAAAGAAGAAGGGCTTTTGGACATAGTAAAAAAACCCAGAAGACGCTCAGAACTAAGCGTCTCTTTTATGTTTCCACCCTGGACAGTATGGTAGTACAGTGGTTAGCAATCTCACCTCACAGTGAAAAAGTTTGCATTAGTGGATTTTCTCTGGGTACTCCAGCTTTCTTCCACTGTCTAAAAACATGCTTCATAGGTTGATTGGTGTCTCTATATAGGTGTGTATGTGAGTATGTGGCCCAGCAACAGATTGGTGACCTGTCCAGGGTGTTCCCCGCCTTTTCCCAACAGTAGCCTGGACACACTCTGACAACCTTACTACTCCAAAAGAGATTCAGTGGGTTCGGAAAATAGATAAATGGGGGTTTACGTTATTGTTTTATGTAACCATTTGGAGCAATTGACATAACAGAATGCCTTATAAACGTTATGGTTTTGGAGAATCCCGGCCTCTCTCATAGTGTATGTCTACAGTCCACTCCTGTCTAACCGCCTTTAATATTATGAATTTTAGAGATCACACCAGATTCATTCTTCACAAAATTGTGCTCTGACCCAACTTGGTAAACTGACTTTGGCTACTCTGAGACAAAACTGTGGTGTCCACACATATGAAATTATCCGCATTATTAAATTTATTAGCCTGGCGTTCTGTCCAGGTGAGCAGCAGCCAGGATGGGCTCCAGCAACCCTGTGACTGGAAAAGAAATTAAGAGGGATTTCATGTGGTGGGGCCTCTGCCCTGGGGAGACTTGGCCCCAATGCTGGGGGGGTGGGGGTGGGGGGAAACACGGTTGTTTCACCATCGTGGGTCAGTTTGGCAGCTGTCCCCGACCTACCCTCCTTCCTCTTTCAACCACTTATTAGGATGACAGGGAGGGTCGGCTTGCAAAGTACCTCGAGGGGCTGAGCCACTTGGTAGTGGTCCCCCCTTCCATGGTTTCCACACAGTTTTGCCCCCTTCTCTCGGTTTTAAGTGCACCTTGGACATGTAGGACCCTTGGTGGGGGTGCTTGGACATCACTGCCAGCAAGCAGGAGATGTCCTCCCAGTGCTCTACCCTCCAATTTTAACTTCACCGTAGACTTTTAGGGCCCCTAGGTGAGAGGGTGATTGGACATCCCTGTAAGCAATCACGAGATGTCCCCAGTGCCCTGCTCACCAATTTTAACTGCACCCTTTATTACACACACCCTTCAACCACAAGAAACACACCTCAACGCACACACAAATACATTACACAAGGAAGGTGGGACTACTGATCTTGTGTCCCCTACCCCATCCCTGGTGGAGGGAACAAGGTCTTCAGCAGCGGCGGCCTTGTCTCTTGGGTGTCGGCCTCCTAGGCCCTGCAGTGGCCTCCTACCCACGCAGGGAGAGGATCCCTTAGTCCTCTGGCGAGTCCATGAGCGGGGGATCATATTGCATCTGAGCCTGGATGGTGTCTGTGTTTTTATGGTGCGGGTTCTGGTCCTTGCCCTCGGCTGCTGGGCCCCTTCTTAATTACAGCATTGGGAGATCCTGGTTGGGCTGTGTTCTCTACACCTCGGGGACCCCCACTTCTCTTGGTCATCCCTCCTCTAGGTGGGGGTAGCTGACCCCTGCCGTGCTCTCTTCTGGATCTCCGCGGCTGCCTGGAGTTTTGGGGAAGAGTCTCCCATGGGGGGCCTTGGCTCGTACCAGGGGCTGGGGTGGGGGGATGCTCAGTACTCCTGGGTGGTAGTGGGCGGCTTGTCTGGGTTGGTGGGGCTCTCGGGGAATGGGCCCCGTGCTGGGCCCCTGGCATGGTGGGAGGGCTGCTCTTCTGGCTGGGCTAGGGCTTGCACTCTGTTCTTCCGTACCTCACTGCTCTTGGGTGGTCTGCGGGCTTGGTCTGGGTGCTTGGCTGGACTATCGTGCAGGTGGATCTCCTCAGTTGGCCCCACAGTACGGGTGCGGGCCCTGGTCACTGCAGCTGCCTTGGGGGGGATCTTGGTGTGGGGATGGCTGGGAGTTCTCTCTCCTTTTTTTTTACATTCCATCATCAGCTTAACATAATATTCACATGGGTATAAGCTTCCATCATTTTGTTGCCTGTTGTTTTACGATTCTCCCCTCCCCTCCCCTCCCTGTAGTCATCCTCTGACTTCTGTAACCCTTTTTCTCTTTTCTCCACACACACACACACACACACACACACAGCCAACTCTCTCTCTTTTTCCCCCTTTCTTTTTCCGTCTGGTCCAACAAAAAAGGACACAAACACAATTAATATAAATAAAGTTTCGTTTAAATCACAAAAGGGGCTATTTACGGATATATACCTTGTGTGTCCGATGATTTATAACCCCCCATCATAACAGTAAGATCTGTCTAACACAAGAGCCTCTCGGCTCATATCTGTTTGCTTGGCCTTTGGACAGGGCAAGTTTAAAAAAAAAGAAAAAAGATGTGTATTCTACCCGCTTCCATTGAAACTGTCACCAGCCTAAAGTTGAGTCCCTGATTGGTTGACACAGACTTGGCGACCTCCCCAGGGTGTGGATTTATTTACTCTGGCTCGCTGCGACGGCCGCTCAAGTCACGTCGCAGAACCTCAATTGGCGTCTAAACCATTGACTTTACAGTGAAACGATCTTAATCTGCCACGCGACTCGATTTTGGTGTCTGACCATCATTATTGAAGGAGTCACTGTCATCCACCGAAGCCATTACTTTAGATGGGAAACTAAACCTAAAGGCTTGTGTGAGAGGAGCATTGCTGAGTAGATTTTTTTAAATAAATACATCTATTTGATTTTACTCTAAAGGAGGGCAGGTGCAGAAGGAATTCTTACATCTGTGCTGGGTCTGTCTCCAGTTTCCCCAAAATTTGGGACTGCATGCTGCAGAGGAAGATTTGTTGCGTTGAGAGGCTGCTGCTGTTTTCATTTATACGCCCACCTTCTGGATATAAGTCATCTTTGATGATGTCCACGTCAGAGCAGCTAAAGAATGAAGAAGCTAGCTGCTGTCTGAGTCAGTGAGAGTGGGGTTTTCTTGAAACTACAATTGAGGAGGAATCTATAGAAATGTAGAATGTACTGTGTCAGATCAATTTTAGCTTTATGTCTTTAGGTTCACTTCAAACTGGTTTCAGCTTCATCTCATGACTGGTTAGTCTACAAACTACGTGCCATTTTATCCTAACAGAAACAGCAATAACATCATTGAATTACCAACTGAGGGAAATGCTGAGGGTAAATAAAAAGTCATTTTAATCAAAGCTGTTTTATAATTCAAGCTAACCTTGTAAGAATCGCCTACTCTTAAAGCCAGCAGTGAGTGCTGCTTTAGTCACAACTGTCCTTATGGGTGGATATGAGATGTCAATTGGGGAAAGGTTGGCAAACCTGTGCGGGGCACACAAAAAATATTGAAGTTGGAGATCACTTGGTGAGCCCATAAAGCACAAATGTTCCTGCACAATTTTTCTACATGCATGCTGCAGACAACAGGTTGTGGCGAACACTTACAGAATATGTAAGGGTGAGCAAGGGTGGTATAGGTGAGACACAGGCACACCGTACGGATTTTTCCTTCTTTCAGCCAAGATTGTTAGTTCTGTTCAAGTGAAAAGTGCACACAAAGTGCACACTCCCTGCACGTCCCTTGTGCGTTCTTTTCTTGCAGCCTGACTGTTAGAGTTTAGAAAATTAGACCATTAAAGTGTCGTTTTTGTTTTGGCATCACATGCACACTCTGCGCGTGCAACATCTGTGCATCGTCAATAAGGAGCAGTACTTGCACCTTACTAATGACTAGAGTGCTGTGTAAAGGGCACTGTACAACAGCATCACTTATACGTCAGAGGTACGTGCAACTTACTTTATCCTTAAACACTTCACGATACACTTACCACACACAACAAAGTATGTTCCATTTTCATGACGTCCTTTGAGATGGCCGTATGAACTTCAAGGGAACTGCAAGACAAAACCTGAGCTCCTCTGAAGATGCAGCCACTCCGGTCTACGACCATCCACAGTCTAAAACCTCCGCAGCACCCATGCAGGTCAACCCCCTATATGCGTGCATGTGACTAAGGCTTAAGACGTTCTTCAAGCCATAGGTTCAAACCAACAGTTAAGAAAAATAAAACTCATTTAGCAAAACAAGATATGAGGGAAACAGATACAGTTTTTCTAAGATTTGGAGATCTGAAGAAAAAGTTTTGAACCACAGTTTCTAGAGTTGGATAAATTGAAAGCTCAGGAAAAAAATGCTAACAGTTTGCTGTAAACATGTTTGTGTATGAGAGAAGGTGCTAAAGTGATGATTTCTCTCTTTAGCGAGGACATTACCAGCTGTCAGCCTGCAAAAGTCAGCCACTGTGTAAATGCAAAGGAGGGTGAGTTGCCTTTTTTCCATCAGCTGTTGTTCAAAAAACTAAAATAAATAATAAAAAAGTAGTTTAATATTTCTGTAGTACTAGCTCAGACAACTTTTTGTAATTCATTCATTTTCCAAACTGCTTTTTTCCTTTCAGGGTCACGAGGTTGCCGTAGCCTAACCCGGCTACTCATGGGATACCCCTGGACTGGTCGCCAGTCTGTGTTGCAGGGGCCACAATCGCACACCCATGCACACTCACATCCACACCTAGGGACAATTTAGAGTAACTGGTCTGGAGTAATTTGGAGTACTGTGAAGCATGTTTTTGGATGGTGGGAGGAAGCCGGAGTACCCGGAGAAAACCCACGCATGCACGGGGAGAACATGCAAACTCCACACAGAAAGGTCCCCCATTGGTTTCACTGTTTCAAGTCCCCCAGCCAGGATTTGAACCAGGAACCTTCTTGCTGTGAGGCAAGAGCGCTAATCACTGCGCCACTTTTTATAGTGTCTAGCCTAAAAAGTGCGGGAGGACGTACGTTTTGAGGCAGAGGGGATAGTTAAGAAAGTTTCTTCTTTGACTCACTTTGTAATCTGAGTTTTAACCATTTTTTTAAAGTTATGGAGCAGGGGTCAGCAACGTTTATGACATGAAGTCATAAAACGTTTGAAAATGTGAAATTTTCTCCTTAGCAACTATGCCATCACCAACTATAATGCAAACTGTGTTGTTGTTCACCCTTTGGGAATTCTCAGGTAAAATAGCTTTTCTGAACATACTTTAAACTTTTAACAACTTACAACAACTATTAACATTTTAAAGAAAAGCATATATTTTTGACTTATTTATCTTCTGTTACAATATGAGACGGGGCCAGAGTAACATAATATAAGTTATTTCTGTGATAATTTTTTTATTGCACATTAAATTAAAAGTTTTTACTTTTTGGTTAGTTTGCTAATCATTGTAATTTAAATTTGCTGCAACTGGACACCCCCAGTTAATGGAGTGGTGATCAAATGTAATATTAATTTGAAAACTTGTTTTAGCAGAACAGAAAGAAAGTCTGGGTATCATCCAAAAAAACTATGAAGTTTTATAAAAAAAAAAAAAGAAAGGCGAGTGTTTATTCGGGTAGGCGGGGTCTCAGTGACAGCGGTGCATGAATGGACCCCTTATCCTTATGACGCCATGGGAGAACAAAGATCTGTTATAGAGAGTTGCACATCTTTTAAGGATTATTGAAAAGTCAACGCTGAAGTCTTTACACTTTAATTTAAATGCAAGAAATTGTTTCATAATTCCTGAATTACTGGAAAGGTAAAAGTTTCTGAACAAATTACTATAAAAAGAATGAAAGCTGAACAAATGGCTGAATGACTAAACAAAAAAGTATGAAAAAATAAAAAGGACATTGAAATGATAAAGAGAAAATAACAACAGTTTGATTTCTAAATGCAATTAAACACATCATTTTTCATAATTGTTTTCATGTCATATTATATTCATTTGGGTGAGCTATTGTCAGTGTGGTTCATTATGGTTCCATATAAACATACCATAACATACACTAGAGTTTTTACATTAATAGTTGTAACCTTTTCTAAAACGTTAGTCTTTATTTTTAATGCAACATACTGTTCCACAGACTATTTTGTGTGTGATTTATGCCATTGCATACACAGATGTAACAAATCAGCTTACTGGTCATTCATTTATCAAATCCTGAAAATGTTTTTAGTTGTAAATGGAAACACGTGGAACAGAGAGCTGAACAACCTTTGCCTTTCTGTGAGATCTGTGATGTTTGGAGAAGATGTTTTTGCTTCTGTTGAGTCTCTTCTGTCTAAACTGACCTCAAGCAATGTATGTTTGAATGTCCACTGGTCAGTTTAATGTATTTTGTGGCAATTAAAAATTAATCCTAAAAAAAAAGCAGTGTGATGTTTTCTTAAGCTGTAATCTCTACTGTAAAATGTTTACCCAAAGTTTTCTCAAGTCTTAATTAAACTAGTTTGTTTGTTTTAAGATTTCAATGAACTAAATTAGATCTACATGTAACCTCAAGATTTCTGTGTGAAAATGTAACAGCGTATGAGACGGGTGATGGTCTTTCAAAATAAGACTTCCTGGTGAGTAATAAATGTGGAAAAAGATGAGAATTCGGTCTGCATGTTGGCTACTGAGCAGCAGGGAGAGGGGACTTACAATTAGCACTAGGGATGTGATAATTCGATTCATATCTGACCTAAAATCAATCCACAACATGTTTAGCCAAAGTGTGACTCAGAGATAAATACTTGGGACAAACAGGTAAAGGTAAGGAAGGAAAGGTAAGTTTGGTGAGGGTATAAAGGCACAGTGCTGCAGGGGATAATAATGTTCACCTGTTAAGTTGATGTTTAGGATAAAATGACTGAAATGCTCACATGAGATGAGATTGATCTTGAGAAACATTTTTACAACTTTTGATTAATATTCGAAAAGACTGCCGTCTTTACCTGCCTCTAAAATGTGGTCTTGGCAAAACTTACAGTCAAACCAGCTGACACAGCGGTGGGGGAGTTGACTAATGAAGACCTGGATGAACAGCTCTCCCCCATAATCCACTGTTGATCTTTATGAAATAAAACCCTCTGGGAGCTGGAAAACTGTTTACCAACTCCATCTCAGACTGAAGAAGTTATGTGGGTGAGAAATTAAACAATTTACTCTGCAAGAAGTCTACTTGACATAACTACTCCTAATCCTCCTGTTGGTCAACTGAGGACCTTCATCGTGCTTTCTGTGATAATATAAAAACAACAATAATTAAGTAACTGCTAAAAATGTTCTTCTGGTTGTTTGCAATACGTTGTGTGTATCTATCCTTGATTTATCAAGACAAATAGTGTTATTTTTTTTAAAGAACACAAAGAAGACATTGCTGGTGATAAAACCATTACCTTGCTGTATACCAGTCTCGCCTACATCTGAAGGCTCATCAACCCAGAAGTTAAAGAAAGATATGTATATATACGCATATATATATGGGAGGGAGAAGTCACTCATTCCAGTTCTTATACAGTCCATGTTTGATGCACATGTGACAATGATGAATCTATAATAACAGAGCATGTGTGTACTTCTCACAAATGTTATCAGAAAATATTTACCACTGCTACTATTGAAAGAAGCTTTTTTTTTTCAAGAAATTTCTTTAGTGTTACTTCATTTTCTATTTTGCCTCTTCCAGGCAGTGCGCTGTGGAGTAGCTTCATTGTTTCTAGATGACATAGGTTAACAAAGCATTTGGTGGAATAAGCAGCGACAGTTGTGTGTTTTCATTTTGATTTATGACTTTCCACTTCCAAATGAAAAGAAAACATCTGCTCAGAGTGCCACCTTCCAGAAGACAGTCAGCTCATTAAATCTGGTTATTCTGCTTAAAGGTCATTCGTGCAAAAACAGCATGTTACATTGTTTGCTGGGATTTGTCATGTCGAGCCCACAAACCTTCAAATGCAATTAAGTACCAGTCAAGTGAATCCTTCAACTGTGTTTTGTTGGGAAGCTGACCAGCATTACATCAGCATGCACGTTGAAGTTAAAGTCTATGGAGACTTCATTTTGGATTTGGCATGAGTTTCACTATGGACTGACAGCCTGTTTTGTGCTATTAGAAATGTTCACAGTTGTGATATGAGTTTTGATGCAAGCTATCATCAAGGTGGTCCTGTAGACATGCACACCTCATTCTCTGCTGTAAAGTTCTGTGATTTTATCTTTGTTCCTTCTCTGATGAATGTTTGTGAGTATTGGAGTCTTGCCATCTCTTTGTCGTCCTCTGGATGCATTCTATGTTTCCCCTTATACAGGCTTATTACGGGCGGCAGTGGCTCAGGTGGTTGAACAGGTCGGACAATGATTGAAGGATTGGCGGTTTGATCCCTGCTCCCTCCAGCCAACTGTCGTTGTGTCCTCCTTGGGCAAGGCACTTAACCCTCCTTGCCCCCAGTGTGTGGCTCCTCTGGTGTGTGAATGTGTATGAATGTACCGGTGATGGTCAGAGGGGCCGTTTGGCGCTGGCGGACAGTCGCGCCTCTGTCAGTATAGCCCAGGATAGCTGTGGTTACATCAGAAGCTGACCATCACCAACTATGAATGAGGTGTGAATAAGTATTAGATATGCATTGTAAGCGCTTTGAGCGTCTGGAAAAGCACAGATAAATCCCATCCATCAATATTATTGTTGTAATACAACCATTTGTATCAGATTTGATACATTCTGAGACCCCTTTCTCATTCACATGATCCACACTTTAATAAGGTAGCACAGTAGTTACAAAGGGTTTGGTTAAAGTCTGGTCTGAATGGTGCAAAAAACTCTCTCCAGAGTTTCCATTGTTTGTCAAATCTATCCAAACCAGCCCTCATCCAGGATGTCAGTTTCTCCATTATGTAGATATCCTCCTGTCTTGTTTGCTGGTGTGTCCTCTCAATATCCAGTTTGATGGGCTGAAGGACTTCAAAGTTCTTTTAAGGAAAATTTCTATATAGGTTGACATTGATTGTGACCCATCCTATTCCTCCTTCGGCACTACGTTGTTACATATATTTCTACCATCTTGTTCGCCTCTCCAGGTCCATCACCAGGTCCGCAAGCTTGTTCCGCGGTCTCACTCGCTTTAATCATGTCAGGGTTGACGTGGGGACACAAAATGCAGACGGCTCTCGTAACAGCAAAAAGCATGTTTATTTCAGTCAGACTCAGGAAAGCAGACCATATACTCATGTTGCTACCAAAACCACCCGACAACCAGTGCAAGGGAGACGAGGGCTTATAACCAGAAGGAGAGGATGAGATAAGTAACAACAGGTGTGCCACATTAGGGAGGGAGAGAACACACACTAGGAGGGGAGTGGCAAGAGACCTGAAATGAGCAGACAAGTGAAAACACAGGAAGTAAAACACCAACAACAAAATAAAACAGGAAATGAACCCCAACAAAACACAACCATCCTCCCAGGTCCAAAACCCCACAAATCAAAGGGTTTAAAAGACGTATTCATTCCTTAAAAAAATGATTTTGTCAATTATCTGATGAAGTGGACTTTACAGGATTAAGGAACGAATGAAATCACTCTTTAACTGATATTAGGCTTCCTTATTTCTCAACAAAACACTTCTCCGTTAAGGTTTCTGCTCATTCCCAGGTCAGGCTCTCAGTAAAGTTCTAGTTCCTCGTCAAAACAAAGAACTCCAAAAAGAGAAGTGTTGAATTGGTGTTTTTTTTTCTTTGTTCATATCTGTGAAATATCACATGAATGGTGTCATGTTTTGCACGTTACAAGGTTTTTACATTGAAAGAACCATTGGTTGTCACTCTGAGCCAACAACATTCTTACATAACTATTCCATTTGTTCTCCATTGAGCCACAGCCAACCATTTGACATTTTGGATCACACTAATGATCTTGTTTTTTTCTCCCGAACTTCCCCTCTTTTCAGAGGACTCCCCCAACCCCAAAAAGCACACACACACAATGTGCAGAGCAATATGTTTGGGGGATTCCCTCGCTTTTCTAGGAATCTGCACGTTCTCAATGGGTGGAGTCAGAAAAGATTAAGTGGGTCAGTACATCCACCCATCCCTTTACTTTCCCCACAACACTGTTGAGGTGTTTCATTACCCCTCCTGTGAACTTGTATGATTTCAGCTGGAAGAAATTTGTTGTTACGCCCTTTTAACCCCTGCAGGTTTGGGAACACACTCTGTTGTCAGATTTGATGAAACCAAAACAAATGAACTGAGGAGATCTTTTAAAGAAGAAACGTGTTGAGGCTGTCAGAGAGAATGTGGTGTTTATGAAGTCAGAGGAGCAAGAATAAAGAAAACATGCTCACAGATATGCTCACAAAGTTACACCATTTAAAAAAACCTACAGGTATGAAATTCTGATTTTTATAATTATTCTTTAAAGAAAAGATGGTTTCAACTCTAAACAAAACAAAAAAATAAAAGCTCTTGGCAATCTAAGGGTAGTTGGAAAGCTGAATTATACAAAGCGGTCAAGGACAAACCATACCATCATATATTATTACAATTTCTCAACCTGGATTGTATCAATTATTCTATTGTTCATTTTTGCTTTTCAATCTTATGGACCTGATGTAAAGAAGGCAAAATGGGGAAAATATGGAGAGAATTTAAAAAACATTTGTTGGAGAGGGAACAGAGAGAAAAAAATCAAACCAACAACAAAAAAATATTTACAGAAATCCCTGTTTACAGAAGTGCTGTATTTAGTGAACAACCACACATATACATATTTGACATGTCATCCATGTCCTGCATGCATACTAACAGTGTTAGTGCAGAAGTGAGCAGACAGTTTTTTTCAAAACAGCATGTGCTTGCTAAAATGTTTACTCATGTTGATGAATGTAGAAGCTGGGCTTTTACTTGACCAGACACAAGCTTTCTTGTTGTCTATGTAGACTCATTCATCCAGGTTGATTTCAAAGTAAAGTTATTAAAAAAGATGCAATTTGGACTCGGTTCATCTTTTATCATAGAAGACGTTTCACCTCTTCTTCAATATTAAAATACTGTACCGTTGTAACAGAGCTGGTTTATAGAAAGGTGCACTGCTCACATTGAGCCGCAGGACTTCTGATCACATCAGTGCATTGACTTAACATTAAAACTGGATGCCTCTGCCAGGCGAATCGCCTTCAGTGTGAATACAGCATCAGTCACATGCACGAGAACATACAGGTGCTGCTGGTTTTTGGGTTGCCTGGGCTCATGGAAAGGAGCGGTTGCATCTTGTTGAGGGGCACTGGTGTCTTGCAGTCCCCTTGAGGCCTGTGCTGCCACCTTTAGTGACATCATGAAAATGGAACGTACCATTGTCGTGCATGTGGTAAGTGTATTATTATGTGCGAGGATCCTGTTGTACGATGCTCTTTACACAGCACTGGAGTTGTTAGTTATTGAGTACTGGCTCCTTACTAAACATGTGCAAATGCTGCTTACACAGAGTGTGCAGGTGATAGGTAAGCGCCAGTAGGATGCCCAAGCAAACTACACTATGTCCGATTCCTCATTTTTAACAGTCAGGATGCACGCAAGAAGCAGGCAGGGAGTGCACACCTTTCACTTAAACAGCAGCTCTAACAGGCTCCCTGCATTGTATGCAGGGGTTTGAGGAGGGTTGAAAAAATAAAAATTCATATGACATGCCTGTGTCAATTCGCAGTATGCCCGTAGGTGCATGAACATTTTCGCCTTGCGGGCTCAACAGGTCGTCTATGATCCTAAAATTTTGCAAAGGTCACCTTTGCGCCCCGTACAGGTTTGCTCATTAATTTACTTGCAGCCAGCCCGTATCCACCTGTAAGGGCAGTTGTGACCAAGGCTTTACGTATATCTTTCTGTTATTTTGGTCATTTTCATATCTTTCCTTCAAAATAATGAGATGGCCACTTTTTGTCACCAATACTTACAAAGTTCAAGTGAGTAAAGGCTTTTCTGTGCAAAGCCGTTTGCTTATGTAAACCAATACCTGCTGAGTGTTCAAAAAATGAATCATTTATATGTCTTCATCTAATAGAAAAGCATATTTCCTGAAGGTGCTGTACTGCAGGAAGCAACACATGCAACAAGTTTCTCAGTCTCTCAGAAGGAAACTTTTCACATCATCTAAAAATAATTTCTGCCCATTCTCTCACTGTGAGGCCAGCTCTGCAGGGAGGGTTGGGATCAAGATAGCTGACAAGACGCCAACACACAGCAAGTTAACTGAACCACAGCAGAATGTGTATTTATGTGTGAAACTGCACTAGAACCCAAAATAAGACGAAACCACCACGTTCGTGTTGCTATCTACATTTCAATACAGAACAAATCCTACAACTCAGAGAGTATTTGCAATGAAAGGTAAAAAAAAGTTGAGCTGATGTTCACCCAGCACTCAACAGCTTGTGTTAAGTCATCGTTTTGGAGTTTGGGATCCCTGATCTTCCTGTTGACTCACATGTTGGGTCATTAGCACAGAATTAGAAGATTGAGATATGGAACACTTCACTCCAATAAATCAAACCACAAATACAAACCAATGCAGTGTACAACACAAAAGCAGTTGTGTTTTTATAAAGACAATGTAGAGAAATGGAGCGTAAATTTCCATGACGAGAGGAAAAGATTACTCATAGTTTTGACCTGGTGGTCGGTGGAAGTACCGGAGCAGAAGTCAAATCACAAACAAAAGTAACAAGACTTTAACCCTTTAAGACTGAAGCTTTGGCTTTTACACAATTAATGTAATTCCAGTGGATTCTGAAGTGGAGAAAAGCAGCCGTGCATTGAAATGCAAGACTTTACAGTCGTGAAGTGCTAACGCAATCAATATAAATCAGCTGATTCTGTCGCGAAGAAAAGCTTCTTTATGCAACACTTTATGTACGTAGTGACGTGAAGTGTTGCATAACGGTGCAAAGCTGCTTTTTTCAGTGTCAGAATCAGCTGTAGATCACGTAAACGGTTGAGGAGTTGTAGTAGGTAAGAGAGCGTGTGTTATTTAGGTGTCCCTGGTGACATGTTCTCCGCTCATGTTTTTTATTCATTATCCATTAGACACTCAGCAAGAAATTTGAAATTATAAGCAGAAAAAAGTGCAGAACAGGCTCAACTTTTAGTGATTTTTTTAACTCAATGAATAGGTTAGTCTGAGGAAAATGAAGAAAAGCGTGCCTCTTTTTATCAGCTTACTATAGACTGAGGAGCTGAATGATCTTCTTTTGATTACTGTGAAGTTCAGGTGAATAAAGGCGTATCTTTGCAAAAGTAAACATGAAAACATCATTTTTTTGTCTCAATATCCACAAATGCTGCAATATTTAAAAAGGAAAGAACATAGAGATAATAATTGAAGCAGTTTTTATAAGATTATTGCACAAAACATTCCTCATCGGAGATGTTGTTTTTATGACTAATTTACTGAGGTCTAGTTTAATCCTAAACTTTAGTCTTCTGTGCAGGGACCACCTTTTTCTTTGCTGTGTGCTTCATGACAGCTCAGACATTCCTCAGATAGCGTGTCCTGGAATGTGTCAAAATTTCAAACTCACATTTCTTTCTTTTCTATTTTGCAAGTGAAATCAAACTTGTTCTGAAGACATGTGGCGGTAAATTCCATTTCATCTTTGATTTCCTTTCAGCATGCCGTGTTCTGCCACATGATCCGTGTCTTTGCAAAATGCTCACTCTCACTGATGTGTTTGGCAAAAGAGCAAAAGCAGTCAAATTTATAGCAGTCATCAAAGAAAGAATCACAAAGTGGTTCACCATGGACGTTAAAACTATTTAAAAGAGAGAATAAAACAAGAAATTTAAAAACAGAAAAATAAATAATATTACAATTCCAAAATCTTACTAACATAAAACTTACATTCAGCCAAAATCCTGCTGAAATGAGAAGGTCTCCAGCTGAGTCAAAGCAACATAGAAACAAAGAGGTGATGTGAAAGACCCAAATTAAGGCAAAACATAAATTGAATTACTTTAATAAAAAACTTGAAACATGACTCAGGATGGTGTTTCCAAAAAGTCGTTATCAAAGTAAAATATTACAATCACTTAACACTTTTTGCTGTACCTAAGTAGTGTAAGGCAAAACCATTACATTTTGAATGATGTTTTACTTATTGTGTGTTAAGTAACTTGTGAATTAAAAAAGACCAAAGAGGCAATAGTTCAAAGCAACAAGACCATTTAGTGTTAGAAAGTAAAAAAAAAAATTCCAAGAACAAAATCTTTTTCTTCTTGTCATCTCTCATTTTAAATTGTTTCTAGTTATTGTTTTTACATTTATGAGCCAAATGTCCTGGTAGGTTTTGTAAATGCTATATTCATTCTTTCTCTTCTTAAACAGTGGATTTAGTCCTGTTCCTTCTGTCCTGCTGTTGTGGGCTCTTTAGTTGGTGTTTTCTTGTCCTGCATTTTTTAGAGGAGCATCATTTTTAAGTCCTTCTAAGGCTCACAGGTCTCTGATTCTTTATTAGGTCTCTAGTTTCACTATTTTTAGAATACAAAGTCTATATTTTATTGGACTAAAATGACTGCAGCTAAGGCTAGGACTTTCAATTATTAGTCCTGAGCTTTCACTTTACCAAACATAAAATACTTTTAGCAGTCCATCCATCCATTCTTTAGACCCAGTTAATCCCTTTCAGGGTCATGGGGTTGCTAGAGCCAATTCCAGCCACTGTCAGGAAAATTTGGGGTACACCTAGATGGTTTGTCAGTCCATTGCAGAGCCACACAAAGACAAACAACCCCACACCCTCACATTCACACCTAAGGGGCAATTTAGAGACACCAGTTGACCTGTAAAGCATGCTTTGGACTGTGGGAGGAAGCCGTAGAGCCTGGAGAAAACCCACACATGCACAGGAAGAACATGCAAACTCTACACAGAAAGAACCTTTCTGTTCCTATGTGGGCCTTCACACTGTCCTGGCTCTTTTGGCAATCATTTTTAATCACTTTAAAAATCTAAGTCTACACAAAAAAAAACCTGTTGCCAATCATCTTTTTATTTACTGTAAAAGTGTTCCCAGTCTTCTTTTAATCATGATTATGACGTTTTTTGGCAAAATAAATTTAAAAAAACTTCATAGGAATTAGTTTCTGTACAGTTCATTTGATATTCACCTCTGGGTTGAGGGAGGGACCAGCACATGCTCTCCCGCTAACTTACATACTTACATACTACATACATACTTCTTAACTAGGATCTTATCATAAATCTTTGATCCCCTCGCCAATCTAGACAATTTCCAAACAACAATGTCAGAGTTGACCTCATAGCCCCAATACATAACCGTAGCGCTTGATTTTGGATGACCTCTACCTTATGGTACAATGTTTTACAAGCTGAACTATAAACAATAAGTCCATATTCAACAACTGACCTAATCATCGTAATATAAATTTGTTTCAAAGCCTGTGAGCTAGCTCCCCACCAATTTCCTTTCAACACCTCATTATATTTAAGACTTTCTTACATCGTACTATTATTCCTTCAATGTTTTCTCTCCATGTCTAAATAAATACCTAAAATTACAAACTTGCTGCAACGCTTCTCCATAAAATATTAGGTTCATAACAGTCTTCTGTTTCCAAGTAAAAACCATGCATTTTGTTTTATCCACTGAGAATTTGAAGCCCCAATCGTAGGACCAGTTTTCCACCTCAGTAATGGCGTCCTGCACCTTTCTCTCCACATGATGAATATTCCGACCTCTTTTCCACAAAGCTCCGTCATCTACAAATAATGCCTTCCCAAAGTCAGGTCCAAGGGCATCATAGACATCATTAATCATAATTTAAAACAGTGCAGGGCTAATCACACTTCCTTGCGGGGTTCCATTCTCCTCTAGATATCTATTAGAAACAGACATTCCTATTCTGACTTGCACATATCTATCAAATAAAAACTCTTTTATCCAATTATATATCTGTCCAGTAAAACCTAACCTACTAAGTTTTATTAAGAAGCCCTCCTTTAAACCATGTTGTAGGCCTTTTCAATATCAAAAAACACTGCAACCAAATATTTTTTATTTACCTGGGCTTTTCCATTGTCCGCTTCAAGGCAGACTACAGGGTCCATTGTTTCTCTACCTTTCCTAAAACTATTCTGACGTGGAGACAATTGTGTTTGGTCATGTTCTGAGTTTCCCTTATCAATCACACCAGTTTCAGGCTAATCATTCACAGCTGTCATTTAGTTAATCAACCTCAGTGCCTGGCTTTCATTGTCAGGTCATCTGTTTTCTTTTTCCACTTCTTTGTTTCTCTGCGAGTTTTTGTCATCTTTCAGTTTATTTATTAAATGTTTGAAGTTTCTGTCACAAACCTCCTGCATTTCGGGTCCCCCACCACCACTCTGTCACACTGAATAATTTAACTACCAAAACATTGGCCTTTATCACTTAAAAAAACTTAATGTACACCCCAAAAACACAATACAACTTTGATGATTCTTTTAGCGCAGTTACATCGCAAAAGGAAGAAAAGTAAAGCGAGTTTAATTTTCACCTCACGAGATTTCAGCAAAAATTCTGATCATCAGAGTAGTATTTTTTCAATATGTCCTTGAATAAAAGTTTTTTAATCCAGTAAAGCTTACTACATCCAAAAATTTACAGAAATTCAAAATTCCGGGAATTAGTATGTTTTTAAATACTCTTATTAAATCCACAAAATAATTTAGCAATATAATATTTTTAATGAGATACAGATTTTACCAATTATGATATGTTGGGTAATTTGGTGAGTTTGGCTCACAATAATGACAATTTAAGATATTGACATGAGTTTTTCTGGAAAAGAAAGCACCTGATATACCCACTGTCTCTAATTGAATCCTCACATATGTGATATGGTGCAACTGGATTATAAAGGATTAATTGTCAACAAATTTTGCATTCTTTCAATCCAGAAGTAGTCATTTAAAAATATAAATGACAATAATTGCATTATTCTCATTATAACGTTTTGAAACATTAGCAACTGTTCCAGGCAAAAGTGTTTCTGATTTCATTGAAGCGGCCATTTGAAATAAGCAGGAAAAGCTCTTCTAGTGCACCTAGTGGAATGATGATGAACTACAGGGCAGACAACATTGGCCCATATATATTCAATGGGTTTTTAAGGAAAGTTTGGATCAAATTAATGAGATCGGAGTCTTAGAAATGCGTTTATCAAATATGATATGAATGGTTATAGGGTTAAATATTTATTATATTTAGAAAAACTGAGTGGATTTGCTTAGTAGTGTCACAAACAGGTAGACGGCTTGTTCCACATGCAGCAGGTTTTATTTACTCAGGCAGATAGGAGCAAAGCTCAGCTAAAAGTCCGCAAAGCTAAATCAGGGTCAGAGTCCAGGCAAAGATCGAGGCAGGTGGCAAAGAGGCAGAGTCAAATATGAAGCAGGGTCAGGTAAACAGGTGATCAGATCAGGATAAACCGCTTGGTATGCAGGCTTGAATGATAGAAGCAATACTTCTCACAGAGCCAGGTTGTGGACGAGCGTGAGGTGTGCGGTATCCGGAATCTGTTGGGGAAGCTGGGAGATGTAGTGTCAGTATTCATGAGATGGCTCCCGCCAGTCACAAGAGAGGGAGACCGAGTTCAGACTCCTGACAAGTAGGATGACATTAGAACCTTTTTTCATGCTGTTTATATGGGACTCAATTGATTTTGGTTAAAGGCTAATTTTATTAAGTACATTTTTTTCATATGCTTCTGTTTTAATAATTTTATATTTTTTTCTTCCTAGATCTCTTGCTTTTTTAGTTTCTTTAGCTCTGATTTTCCATTTGATTTACTCATGTTTTGGTTGTGTCCATGTTATCCTGTTCAGGTTATTTAGTTTCTGTTTCTGCTCTCCCTTTAACAAAAGGATAAAGGTGGGGTTATGTTACTAATCTCCCACAGCTGTTTCTGTTTTGCTCTGATTACATAATCTGTGTATGTAAGTCCATCCTTTTTGTGTCTTCTCAGACAAGATTTAGCTCAGTCATGATTAATTTGTCAAGTTTCAGAGCAGCTCTACAGTTTCCACTTGTGTTTGTTTAAGTATAGGTTCTGTCAGGTCTGCCTCTGGCTGCCTGCATTGACATCTGTGGTCTTGACTATAGATATTATTTGGCACAGTTGTCTGTTGAGGGGGTTTCTCCAAGTTTCAGATGCCTTCCTGCTCTCTTATTTTCCCTGACACTCTTAAATTCATTCGTGTAAACATTGAACATGAACATCATGACATGCAGAGTTGTGCTAACTACAAAAATAAACCTACTCTTTCCCATACAATGAAGGTATGGGAAAGAGTAGTTGAAGCTAGACTAAGAGTAGAAGTGAACATTTGTGAGCAGCAGGATGGTTTCATGCTAAGAGAGTTGCACTACAGATGCAATATTTGCCTTGAGGATGTTGATAGTGAAGTACTTAGAAAGTCAGAGAGAGATACACTGTCTCTTTGTAGATCTGGAGAACGCTTATGACAGAATGTCCAGAGAGGAACTGTGGTATTGTATGAGGAAGTCTCACAGTGACAATGACAGAGAAGTATGGTAGAGCAGTACAGGACATGTATGAGGGCTGTAAGACAGTGGTGAAGTGTGCTGTAGGGCTGACAGAGGAGTTCAAGGTGGAGGTGGGATTACATCATGGATCAGCTCTGAGCCCCTTCCTGTTTACAATGGTGATGGACAGGCTGACAGATGAGGTTAGACAGGAATCACCATGGACTATGATGTTTGCAGACGATATTTTGATTTGTAGCGAGAGCAGGTCACTAGAAGCTAGTGAGGTAAAGGTTTGCCCTGGAAAGGAGTGGAATGAAGGTTAGCTGCAGCAAAATGGAGTACATGTGTGTGAATGAGAGGGATCCAAGTGGAAGAGTGAGATTACAAGGAGAAGAGATAAAGAAGGTGGAGGATTTGAAAGATCTAGACCAGGGATAGGCAACTCGAGGGCCACATTCCTGCATGACACGGTAATCAGCCATAAGTAGGGCATGGATATCTTGAAATCATGATGACACTGCGGCCCTCGAGGCCTGGAGTTGTCTATCCCTGCAGTCTAGGGTCAACAGTCCAGAGAAACGGAGTGTAAAAAAGAAGTAAAGAAGCGAGTGCAGGCCGGTTGGAATGAGTGGAGGAAAGTGTCAGGTGGGATGTGTGATAGAAGAGTTTCAGCCAGGGTCGGATCTAGCCAGCCCCGGTTGGGGGTGCAGACAGAATATCAGGGGGCAAGTTTGGGTATTCTGAGAGATTGGGGTGTCAGATCCTTCCAAGTCCTGTAATACATAAAAACGATGCTAACTGTGCTATAACTTTTGTCTCCTGTGATCAATTTGTCTTCAAGGTTTTGGCACTTCCCTTTGTTTTTACCTTGGGTGCATGCAGATCATTGATTGTATAATCACTGGGCATATCACACACACACACACACACCCACGCACACACACACACACACACACACTCACACACACCCCATTTCCAAATAGGAAGTACCATCTGGTTCCAAGAAGGTCTAAATAGACTTCTATTGAGGAATAGACAGTTATTACTTGGTCATTTAGCCATTCTTGCTCTAATACCTTCTTCTTAACATCTTTTAATCCTATTTTTTTAAAGATTTTTTTTGTTTATCGCAAGTTCTTCAAATTATAAACTGACCAATCAGATTCCTCAGTAACAGCATGTGTGCCCGCTGGCCCCACAGTTTCCCTCGAGCCCGATTTCAGTGGAAGGGGTGTTTAAACCTGTCTTTCTGTTTATCCATCTTTTTTGTCTTTTATTTTTTAAACATCTTTTTTATTTACTTATCTAACAGTTTTTGTTACTTTTATTTATTTACTTTTAGGTTTTTCTTTGTTTTTGTGTCTTATCTTTAAATTTATTTTTATGTATTTTATGTACTTTTTATATGTACTTATATTTAAGTCTGTCTATCTGTTTAGCTATTTATTATTTTGAGGTTTTTTTTGCATTTATTTCACTTTCTTTGTGTGTTTTTTTGTCAATTTTGTTTATTTAGTTCTGAACACACAGCATGGCTTATATTAGTTTTTCAGGTTTCTTGTTATGGCCATCTGATAAGCCAAAATAACTACATTTAGTTTTTTTTCATGTAGCATGATGCAGCGCAGAGGTGCTCAAAAAGGTGTAGGTAGACCACGTGCCAGCAAAAATAAAGAAACAATTGAAAAAAAAATCTGTCAGGTAATAATCACTCTCACAGTAGAAGTACGCCACTTCATTGACATGCAGAATCGAACAATCGAACGTCCTCTGATATATGCGTCACTGTACATGTATGTTTAACTACACTGAACCTGCCTGCAGGGAGAGCCTCTGCCAGCTCAGCTGCTCGCCGAGTCCCGCAGGAGAGTTTATTGATACCCGGGCCGGCTCATATGCCTCCTCGATTGGAAGCGAGACCAAGACCCGTCTTACCCAGCCGTCCTGCCGTGGGACATGTGATTGATTGAGTGGTCAAGGGCCGGACGCGGAAGTAGGTCGTGCATAGAGCCCATTCTTAACTCTGTTTTGTTTTCATCTTTTTTTCTCGACTTTCTAGTAAGATCCCATCACATTGATGAGAAAAAACATTAAGACCTATTTACCAAAAATGTAAGTCTTTAAGACCTTATTTCGGTAAAATTAAATGTAAGACTTTTTAAGGACCCTCGGTCCCCCTGGAAAAGTGAAGAAGCTTTGCCGACTGGCCCATCTGTGCTCTGATGGGACTGTGCGACTGAGTGACCATATGCGAGACAAGGAGTGGCAGTGAAGGAGAGGCCACCACTCCCTTTCTTTCATCTACCAATCAGCAGCTTGGTGAATGGGAGCCAGAATGAGCAGAGAGCTTCTATTTGTCTCAATAATTTTGAAATTTGGAATGTTTGCATAGCGTCATGTTTGAGGGGGCAGTCCTGGCATTTGGGGGGGTATTGCCCCTCTTTGACCATGCCTAGATCCGACCTTACTTTCATCTCAAATGAAAGGAAAGGTGTACAAAACTGTGGTGAGACCAGCCATCTTGTTCAGCCTAGAGACAGTGGCACTGAGAAAAGAAAAGAAAAGACAGAAAAGAAAAGACAGGAAGCAGAACTGGCGGGAGCAGGGATGAAGATGC
Organism: Adrianichthys oophorus; assembly: GCA_036245035.1. NCBI lineage: Eukaryota > Metazoa > Chordata > Actinopteri > Beloniformes > Adrianichthyidae > Adrianichthys > Adrianichthys oophorus. The sequence continues at coordinate 2,040,198 of BSAI01000189.1, read as the reverse complement.
TGAGGTTCTCTTTGGGAGTGACCAGGATGGATAGGATCAAGAATGAATACATCAGAGGGACAGCACATGTTGGAGGTTTTGGGGATAAAGTCAGAGAGTCAGACTGAGATGGTTCAGACATGTCCAGAGGAGAGACAGTGAATATATTGGTAGAAGGATGCTGAGTCTAGAGCTGCCAGGTAAGAGGTGCAGAGGAAGACCAAAGAGGATGTTTATGGATGCAATGAACAAAGACATGAAGGTAGCTGATGTTAGAGCAGAGGATGCAGAAAACAGTGTTTGATGGAGGAAGCTGATACACTGTGGCAACCCCTAAAGGGAAAAGCTGAAAGGAAAAGAAGAAACATTGATTTTTAACATTCTACTATTGAGCTTTTATTGTGGTATTATGTTCCAATGTTTAACCGCTTAGTAAATAACTGTCTTGTATATGTGGTGCACCCAAATATGTGCATCCACATTTGGTATTTGTTTTTAGATTAAAATGCATTATTTTACAATAATTAAAATAATTTTTGAATACACATTTGTTGAATGTAACCTGCAAAAAAAAAGAAGAAAAAAAGGGAATTTTATTTTGAGTCTGGGGCGGCACTCCGGCAGCGCCTCCAGAGGGCTGAAGACGAAGCAACTTCCTGTTTCCGTTAGAAGTCTTTGGAAAGCGAAGTGAGTGCTCGTATCGGTCCTGCTCTGAGACTCCTCTTTATTTTACAGGTCAGTATTTAGTTTAAAAATAAATAAAAAAAACAAAATAAAATAAAATCCTTAAGCTTTGGTTCACTCCCCAGATGATTGGCAGTGTTATTCGATTTATGTTTTTTTTTAGTAAATTGGGAAAGTTTATTTCATTTTCGGCGAGAAGCGGCGGGAAAAGTTGAACCGGAAGTAGCCGGCGCTATCGCGATATTTGGTATTTGTGTGACGAGATGTTTTTAGCTCGCGCTAAATGAGCCGGCGTGGCCATAGCAGCTGTGCAATTATTTGTATCTATACTCTGCATATGTTTTGAACGTTTTTTTAAAGCTCCTGGTGTGATTTTTTATTGTTAAGAAGCAACACAAGCATAGTTCTTGTAGCAGTTACAAAAGAGATGATGGTGTACATATCAAGTGTTCTTTGTATTTTTTATTTTGAAATATGTTCCTAAATGTGCAATGTCCATTCGTCATAAGCTCAACGTGCTAAACTAGCTGCAAAAAACAGTATTTATGTTGTTTGCACAACACTTATAAAAGCAATATTGAGGTAAATGTTGTTTAAGTAGTGAATGTTTCTTTTGAAATTGAGATGCACTGTGATTGAAAAAAGGAAACACATAACTTGAGCAGTTACTGATTTTATGTCTTAATCGGATTTTTAATTTAGACTTTTGATGTCAAACTGTATATTGGACAGCAAACTGTACTGAATGGAAATTGTATTTGTGTTGCAAGAATTTAACAGAAGTCTTTTGGAAAGCGAAGTGAGTGCTCGTGTCGTTCCTGCTCTGAGACTCCTCTTTATTTTACAGAAACAATTCTTTTTGTTATTGTGGTTGCCAAACTTGGGACCCGTAACAAACTGTGGGGGCTCGTCCGGGATCTCTCCTTTTCAGTCGTTGAGGAGCAGATCCAGTAATTACTGAACCAAGAGGCTTTTGAGACCAGACCGTCATTCAAATCAAGTCAAGTGGTGAGTGTCCAAAGAGGGAGATCAGAGAGCAAAGGATCGTCACCTCAATACGGAACTGCCCTGCTGAAAGAAGTGAAAGACGCATAAATTGCTGAAACCTAACGGAGTTCATATTACAAGATTACAGAACTCAACATTAACAGCATGTCACCAATACGCAAAGAACTAGTATGGGACATTTGGAGACGCCTATTCACACTCTCCAGCACAAACCTCTTTGAACTGGCAAGGAGCATCGCTGAAGATATTAGCGACTCCACACAATTCAGTCAACACGACAAGGAAAGTTGCATGGAATATATCACCACTTACATACAATCAGACACTTTGCTGAACCTGGAGGACGAGAGGATGAGCCACCTGCTCATGTTGAATGACCTAATAAGCCAGGCAATTCAAATGAATGACACCGAACCCCCAGCTGATAAATCCGCCCAGGCTAGAACACATGCCACGCCTAGTTCACATCTGCCTAACACATCAACAAACCCATCAGACACCCACCTCAGTACGAATACTAACACAAAGGAACAATCAACTGAACAGCTAAGAATAGTGTGTGAGGAAATGACTGAGAGGTTGAGACAATGTGAAGTTACAGCATCACATCCAACTATGACACCAAGTCTTCACAGTCACCCACACTCCCAAAATAGGGCACAACAAAGTCCAGAAAGACCCGAAACCCTGAGAGACCTTTCCTCTCTCCCTCGACAAGAGTTCAAAGTGTTTGGAGGACAGATCGGAGATAGCAGCTCTGACATCAGCTAGAACAGTCTCACGAAACAGATCAACGAAGGAGCTAAAGAAGGATTTCCAGAAGCTGAGATTGTTAGAGGTGTGTTACGAATTGTTAAGCCTGGTACCTTCAGGGATATGCTTATGCACAAGGATGAACTATCTTTGTCAGAACTACGATGCTTTCTCAGGTCTCACCTTGGGGAGAAAGCAACGGCTGAGATGTTTCAGGAGTTAATGTGTGCCAGACAAGCAGAACAGGAATCACCTCAACAGTTTTTGTATTGCATGATCGGACTGAAGCAGAAATTAATCTTTCAGTCAAAACAGGCCACCTCAGACATTTCCTGTGACCCCAAGATGATTCAGGAAATCTTCCTTCACACAGTCTACCAGGGCCTGGGAGCTAAGTATGCAGATGTGCGTCAAAGACTGAGACCCCTTACTTCAAACCATAATGTCAGTGATGAAGAGATACTCAGCGAAGTCACAAAAATAATCAGCGATGAAAAAGAACATCAGCGGAGATTAGGCCAAGTAACTCGCCAGAGAACTTTACAAGCCCAAAGTGGTGCCGTGGTTGAGACAAAAGAAACAAAAATAACCAAAGATCAGCAAACAGCTCAATCAATCAAACAACTTACAGACCAAGTGGAGGCTTTAACCAACCTGGTTGCCGGTTTAATAGAATCAAAAGCCGCAGGGTCACATCACTATGCCCCATCACCACCAATCCAAGCCCCAGTCAATGTCACTTCGCCCTTCCCCTCTCAGCCACAGTATTGTCAGTCTCCTCAACCTTTAACTCGCCAAACCACAACCTAATTTAAAAGAACATTCCGCTGCCCAAAATGCAGAGAGCAAAACCTGCAGGACTGTTGTCATTGTTTTGCGTGTGGTGAATCAGGATACCGAGCAATTGGATGCTTGAAGCGGACTAAGTTTCAGGGAAACGTGAGTCGGCCTCTGTCGGGGGACAGCCAGAGACCGGTTCCAAGCTCCAGTCCCAGCCAGTAGAGCCTTCTTCTGCTAAACCGCATGCAAGGCAAAACAGTAAGCTGTCAAGAAAACAACCTCAACACCAGAGAAGACCCCATGAGTACTCTGCTCAAAACGCCACAAGATACAAAGTTCCCCTTGTCCCCTTGGAGCTAATGTGCTTGGAGCAATTATTGGAAGACAAGAATCAGATGAAGAGGCCAGCACAGTTCTGTAAGCCTCCTTTGTCAGGCCTTGGGAATGGATGAAGAGCAGGTAGTTGCTATGGTGAACTTCATTCAAACACCAAAAAGTACAGATGGTGGCCCAGCCACAGTGAGGATTGGCAGAGACAATGTAACTGTCCCTGCTGGGAAAGCAGTTCAAATATGGTGCAGAGTTCCCCAAAGTTTTGACATCTCTGACCCCCTGGTGCTTTATGAACCTGAAGAGGAGACCAGTATGCTAAGACAGTTAAGCGTGGGCGAAGGACTCTTAGAGATCAACAACCCTCAAAGACCCTATGTAAAGATCCCCATCTCCAATCACTCTAAACATGAGATAATCCTGCCAAGAAAAACAGTCCTGGGTACCATCCAACATGTCGCCAAAGTCATTCAACCAGAGATGTCAGAACTGCCCCTAACTCAACCGGTGCAAGTTGCAGTCCCCTGCTGAATCCTGGTTACTGCCTGTCGACCTCAGTCACCTGAGTTCAGAGCAACAACAAACAGTTGAAAAGGTGCTGAAGGAAGAATGTAATGCGTTCTCCCGTGACAGCAATGACATTGGATGTATCCCTTCATTAAAGATGGAGATCAGACTGAAAGACGACACCCCAGTGCAAAGGGCCTATGCCTCCATCCCAAGAACTCTTTACAAGGAAGTAAAGGAGTATATTCAAGAGCTATTAGTGAAAGGATGGATCGTAAAGTCCCAGTCCCCCTATGCAGCCCCTGTCATCTGTGTAAGGAAGGACGACGGATCATTACGGCTTTGTATTGATCATAGTCTCTTGAACAACAAAACCGTTCCAGACAGACACCCTCTGGAGGTTACAGTTGGTTTTCAATCCTGGATCAGGGTAAGGCCTACCATCAGGGTTTCATTGCTGAAGGTTCAAGATTCATGACTGCGTTTACCACTCCGTGGGGCCTCTACGAGTGGGTGAGGATACCCTTTGGGTTGTCAAATGCCCCTGCAGCTTTCCAACGAAGTATGGAGGAGATGCTTGACACGCTCCGCGATGAGTGCTGCATTCCTTACCTCGATGATGTTCTTTGTTTTGCAAAGTCTTTCGATGAACATGTCCAGGTGCTTCGTAAAGTTCTCCAAGCCTTACAACGCCACGGAGTACAATTAAAGCCAGAGAAATGCGAGTTGTTCCACAAAGAGGTTCGATATGTTGGTCGTTTAGTGTCTGCAGAAGGAGTGAGAGTGGACCCCAAAGACATTGAGCCTGTGCAGGCACTCAAACACAAAAGACCACAAACTGTTGGAGATGTCAGACAACTCCTAGGATTTCTGAGCTATTACCGGACCTACGTGCAGGACTTCTCGCGAATTGCCAAGCCTTTATATGACTTGCTCCAGATAAAATCTGACGTAGCACAACTCAACCCGAACAGAACATCACAGAACAAACTGTATATTGGACAGCAAAATGTACTGAATGGAAATTGTATGTGTTGAAAGAATTTAATAGAAGTCTTTTGGAAAGCAAAGTGAGTGCTCGTGTCGTTCCTGCTCTGAGACTCCTCTTTATTTTACAGAAACAATTCTTTTTGTTATTGTGGTTGCCAAACTCGGGACCCGTAACATATATGTGCTTTTATTGTAATCTAATGTCTTATCTGATGTCTCATTAGGATGCATATTGGCATTGTTGCCATCTTCTTATCAACTTTCTTTTGTGATGACACACCAAGTACACTCCTACCTGTCTCCCTGATCACATTAGCTGTAGTTATCCAGTCATCTAGGAGTATCTCCTGACCACCCAGAGCCTGTTTCAACTGTTTCTTAAAAGACATGCAACATTCTTACTTTTTCAGCTTCCACCAGTTTGTCCTCTTCTCTGCCTTTACCCTTGCTTTCTTCATCACCAGAGTCATGCTACACACCACCATCCTATGCTGTCTGGAAACACTGTCACCAACCACTACTTTGCAGTCACTGATCTCCTTCAGATTACACCCTCCACAGAATATGTAGTCTATCTGTGTACTTCTACCTCCACTCTGATAAGTCACCCTATGTTCCTGTCTCAGAAAAACACACTCCCTCAGACACATGTTTCTGTTACTGATTTTAAATGGGTGTACTGTATATGTTTATGTGTATATATTTGGATCCATAAATAAGACTTGTGTGGAACCATGTCAACAGACTACATTACAAATAAAATTGTGGGAGTCTCCAATATGCCTGAGTACAAACAGAGCAAATGTGCTATTAGAGCTGTGTGACCTACTTTATTGTAAATGTGCTAAAAGTTAGTGCCATTATGTATCAGCTCTGATCAGTGCTGTTTGTGTGCTTATGAACAGAGCTTTCATATCTGACAATCAAAAACACAGCAGCTCCCAAGCAATTCTGCCGAAGTTTCAGCTTGAATTTATTTGAAAGTAGAATGTGGCCATTGAAGCTGCCCCCAAATCCTCAGCACTGCACTGCATGCAGGCCACAGACCTTCTGTTTATGGGCAGAGAGCCAACGTGCATCAATCTCTAGTGTGACTCACATTGAGCCAATTGTATGTACAGTTTCAGTTGGCACTTTTTAAATGGTAAAGTTACAAAAACACTTAATGACAGCACACATTCCATCTAATTTCTTGCAAGAAAAATTGTTGGATTTTAAACGATTAGACGTTCCCAAACTAGAATGTAGAATATGTGTTCAAACTCTGTCTGTGTTGTTCTACTTTGGCTCCTCCCAGTTTGGTTCCGCCTTCTTCCTCCTAGATGACCCACAGCTGTTGTTGGTTGTGTTCATTGTTTACTCTGTATATACGTTTTGGTTTGTAGTTCATTATTTGTGTATTTGTTCTGGCCTGTTAACTTTCTGCTCCTTCCTCTGGATCCTTGGTGACTTTGTAGTCATGAAAACCTGACAACCTTCAGACTCCTCTTATTAAACCAACTCCTTATTTTTCATCATCTTTATCTGTATGGCTGGACTGAAGTTGTGGGTCACTGTTTGGCAACATTTGACAATTTCCTGTTTGTTTTACATTTTAATTTGACTTTTTTTGTTTTTTCTTGCTTTTGATCGATTTGATTGATTTGATGACCTTCACTGTCGAGCACTTTGGAATTTTTTTTTTCAGTAAAAAGTGCAAGAGTAATTGATTTTTTTTCTCTTTTATTCAGTGTGGAGTCTGTCAGCTTCTCTTGGAGGGTTCCAACCGCTCAACTGTGGTTCTCCTTGGAGTGGTGCACATCTCCCTGCACTTTAAATCGATTTGAGCAGTTTCAGAGATTGAGTCGTCTTACTTTTGGGTAGGAAAAGGAGCTTGCGAAAATAACTCATATTTCATAAAAAATGTGTTCTTTATTGTGACTAAGGTAACATATTATAATTTGTATGGACAAAGTTCACGTTGAAAGGCTTAAAGTAGCATGTTAAATGCTCTTTAATATCTTTATTTTCCCTTGGATATTCCAATGTGGTTTTTATCAAGACCTATTGTTTATTTTAGGCAAAGCTATTTCTTTGAAACATTTTCTTCAGACCAGTTAGAATGGAGAGTGATATGTTCAGGTGAAAGGTCAAGCAAATTTAAAGAAAGAAAAGTGTAACGATGACAAGACAGGATGACTGAAAACCAAGAAAAGTTACAAAAACTACAAAAGAAACATTGAAAGATTCATGAAGTTTAATATTGTTTAGTGAATTGGAAAAATAACAATACACATGGCTGTTTTCTCGTGCTACACAACAGCACACCCAAATCTTAAGGCACAAAACCTTATTATGTACACAGTACACAAAGACACACATTTCTATGCACACCTACACATTCATATAATACTGTGAATGTCATTAAAAAACATAACTGTACAGCTATACATATGTTAACATCCACACAAACGTGTATTAGACATTTAAATGTAAAAATATCTACTTTAATGAAGAGTACATTCATTAAATCCTATATCACTAGTTCTTTAGCTCCAGTCCTGACATTCTTTGGACTACTTTAAGTCTTCAACTAATAACGCAGTTATCATAATTCTAGTGGATACTGAGATGGAGAAAAGCATCTTTTTACTAATATTCAACACTCTGCAGTAGTGAAGTGTTTACACAACCAATAGAAATGAACAGATTCGGTTGTGAAGAAAAGCGACTTAGCAAAGCTGCTTTTCCCCACGTTAGAATCCATTAATAGCTTTAATAGCCAAGGACTTTGGCTATTGAAGTGTTTCAGAGTGTGTGTTGTTTGGGTATCACCGGTCACATCTCTGGCATTATAGGCTTTATAAACAAGTATCCAGCTTTAATTCTCCAATTCAAAGAAAACAAAGAAAAACAAAACACCAATGTTGCAGTTCCTCCAAAGGCCACTGGAGGCAGGTGTTTTTACATCATGTTTGTCCAACAATTTATGTATGTTGATGAGTAGCTTTCCCTCCTCACTACACACCTTTGTCTCAAGACATTTTTACTTTGTGTGCTTTGTTTTATTTTTATTTGTAGTATCTCTTGTGTTACACACTCTCTTTGGTTTAAATGGCTCCACATTTTTACAGAGACTTTCCATTTCAGGAGGACAAGGGTTTGTTTGCTTAGTCTACTCAACAGTTCAGATAAGCTTTGACATCTGAACAAAGCTGACTATCCAAGGAAACAAACAGCACAAACCAAAACTGCTGATGTGACTGCACACTTAACAATGTCAGCATCAAAACAGACTTGATCCAGACTGAAGCAGAGACATTCTAGAAATACCAGTCTGAAGTGTTGAGCAAAGCAAAGCTCTGATTGCTTTGAAGAACAATCAAAAGTAATAATTACCTATGGGGGGTTTAAAAGAAAGCATTTAGAATTCTGTTCAGCGCTTGAAGTGGAAATGAAGAGGGTGCAAAAAGACTTTCTAAAAGCCAACATGCCAGATAGATTCTTCAGGTAGTTTGTGTGAGTGAAAAAGTTAGTTTTAAATGGACAGCTTTAAAGGCATAATTTGTCTGCAGTGTTACAATAAAAGTGTAAATGGACAGAATGTGTCCTGAAGTTCTGGCCTGTTTATGAGCTTTCGATGGTGTCAGTCCCTTAAAAGTAAGAGCTTTGATTAGACTTTTGTACTCTGGCTTCAGGATACCCAATTGCCCCGAAGGTCTCTGATGGGACAGAGTTTTATGTCGTCTCTAACCTAATCATTTCAATTGCAAGTGAGGTGTCATCTCAGCACTCCTCGAGTTATTCAACAGCTGCTGAGTGGTGTTTGGAGTTGGGTGGGGCAGAGTGGCGGATTAAAACGCTGACTGGGGCTGAAGTGCCACATTAAACAGCTGTTGGGCTGGATTTGTGGATCTATGGTTTTTCTGTTGGCTGAGATCTGCAATGACATTTTTCTTGGTCTGAAAGCAACTTCATCTAATTCATATCCTCTAAAAGCAACCAGAGATTTTATAGCAAAGTCTGAGCCCTTATAAAATTCACATAAATAATTTTAACACCAAAATAAATGTTTATTTTTGGTGTTATCTCCAATTCCAATCAGCAGGCTCAATAACTTTTTTTAAACTATAAAATATATTAGCTCTTTTTGACTGTAAAAAAACAAAACAAAAATGTGTTCACATCAGTCTCAGATCTTCTTCGTTTTGGCATTAAATGCCATGTAAACATAAATCAGAGCAGGAAACACGGATGGCAGAGCGGTTGGGGCACTGACTCCCCTGAAGCCGGATGTTCTAACTAAAATGAGCATTTCGATTTCATGGTGCTTGCATATTAATTATTGGTTATGTTTTTTTTTTTTTTTTTAACTGAAAGAACTTGTTTCTGACACAAACACATGCACACACATTAGGTGTAGAAAAAGCAAACAAGAAAAAAAAAAAGCTTGATCTGTGTCTTATGTTCCACCTGACAGTTCATACTCTTTCAAAAAAGCAAGTTTGAAATAATTGAACTTTTTTAAACCTATTTTATCTTTTGTAAAACTTGAAATCCTAAAGCTTTGGTAAAGTTACATAAACCAATCAGTAAGCCACTGATGCCGTTCTGCTGGTGTCGCGTCTTCAAGTCCCAGACAACAGGAGAGTTCACTGCATTCCAGGACTTCCAGTGGTTTGCTCTGAACGGCATGGCTTCCCCCCTCCATCCTGACAACATGCTGTCTTCATCTAGTTTCACCTGCTCGGAGATCCTGAACACTATTGCTCCACTTCAGAAGAGATCATCCAAACCAATGTCAGTACTGTGTCAAAGAGGCCACATTATTTTTTAAGAGTTCATCTCTACCAACAATCACCGTCCAAGAGTATTCTTTAATGCAATTAATGCACTTGTAAACCTGCAGCCCTCAGCCATTGCAGACGCCTTCACGGCCTCCTGTGAGAATTGTTTAATTTCTTCATTGATCATGGATATGTCATATATTATACTATATCATCACAGGTTTAATCTGTCAGTCAGACAGACCATAACTCCAGTGGTTAAGAGGCCTTTCATTAGTATCTGTTGTTTCTGAGGCAGTCGATCATTTTGAGTTGATTTCTCTTCCAACTCTTGCTAAAATTTAAAATCACTAAAACCAACAAACGGGTATTACAGCTCTGCTGTGTTGACATGATTCCTGCTTTAATCAAAGGGACCTTTTGATATTGTAGGGCCTGGACTTCTGAGTTTTATCAACACTTTCTTAAGCTCTGGAGTTGTTCCATCTGCTTTTAAGCATGCTGTGGTTAAGCCTCTTCCTAAAAAATCTCTTCTTGACACCTGCGTTTTATCTAATTTTAGACCTTCTTCTCTTTTGTCTTTTTTGTCTAAGTTATTAGAAAAGGTTGCTTTTAAACAGCTGCAGTCCTTTTTAGAATACAATTTTATTTTTGAGAACTTTCAGTCAGGTTTTGGCACAGCACAGAGTCCACACTGCTAAAGGTGCACAATGGCATAGCCATTGATGCCGATTAGCCTGTTATTCAATCACTAATTGATCTGACAGCAGCCTTTGACATGGTGGACAATGCAGTCTTCCTGTCTTGACTAGAACATCATGTCAGCATTTGTTGTGCAGCACTTGACTGCTTTAAGTCCTATTTAATAGGGAGAGCGTGTGTTTTTGTTTTCAGTGGATTTTGAAATATTTTTGAGTCCCATGAAAGATTATGGCCACATTCCTTTTCTGGATGGTTTCTGCTGCCGTGAATGTCATAATTTTATTAATATTATTTATTTATGTATTTTTGTGGGGGGGTTCACTATTTCCTAAATTCCTTTTCACAGAGTCCTAGGTGCGTGCAAATATTAATTAGTTTTTTAGTATGTGGCGGGGGTGATATTTCTGCTCAAAGGAAGAAAGAAGAATTGCAAAAACAATGTTGCAACCTTGCAGTCCACAGCTGCTGCAGACCAATTATCACATCAAGACTAGCATTTAAACTGATCTAATATCTGTTCCTATTACATTAAAGCTGTTGGCCAAGGTCAGCAAAATATAAATGAAGCGCACACTTAACAAAACAACAAAGCATCAGTGGCCTGATGTCTACCATCATCACTGTGACCAGGCTCAGGAAGAACGCTGACAGAGGTCCCAGCTGGGCTTTGGCTGGTTTACTCCAAGTCAGTGGAAAACAGTGGATTGAAATTGGCTACATTTGGTTTTCTGTTTATATACTTCTTATGTTTAATTGTTTTTTAGAAGCTCCAGATGGTGCACAGCTTTATTTCTCCCTCTTGTTGATGGATGCATTTCCTGTCACTGTGGAAAACAGATGCTAAACATTCATTCATTTTCCAATCCGTTTTATCCCTTTCGGGGTCACAGGGTTGCCGGAGCCTAACCCGGCTACTCATGGGCGAAGGCAGGGTACACCCCTGGACTGGTCGCCAGTCTGTCGCAGGGGCCACAATCACACACCCATACACACTCACATTCACACCTAGGGACAATTTAGAGTAACCAATTAACCTATGAAGCATGTTTTAGACGGTGGGAGGAAACCGGAGTACCCGGAGAAAACTCACGCATGCACGGGGAGAACATGCAAACTCCACACAGAAAGGTCCCCCCAGCCAGGACTTGAACCAGGAACCTTCTTGCTGTGAGGCAGGAGCGCTAACCACTGCGCCACCGTGCAGCCCAGATGCTAAACATCTTTTATCTCATGTGAGCAAAGTTCAATACTCTTTCTGCATAAAGATGCAGACCTAGTTATTTTTCCAATCCCCTCTTTTGATATTTGCCCTGTATAAAGTCTGCATTTTGTAGAGTAATGTAAAATTGCTTCTTCCTACTCCTTTTCCAGCAATGAAACTACTTGACTTGAGTTTATAATCACTATGTTAAATTAATCAAATGTGACTTAAGTGTGCCTGTTTTTGTTTGCTTTTGATTTCATCAATGCATTTAATTTTTTCTGTAATGAGTTTGATAATTTTTTTCTTGTATTTTCTACAATTAATTCTTGAAATAAACCAAATCAATCAGTTGTGTTGTCCAAAAGCTAACTGCGGTGAAGCTCACCAAACTGCTTGAACAACAGGATGTAAAGTTAAAGACTTTTCATAATAAAAAATCCTGTTGAAAACCTGTAGACTTCACTCCATAAAATGCAGACATTTCTGTGGGTTTGGGTCTTTCTCTGTAGCAATATGTCAAGATCTGACACAACCATCAGTCCACCTCCATCATTTCTGAAGGCCGTCATTGTATGGCACACAATGATCGTCTTTGGTAGGGTCCCTGCGTTAACAGCCGAGGCCTCATGCAGGAAAACCCCCTCAGCAAACAACATTGGACACATTATGTAGTGTCCAGCTTTGCACTCTAGCTCTGACAATTGGTCTATGTGTTTGCATTTTCAACAAGAATGAGATTTGCAGGCTTAATGTTTAATGAGAATTAGTAAAGTTTCAATACCAGACAAAGCCTTTTATTTTCATTAACCTTAGTCTGCATTAACATCCTGTTAGAATTTTTGTTTTCTGTCACAGGAAATACCCCAAATGGGTTTAATAATTTGTTCTGCAGTGTTCAGACTGTCATGAGTCCCACTTCCATCTGCACATTCCTTGTTTAGTGCTTTTTTTCTGTCCAACACATTGACTGTATATTAGAGCTGGACTGAGTGACCCCTCCCCCTAACCTTCTAAATAGGAAGTAATTGCTGGCTCCAAAAACCCAAAATGCTGAAGACTTCTATAGAGAAATAAACAGCCATTATTGAGTCATTATATTTATCAGAATAACCATTCTTTTTTCTGATCCATTTTTTAACGTGTTCTTGCTAAACCTCATTTTTTTCGTGGATTTTTTTTTCTGCAGTTCAAGTTATGCAAGTTATTCAAGTTTTAAACTGATCAGTCAGATGTCTCAGTAAAAATATGTGGTCTAACGTCAAAAAAGTTTGGTTGACAGATTCTCCCAAGCCTGTTTTCTAGGGGAATGGGTGTGGACTTCCAGCAAGCTCACTCCTGATTGGCGAGAGAGGTTGCCACAAAAACAATGACTCAGACAGACTCGCACCAATCACTGCTTATTGATGGTGCTTGCTATCATGGGGGCGCCGTATCACAAAAAAGGCGGCTGCATTGACTTCATTTGGTTAAAGTAAGTTGTTTTCCATCTGTGGTGTCACTCACTCAGTCCAGTTCTCATATACAGTCTCATATACAGTTAAAAAGGTAGTGGGAAATCAATAGCAAACAATCCTTTGTAGTTGGATTAGTAGTCTTGATTTCTAATCCTGGCTTCTAGTAGAATAGAATCACATCACATCATGGAAAGGCATTTACACGCAATGCAAATTATTAAAATGTTGCTACATTTGTTTCACAACCTCATTGTTATGATTCGTGAAAGCAATACTCATTCCTGAGGCCATGCCCACATTTTTGTTTACTACAATTTCTAGTCTGAAAGAAAAAAGAAAGTTAATAGAAAACCATAACTAAAAACAGACTTTTGTTAATCTCGGTCTTTTATAGACCTAACCTCTAACATTTAGGTGGAGGAGTTCTTCAGTGGGCATTTCTTGTGCAGGTGACTGAGCTGCCCACACCAACCAACATCCTTTGGGACCTGAAAACCAGACTAACAAGTAGCTGACCTCCTAACCTGTAAGGAACTCCAGGCTTAACCTTGGAGTCCTCTTCTTTGTTGTGATGAAGCAGCAACAAAGATGTCCAAAGCTGGGCTGTGAGAGTCTGCTGGAGGCATGACAAAGGAAAACTTCCTCACTATTGGAGTCAGTGGAGAACTTCCAAAAAGTGCTTCAAGGTGAGAATGTTACCTCTGTTACTGCTGCCTAATTTATTTTTTTATGGTATTTCATGTTTTAGAAAATTTTAAAAAGCTTTTCTTGGGTAGGTCTGTTGAAATCACTGATTGCTGGAGGGAAACCAAAAGAAAAGATCGTTTCGGACAGGAGCTCATTTTTTTCATGAACCCAATTAGTTTTTGGACGTGGTGCGGTGTCTGTCATGTAACATGGAGACAAACACATTTCACACTAGCCGCCACGATGGTACACAATGAGCGCCGTATGTGTCTGTAAAAAGCTGGCAGCCCTGCTGCTGTGAACAAGGTCAAGCTTTTGTGTTCTTCCTACATTTCCAGGACCAAAGCAGCATAGGTCATGTGAATTGTCAGTGTTCATCACCATAGTTGGTGGAAACAGGGTTGTTCCACTGCAGCAATATCACAGCATTTCATGACACAGCTCACAATCAGTGCACCATTAGAGCTGCACTCATCAAACCCATGCTTATTAGTGCACTGAGCACCGTGCCAGTTTAAACGCCCAAAAAAAAGCTCTTCATCACTGACAAACCATCCTTTACTATACATTTTTATGTTTAGTCTATTAAATGAGGATGGTAACTCAATTTTTAAAACTTAACTTGAAAATTAAAACACTGACATGTTTATCTTTACTGCAAATAGTGCACTTTCAGAAAAAGTAAGCACATTTAAAATCATTGCTATTCAGAAATGAAAGGTTTTAGGGGCTGATTATTCTTTTTTCAATGAAGAAGGGGCAAGATAACTATATTTCACATTTTGGGGCAGTGGGTTGATTTAGAAAGGAAACAGACTTTGCAATGGTTTTATTTAATAGCAAAATTACACACACAGCATGAACAATGATACTTTTTTATAATACAAACAGTCAAAATATGTTTGTACAACTGGCATGACAAAAGAAATGACCAGAAAGAGAGAAAAAGAACTACTATTTACTGGTTGTCATAAAGGCTGAAAATTCTCACTTTTACTAGACACTGCGTACACAATATTTTGAATAACTACCATGTTCTGGATAAGGTAAAATTTGAATTAAGGCGATATTGATACAGTAAACATTAATGTTTACACTTTATGAATATGGGGTGAATATTATTCATAAGCGGGAGATTATGTTTTTCTGCTGGACATTATTTTCCAGCGGTACCTGAAGCCATGATAGCCTGACATTTAGATCTAGAGATTAGAAAAAAATAACTTAACATGACTTACACGAGTTTTGTTTGACCAAACTCAGTCAACTGTTAGAAACACTCAACAAATCAATAAAAAACAGTTTTCTGTTGTCTTCATTCCAGTATGTACTGTAATTGCCGCATTATAAAGGCACATTTAAAAGCTTTACGTTTTTTTAAATGACAGTGCGCCTCATAATCCAGAGCACATGAATTGTGGTTGTACTTCCTGAAGTCAAAGTGATTTTAAGAGGTACACTCTGTCCGTTTTTTTAACGAGTTCCAGACAAGTTTTGGTGTTCTTGTAAATTTGCTAATATCCTGACACGGCTAACAGTGACGGACAGTGGTTTTTTTTTTTTTTTACACGTTACTAACAAGGTTGGGACTTAGCATAGAAACAGTAACGTTTATTTTAGTGGTATCAGTCTGTTTTTTTTGGTGTTGCTACCAAGCTTGGTGTTAATGTAAATATGCTAACATGTAGCGTGTCACAAAGTTGTGAACGCAATTCATAAAGTCTGACTGACTGACGGACTTATCTCTAAATTTTCTGTCACTTAATCCACCTTATAGTTCATTGTGCCTTATGACACAAGTTTGAAAATAGATCATTGTTAGCGGTATGCCTTGTATTCCGATGTGCCCTATAACCCAAAAAATACGTTACTTTAACTAGGATTAAAGTCTTCAAAAGCAAGAAAATTTTGAAAAAACATGGAATTATTATTCTGAATGTGACTTTGACTAAAAGGTTCAAAAAAGCCTGCTAAATTGTTGATTTTGGTTCTCACATGAGCTTTTTGGGTTAAGGTGTAAACATTGTAAACATGCGTGTTACCCTTGTCATTGTCATAACAAAAACATTAAATTGTTTGTACTGTAAACCATGTTCATCTTTTAGGAAGTAAAAATGTTAAAATACTGATCTAAAGTCTATGTAATGGCTATAAATATACCTAAAAAGATAAATGGCACCATAGTTACCTTTATGTCTACCAAAAAGAAAAAAATGTAGACACTAATCCTTTTTATTGTGAATATAAAAACCCTAAGCTTAGCCCATTAATGAATTCATTCATGTTTTTTTTGTTTATATTTAAGACACATCCTAACACAACTTAACAAGTAAAAAGACATGAAAAATGATAAAGCAGGAATTAAACAATTCATGATTGTGATCAAAGTGCACATAGAAACAGCATGTCTACAAGCCAATGCCAGTGTTCCATCTAAGTCTATGCAAACAAGACTTCTATATGAAAGCTGGAGAAAGCTAAAATCAAAAAGCTACTGCAATGTCTCAATAAATGCTAAAAAACACCTCACAAAGACAACATTACAAAATGTGTTTAGGCAACATATGATGTGAGACTGCTGATACTCCTTTCACTTTGGTCTTAATTTGAAAATGACTGATGGTAGGTATTTTATTTACCCATTCAAAAAATAAAAAGTGAATCTGTTAATGTACTAAAATTATTGCTGATTCTCTTGTTTTGTTTTTTTTTACTTTCTAAAACTAGCTTATTTCTTGTTTAATTTAGAAATTGAAGTAGGTTCAGAATTTTCAAAAATTATACATTTTACTTACTTACTTTACTTACTTTTTTCCCCATTCTGTTTCCTCCTTATTTTATTTTCTCTCAATTTTAGTGACTAAAAATACATTGTTAAAGGACTCCATTAAAAACAAACAGTTGTTGTTTCTGCTACTTTTATGAAAATAAAGCTGTTGGTCCTTCAAGTTAGTTAAAAACCACAGAGAATGTACATAAGAAACAATTAAAAAAAAGAAAAAAACAAGGTGAATTATTGGATTTTTAAAAAAGAACAATAAAAAGACTGTAAATTATAAACATAAAAAAACACTGCTAAATTTTCTAGCTTAACCCTTTAAAGCTGAACGTAACATATTTGATACTTTGATACTAGAATACAAATTTGTTGTATTTTTTTGGGTCTTAGAAAGTTTTTGTCAGCCAAGGAAAAAAATATATATTAGCTGCGTGTGCTGATGTATCAAATACGATACAAATTGAAATTTATATATATAAAAAATGTCTTTTGCTTGTTTGTTCAGAGGGACCTATAAAGGCTTCAAATTCCAAGAATTTGAGTCTTCCGACAATTATTTCATGGCTCAGGCTTAACAGGGTCGAGGATTCTCCAAGTCAAAGATCAATTCATCAATTCAATAGTTATTTATTTATATATATATATATATATATAAAAACTTTCTCTGGATTTTGGCAGTTTCAATTCTCCTTACCAACCCATATTCAAGGCTTGTATAGTGAGATAAGTTATTTAAAGATCACATTTTGGTGTTTAAAGGCAGGTGAAGGGTTATTACGCATTGTGCTAAATCCTCTATGATTTCTTTGAGCAACTACTGAAATTATTCTTTTTGTGTTCCACACTGACAGAATCTCACCTGTAGTTCACGCCTACTGTGCTCAGTCATCAACAAAGTTAACACGATATGTGAGCTGATGGCCGTTGTCCCAGGCATACAAAAGCTTTTCCTTAGGGTTGTAGTCAATCTGGGTGGTGAAGGAGTACTCATTGACAAAAGGCAAGCGTGGGATTGCCTCAGTGTTGGTATGGGTATCATACGCATAGATTATCTCACCATCTCTCTGGTTGTAAACATCAACAGCATACAAAACTCCACAGATAATGAAACTGTTTCCGTAAGAATTCCTCTTGAGTCCTGTTCTGTAGGTAGTTTCTTTTTTCAGGGATAGATCTCCTGGATCCAGCTTGCTAATGATGATCAGTTCTTGCTGGTTATAGTCGTAGTCCATGGAGGGGTAGATCACCCATAAGCCACTTTCATCCACTGCAAAATCTATGTTAGAATGGCCCCTCCACTTCCAGGGGGTATTGTCTTCATATACCACATCATGCAGTAGCGTCCAGGCAGCCACGTACCGCATCCTTAGATCATACTTGATGATGTTCTTGGTGAATGCTCTGTTGTAGTAAAAGGCCCCGTTGTAAACCACATGTCCTGTGCCTATCCAGTTGTAGGGCAGTTTGTAAAGGTTACTCCAACGACCTGGGACACAAGAACATGAGGTTATCTTTTTTTCAAAAATTTATAGTCTGTAATTAAAGACTCAATTCATTGATAAATTTCACTTCCGAGCATTAGGCACCTCAGATAGATCATTTATCTCCATGTGAATTGATAGAGTGCATTGCAGTAGAATAAAGAAATTTAAAACTGAACTTATTCTACATGTTTTTTTTGTTTCCTTGTTTCTCATATGCATAGTGTATTTCTGAACTATTTTGTGTTACAAATTACAGACTAACAGTCAAACATTTATTGTAAAAAATGATTGATACTGAATCATACAAATATGCACAGGCCTCAGTACAATAAGTGCATCTATTGGAAAGCGTAAGCCACATCAACGTCTTCATCAACGCTCAATCCAACTTTTCCCACTTATCCAAAGCTGGGTTGAGAGGATAGCAATCTAAGCAAGCACGTCCAGAGGCCTCCCTCTTTACAGAAATGTATTTCACTTCTGCTTGATGAACCTCGAGCTGGGGAATCCCAAGGTGCTCCCAGCAGCTGCTGAAGGACCAGATGGAGACTCTTTTATTTATCAGGCTAAAATGTAACATGTGTATGATTAGTTGAGCAAACCCAAACCATCATATGTAATGCAATGCAAAAACCTGTTCTCTCCCAACACTAGCTAGGATAGGCTCCAGCAACCATGTGTCCCCAAAATAAATTAAATAGGTTTGGAAGACAAATGGATGGATTTAGCTAAAGTTCCAAAGTCAAAGAGAAATTGTTGGCTTGAACTGTATGAACTAAATAGACCCTTGCATGGTGAAATTCATGTTTAACTCACAAACTGCAAACATAAACCATTTGAGATTTGAATTGCTTCACAAGTTCAGTACAAAGGACATATTTGTACACAACACATGGGTAGCAATCCAAAATTTTATTGTTATACCGTCTATTTTAAAATATGGAACCAATATAAGACAATAATGTTTTTCCAATGTTTATTTAGAAGGAAATACTGCTTTGAAAACAAACATGTTACATACCATAGTCTGACGAAAGGGAAAATTGGCTTTTTAGAAATTATTAACTTGTCTAATTTAAAGTTGTGTATCTAAACTGAATAGGATATTGTCAATCCATTAATACCTCAAAGGAAGACGTATCTCTTTAAATTGTTTGTACTTTGCATAATATGGGACAGATCCGTGTGTTTAATCTTACTTGGATGATGTTTTTGCAGTGTCAGACATTGGCTTAACATGACAGAGAATAAGTTTAGGAGTTCATTCCTGAACAAACACACTCTGGGTTTTAGACCATCCTAACCCTCCAACCTGAGAAATTCTGATGGAGATAAGAATTTGAATTGAAGCCCAGAAAGGAACAAAAACAAAGTGGAATTTAACCACCCCTGAGCACATCTAACCCTCAATCTAGCCTGCATTCATGATCATCTTCTGTGTCATTCATTTCAATGAAAAGGCCAAAAGAAATATCAACAAACAGCAGGTATCAACATACCTTGTCATCTGCCCACAGTGCTGAGAACACCGCACTACAGGAGTCTCAGCCTGCAAGTATGCTGTGAAAGCTCACAGCCCAAACAAAACCCAATGAGCCAAGTGCAACAAGAACCGATCATATTTGGATGATAGAGGAGTGGGAATCCCCACCCACCGAAGCTGTGAAACATCTAGTCCCCAAAGAGATGATCAATCTTAAAGGACTCCTCGGATGGACAGCATTAATCAGCTTCACAGGTGTTTTTATAGAAAGCAAAAATGCTGCCTCAACTAGGTGATCTGAAAAAAAAATTTAGAGAAGCTAAAACTGTAAATGAGACGTTTTCTTGAGTAAAAATATTACATTATTTTTATTACAAAAATCAATAACTTGATTGAAAAATAACTGTTTTTTCTGTGGGATTCATAGTTTTTATTCGTTCTAATATTTGGCTTCATAGTGATATAATCTTTATATGGCTTTTACTCTCTCTAATTCTTGATTACAGAGAATGAAAGCCATATTGGCAATTTTTTTGTAGACCTTTTTTGATAAGTTTCATTGGACAAACTGATGGATTCATTCATTCATTCATTCATTTTCTATACCGTTTTGTCCCTTTTTGCAGTCACGGGGCTGCCAGAGCCTAACCCGGCTACTCATGGGCGAAGGCAGCGGACACCCTGTGTTGCAGGGCCACAATCACACACCCACACACACTTGCATCCATGCCTAAGGACAATTTTAGAGTGACCAATTAACCTATGAAGCATGTTTTTGGATGGTGGGAGGTAGCCGGAATCCCCGGAGAAAACCCACGCATGCACGGAGAGAACATGCAAACTCCACACAGAAAGGTCCCCCGTTGATGATACTGTTTCAAGTCCCCCAGCTGGGACTTGAACCGGGGACCTTCTTGCTGTGAGGCAAGAATGCTCGCTAACCACTGCTCCACTGTGCAGCCCCAGACTGATGGATATACATAGTAAATCACTTTGGGGATCACAAGATAACTGGTTAATTGAAAAAAAATGTTGACTCACATCTGATCCAAAATTTGAGCCTAATGTACGACTAGTACATATTAACCTCATGAAACAAACATTGTTCCTGAACATGTTAAGTACAGTATTAGAAGTAAAGCAATTAAGTATAACTGCATTATACCATACCAATTATACTAGTTTCAATGATCATAGCGCCGTGGATGGCTGTTTCTGTTCTTTTCTCTCTTGTATTTCTCACTTTTTTCCCTGTTATTGTTGCTCTCTACTCTCCCTCTGCGGTTACATTTAGCATTGAAGAGCTTTTTCACATCCGGCAATCCAGCGCTGGACTTCTCTCCTGTTGTCACTCAGATAGTTTTTTGGAGATCCTGAGCGGAGGCGCAGCAGCCCTTTGCGGACTTAAACAGAAGCGCAGGCGAAGTAAGCGGGCGCCCTCGTCAAACTTAGACAGCGGGGTTTACGCACCGCTCTCCCGGCCATACATCTGGGAAAAGTCAGCTCCCTGGCAAACAAAGTGGACAAACTGCTGCTTCTCCTATCCAAGAACTCTTTTTTGCTGCTCCTCTGCCCTGTGCTTTACTGATTCCTGGCTTGGTGAACACATCCCGGACAGAGCACTACATTTGCCGGGCTTCCAGCTTCACCATGCTGACCGCAGCGCTGTGCCTTCAGGTAAAGGAAGGCGGAAAGTGTTTCTTCATAAACGATGGTTGGTGCACGGACGTCACAATGTTAAAGAAGACGTGCAGCCCGCACTTTGAGTCCTTCTTCATAAACTGCAGGAGTTCTCCTCGTTCGTGCTGGTCGGCGTTTACATTCCACCTCAGGCGTGTGTAATGCTGGCGTTACAGAAATTAGCTGATCAGATCACAGATGTTGAAAAAACCCTCCCGGACTCCCTGCTGATTATTCTTGGGTTTTTTTAACAGAGCAAATTTTAAAGTCAAAATACCCAAATTCAAACAGCCAAAGACCTGCCCCACCAGAGGCATTCGAACATTTTGGACCAGTGCTACATGACAATAAAGGATGCATATTGCTCTGTTCCCTGCGCTGCTTTGGGACTTTCCAACCACTCATAGTCCATCTCATCCCAACCTACAGGTAAAAGATAAAATCAGCTAAGCCCAAAGTGAGGACCATGAAGAGATGGACGAATGAATCAACGATGCAACTACAAGCCTGCTTTAACTGCACTGACTGGAGCATCTTTGAAGCTGCTGCCTCAGACCTGGATGAGTTCACTGACACTGTGACATCCTATGTCAGTTTTTGTGAGCACATGTGTGTGCAGACCACATCTTTCTGCACATTCAACAACAATAAAACATGGTTCACTGCTAGGTTGAGGCAACTACGCAAGGACAAGGAAGAGGCCTACAGTAGTGGTGATCAGGCCCTGTACAAGGAGATCAAGGCAGCAAAGAAGGGCTACATGGCAAAGTTCATGGACCAGTTTTCTGCCAGCGACTCCACTGCCGTTTTTGGAAAGGCCTGCAGACTCTCACCAACTACAGGAGATCATCCCCCCGCCCTACAGAGAGCCCCAACAGCTGAGGACCACAACGACTTCTATTACATGCAGGTTTGAATGACTGCGCCTCTCCCTTCCCCCACCATTTCCATCTTAAAGGACCTACCCGCTATCCCGACTTCCCTTATTTCTAACTCCTCGCCTGCACTGAGGATTAGCGAACTAGACGTGGGTCAACAGTTTCAGAAGCAGAAGATCAGGAAGGCTCCATGACCTGATGGAGTGTCCCCGTCCTGCCTGAAAGTCTGTGCTGACCAGCTGGCTCCCATCTTTCAAACGCTCCACCATCATCCAAGTTCCAAAGAAGTCCCCTGTCACAGGATTAAATGACTACAGACCGGTCGCCCTGACTTCTGTGGTCATGAAATCCTTTGAGCGCCTGGTGCTGGACCACCTGAAGGACATCCCTGACCCTCTGCTAGACCCCCTACAGTTTGCCTATAGAGCGAACAGGTTAGGGGACGACGCGGTCAACATGGCCCTTCATCATCGTACATCCTACATCCTGTGCCACCTTGACTCTGCAGGGACCTATGCACGGGCTCTATTTGTGGACTTTAGCTCCGCATTTAACAACATCATCCCAGAGCGCCTCCATCACAAACTGTCCCAGCTCACTGTGCCTCTTTCCACCTGTCAGTTGATCACCAGTTTCCTGACTGACATGAGGCAAAAGGTGGAACGCATCACATCCAGCAACCAGATTTTAAACACTGGTGCCCCTCAAGGGTGTGCTCTCTCCCCACTGCTCTTCTCCCTCAAAACCAATGACTGCACCTCAGGGGTCCCCTCTGTTAAACTCTTGAAGTATGCAGATGACACCTCAGTCATTGGACTCATCCAGGATGACGATGAGTCTGCACACAAGTGAAGTGGAGCGGCTAGTCCTCTGGTGCAGCCAGAACCACCTGGAGCTGAACCCACTTAAAACAGTAGAGATGACAGTGGACTTCAGGAAGAACCCCCTCATCCCATTCCTTCCATTCAAGCCCTGTACCAGTCCAGTGTCAGGAAGTGGGCTGGTGAAATCTCAGCAGACTCCTCACATCCCAGACACAGTCTTTACGGTCAGAGCCGTTACTCTGATGAATTCCTGACTAGTCATAGAGTATGGAACATAAGCATGAGAACTGTTACACTGGAATAACTGTTGTATTTTAGCTTTATCCATTCTTAATACTTTTATTTTTTTTATTGTTTTATTTTTCTTGCATTTATATGTATATCTTGCCTGTTTGCACATAAGAGCATAATACACCGAAGCTAAATTCCTTGTATATGCACTGTACTTGGCCAATAAAGCTGATTTTGATTCTGATTACTAATGGTGTTAGAAGTTAAGTAACTGAGTAATTGAATCACTTTTATCCCCACTACAACACCGCTACTGTTACTTAGAATAAATCGTGGCACATAAATTCAGTTTATTGATGTGATTTAATCAACCGCAACCCCCCTCCCATTATGTTTGTGGACAGCTGAGGAAAAACATTTAATTTTTTGCCATATTTTGCCTGAAAAAGTAACTGGAGTGACTTTGCTGAGTAACTACCGTATATCTTCGGCATCTGTTAGAGACCGGTCATTATTCGGTCTCCAATAAAAGCCGGGTCTAACAGGTGTTAGTTGTTTTAGACGGCGGTCCCTAATAGTGGCCGAGCTCCTTTAAGACCCCCACCCCCCTGCGCGTGTGCCGCCTACTCAGTCAGGCAGGTGGGGGCTGGGTGTCTGTGCAGCATGGGTCATTCCATTTTGTTTAAACTTTTTGTGGTGGAATATTCCAGAGAACATTCTGGTGAGGAATCTGCACCACATTTTGGGATGAATCCTAAACCTAAGAAATGCGCAAGCAGATGGTTGAAAGGGCGGAGACGGCTGCAGAAAGAAAAGGATCCAACAGATTTCCTGGTGTTTATAGTGGATCAATCCATAGTTCTCCTGAACTTCATTCATTTTCTTACCCCACTGGATCCCTTTCGGAGCAGCAAAGTTTTCGGAGCCCGTCCAGTCTGCTGCTGTTGGGCGAAGGCGGATACAATCTAGACAGTCTGTCGCAGGACCTATTAAGCTGGACCGGACACACTCGCCACGCCAGCTACCGGGAGAGGGGCTCGCAGACAGAGGGGCGGCGCGGGATAGGAAAGCAGTCTGCTCAGGCTTCCTGAACTTCATTTTCATTGATGCCTCAAGAAAGGTACCCTTATTGTTGTTTTTATTTTTGCCCTCTCGGGTTAATACAGGACAGAGTGCCGTCAAACTCCGTAAGAGAGACGGAAACACAGCGGAAACAGCCGTTCAGACACAGTGGAGAGAAGCTCTCTGTAGCTTGTTGGAGATTCTAAACGTTTTCATGGACCAAAACATTGAGACATGATTACTGATGTCTTTGTAGAGCTTTTCAAAATAAACCAACCTGATCTCTTAACATCATCCATGTCTTTCATGCATACTAAATGAGATAAACACAGAGATCGCTACATGTAGCAATGAGGCTAAAAACATTAGCTGCTAGCTCCACGTAGAAATGCTGGGGTAAATCCTAAACGTATTCCAAGAATGGCGCAAGCAGATGGGTGACAGCGTGGAGACTGCTGCAGAAAGAAAAGGAACAAGCTGGTTTCCTGGTGAGCAGAGAAAGCGAACAACAAAGTAGAAGAACTGGTTTGAACATGGATTACTGAGCAAAGGAAAAGGAAAATGCGTGTCTCCAGAAAAATTATCAGCATGAAAGCTAAGAGGATTATTGATACAGAGATTGATGACTCAAAGAGAAAAGAAACATTCACAGCCAGTGCTAATCAGATCACAATACAATGTTCTCATCATTTCAATAAATCCTGAAATGTTCATCTGTTGTTTTCTGCATTTTGTGACTGAATTTCATCACAAAATGAACCCATTAACCATCATCATTCTGTCTCTGATGGAATAAACGGCGGTCTCCAATAGATGTTGGTCTCTAATAAACGCCGGGCCGGCCGACAATTTTTTAAAAATAAACACCCCGGCTACTATTAGAATATATACAGTAATTACTTTTAAGATTCAAAATGTAGAAACTCTGTTACTTTTTGGGTAATGTAACTAGTAACTATAACTAATTACTTTTTAAAAGTAAGATTCCCAACAATGGTTAAGTATTACTTTTATAGCTTTAGGGGCAAAACTTTTGACTTAAACACAAGATTGTGCAAGATGAATCAAGATAGTTATTAGAAAAGAGTAGGAGAACCAAAGATGGCTACCTTGCTTGAAGTTGTCCAGGTTGCGAAACTCCACAAGATTATTACCATAGTAATAATTAGTGACATAAATCTTAGAGTCCTTTGCCAGTGGGTCTTTCATCCATGCTCCTTCATTGCGCCCATAACTGTGATGCTTCTCTGGCTGCTCAACGGATGCCAGAGTCCCTTCACAGTTGAGGATCTTCCCTAGATGTAACAAGATTATTTTACATTGTGCACCAACAAAACAAAGATTTACAATCTGACATTTAATCAATTTTGAACCAGTATTTTCCATGATGGAATCAAACTATACACTGTTTTGCTGCTTAAAGTCCCACTCCAACTATATTTTTATCTATTGTAAAAGTGTTTCCATTGGTCTTTTAATTATGATAATGTTTTTTATGTTTTTTTTTAAGTTTTTTGCCAAAATATAAAACTTTTGTTGTTTTTTTTTTTTAAAAAACATACTTTCTGCAGCGTGGCAAGTGTTTATACAAAATTTGCCTCTGAGTTGTGAGTCTGACTGCGGATGAAGAAGTAAGAAATTTAGCTGATATCCCATCATCCCTTTTTTTATACTGTCTCCCACTAGCTTACAGCCCCTCACAAGTTTGGAGCCAGATGCCAGCTTGGACGAGGAACATGAATCTGTTTGTCTGCAAGTGGATGCATCATAATTGGAGCACAGCAGGGAGACTTTGGCCCTCTCACAGTAGTTGTCACAACTGAGAGCTTTTTTAAACTGTGGATTTTTATCTGCTCGTGATCCATAACAATTTTAATAAAGTTTATATTTTAGTTTACATATTTGCCCCTCATGAGAACATGCTATAAGAGCATGTTAAAAACATCCAAAACACAATTTTCATTGGAGTGGGTCCTAAACTGCATTCATAGCCTTTCACAAAGCACTGAAAACCTACCAGCCTTGTGGAGAGTGGGTCGGCTGTTGTTGTTTGAATTGTCCAGCAGCAGCACAATGGTCGGAGCAGGTTTTTCTTGTGGTTGTGATCTCTGGGTGGTGATTGTTGTGAGCTCAGAGGAAGCAGTGGTCATGTTCATGGTAGTGGTGGTTGTCATGATTGTGGTGGTGGTAGGAGCTCCTGTAGTTTCCACAGGTTCAGCCACAGTTGCCTCCATGGTTTCTAGGATCATTTCAGTCCCTCCATCCTCAGACTCTTTCTCCATGACGCGCTGCACTGCTTTAGTAGAGTGGTCTGAGAGGGAGGAGAGCAAGTGCAGCGTCAAGGAGATACAACTGATACTTGATGAGATAGTTCGACACATTGATGCTCTCAAATTGATACTCTCAGAGGATAGAAACCTTTCCATAAGCAGCTTTTGTGATAGATTTATTATTGATGGTTATTCATGTTAAAAAACTTTCTACTCTTTCAAAAAATAAAATCAGTTTCAAACGGGCGTTTACCTCATGTATCTGCATTACTGTTATGGAGGACTCTAAGTGGGAGAAACTGTTTAATCAAGGTCTCAAACACATTCCCAATGTAGCACACGTTAACACAACAAATTCCGAGTTTTGAGTGGTTTTGTTTGTATTGTCCGACTACATTTGGTTTAGTTTTGAGGTCAGTCTCTAACATGTTGAAGATTTTTACTGAGTTCTGTTGAGAACACTGCTGCTCTGTTCCCACCAGACATTCTTTCTTTTATACCACATGAGTAAATATCTGGGTTGCTGGAACTGCTGTGTTAAAGAGCATCACATGTTGAACTCTATTATGTTGGTAGAAACAATGAATAACTAAATACAAACTCAAAAGTTGTGACAGTTTCACCTTTAGTCAAATTTCATATTTTATGTGTACAATGATGATGGTCAGACTCCAGATGTTGTGTGCATGGCTCCATGTATGAAACCAAGTCATGACAGCTGTTTTTGTTAACACATTAAAACAACAACTTTGATTCACATATTGCAGATTACTTTCTAATTTTGTTTTTAGTGGTAATCTAGGAGGAGAGTTACGGAAAAAAAGTCACATTTTGACGCTTTGGGTGTCCCCTCTGCGTCTGACCCATGCGTCAAAATGTGACAATTTGGGAGTAAACATGTGTTGGAAGATCTAACATAAAGAAACCCGTCCAACCTAATTTCATTTTTAAAAAAATCAATACAGAAAGCACACATGACTTGGTCCATACCATGAAACATCTCCTTTTTGAGCTGTTAAGGGTATTGTACTGTTCATTCCTCACTATTAGAACTCCAAAGAGGTGTGTCCTCACTGTGTGACGTAGACCAGTGAGAACCAATGAGAACACTCCCTACAAGGAAGAGTCTGCACTACAAGCCCCACCCCCAGGCTAACACAAACGATGCTAACGCAGTGGTGCTCAGCAAAACTCTCATAGAGGAAGTGGTTCTTGATCTGCAGAGAAAACAACAGCAAGCTTTTTTTTGCAATGCTATGTCTTTCAAGTGGAGAAAATGTTTTTTAGGCTGCGAGGGATTTCGGTGTTCAGCCTTTACAGAGTAGAGCCTGCTCATCAGAAATGGTTGGAGTTTATATTTTGGAGCGCGTGACAGACCGGCCATTAACTTTTTGTCTATGAACGCCACTTCACAGATGATTGTGTTGTTAACCTGGGCCTGTGTCAAAGTGGATTATCCAGGAGACTGATCCTCAGAGCTGGTGCCATTCCTACAATCAAACCTGATAAAGATGCCAGACCCGTAAGTAAATCATAACTAGCTGAAACTACGCCATATAAGCATATAATGCACGAGCTAATGCTACATTTACACATACGTTGCGCCTTGCATATAGAAAATCCAGATTGGACTGTGGATCAAGAGTTTGAGGCTCCACAACATGCACATCCATCTTTAAAAAAGTTCGGTGTTGTTTGTTGTCATGAGCGGACATGAGCAGACACGCTGTTGGGGCCAGCTCTAGGTTCACGTCTTGGTTTGGGCGTCACCCACAAGGAGTGAAGGCAGTGCCTCAGAGATCGAGTCGTTTTACTTACGGGTGTGAAAAGAGTTAGCAAAAATAACTCTAATTTCATAAATTATTTTTTCTTTAGAGTGCCAAATGTAATATATGATCATATTCATGGATATTGTTTTCTATAAAAGGCTTCAGAAAAACCTGGTTTAGGCCCTTAATGGGTGATTGGTATACAAAGGTAAAGCAATGCAAGCAAAGCAAAGAAGACAAAACACAGAAAGTGGCTTAAAAATGATTTTAAAAAACTACAAACATTCTCATAAGAAAATGCAAACAGGTTTAAAATATTCTGGATTTCTTTTTTTCGGGTAACAGTGAGCTTTATCAAAGTTACTCTCCTTGTCATATTGTTTTTTTTGCAATCTGTGCTGTCAAAGATGTTTGGGAATAATAAAAAAAAAGTGCATCATAATGGTTTCTTCCTGACACGTGCACTTTGAACACATGGACTTGATGACAGTAAGAAGAAACAATTCTCTGAAAAGCAACTGTGAAAGAGTGTAACAAGCAGAAAAACAATGCCAACATACATGTTTGAAGAACTGCAGTTTCATGAATGAAACTTCAGACTGACTACAAATGTAAAATTGCCACAGTTCTTTATTGAAAACCCAACTGTGTTACACCATTAAACTAAATCGCGGGGAAGGTGAATTGTTGCATCCCTACAGCATACCAGTGTGCTTAGATTGAAAATGTCAAACATGTGTTGTGCTAAAGTTACGAAGAATTTATTATGTTTTGTTTTATTACATTACACCGGGCTTAGTAAGAGCCGACTGAAAGATTTTTCGTAATTTTATTTGCTTTTAAGCTAATTGAAAAAGAAAACATTTTTTCTATTTTTTTGTTTTGTTTTTAAGTTGTTGTTTTGTAATACACAAATCATTTATCACACCTAAATTGAGACCCAAAAATTGAGGTTCGAACTGAATAGTGAGGAAAGTAAATTATTGCATCCTTAGTGGAAATAGACGTCTAGACTTTTTTTAAAAATATACTTGCCTTTTTTTGTTTCAGTTCCAATTCTGTAGTTCTTTTACTTTGGTACCAACACACTTTTTGTTAAAAAGTAACAAACTTACCAGAGGATCATAGGCTTTGCAATTCTTGTCTTTTTAAAGAATGTGTAAACATTAGATGCAAAGATCTTTATATTCATTGGTGCTTTTAGTGTTTTGATGATTTTTTTAAAGAGCACTGTTACTGTCTTCACAGTGAATCTGTTGTCTCACATTTCTCATCCTTGTATTACTTTCTCAGTTTAAAAGAATCAAGCTGCTGCAGGTTTTTTTCTGTCTGTTATTTGGGTGATAAATAAAGGCAAATACTTTCTGATTTTAACTGAGTTTAAAAAGTTTAGCTAATTTTTGCAGAAGTCTGAAGGTGCATGGATCTTTTTGGGTGGTAGAATCCTGGTCTTGGCGACAGATCATGTGAGAAACGTCTTTAGAAGTTTGAAAAGAAAACTGAAGAAGAGAAACATGGCAGAACATACAATGTGACAGCATCATGTGGATGTGCAGAGTACGCACTTCTGTTCACATTTCAAGACCTAAAGAGGATGGGAAGAAGTCAGCAGATGCTTTTTTTTCCCATTGGTGAGAGCTTATGAAGAGACGCAGAGGCATGTCATGGACATGGCAGCACTGCTCTTAGACAGCATTCCATGAGATTTTCTAATAAAAGATTTGGACTTCCTGCTCACTAAGAGCTTCAGTGGTCCAGATGCACTCTGGCTGCAAACGTTTGCTAAAAGCTACACCAAAAAATGTCGTCCCTGCTGCAGTGAATACAACACCAGACAAACCTTTGCAGTTAGCGTACATATATCCTTCTGAAGCATCTTAATGTGTTCTCCTGGAATTCATCAATTTTTTCATGACAGCTCACCCACCCATATGGGCTCTGATGAAATTTTGAAAGAAACTAATTTGAACAACCACATAAGTTTACACCCAGATCTGTAATATCCAGCAGACGTTCCAGGACACTGTTTTAGTTAGAAAAGGTTATGGCTCTCTAATAATACACTCATGCGCTGGGAAAGATCTCAGACTGTAAATAAAAAAGAATCAAAAAAAGCTCTCACCTCCTTCATGCTCGTCTTTGTCGGCTTTAGAGGCCTTGTAGTATGTGATGCCCCTCACTACACCCGGTTGGTGGCCTACTGCCTTAGGTTTGACTGTAGGGTCAGGCTTGACTGACTTCTCCGGTTTAACAGCCTCTTTCTTTGGCTTGACTGGCTTTTCTTTGGGTGGTTTGGGAGGGGGTTTGGCAGCCACAGTCTTTTTGTTTGCTATTTTTCCTGCAACCTTGGTTTTCTCATCTCCAGTGTCCTGTAAAGAGATCAGACAATGTCAGGTCGCCTGAAGGTTATGGTTTGTGTTCATACCAAAGTGTAAGACTGCCTCATAAAGATTTGAGAAATTGGATAATTTGTACAAAAGTAGCAGAAAGTTTTATTGTCCTTTTTAGTGAACCAACAGAGGAAATTTTATTTTCTTTCATCATTCTCTTAGTAACGTCTCTTTTTTTGACAAACATGGGCTTTTTTTTTTTTTTACACCTAATATGAGGAATGACTGATGCTCTTTTTTTTGCCACGACAATGTTTGGTGCATTGTACGCTCACTTCTCAACAAAAAATGTGGCAGGACATCGCTGTTATCTTTTTTTATTATTATTCAGCAGAGCTTTGGTATCAAGATAATATACCTGCAGGGGAACAATAACATCCTGAAAAGTTTACAGGTAATTCTATTTTAGTCTAATAAATGAGCCTCAACACGCATGCTCACTCTGTTGAATTGATGCTTCAGGACTCGATGTGTATGCCTGTGACCCCGTGACCTAGTTTTGACACTTTAACAGGAAAAATCTGCATTCAAGAAAAGCAAAAGTGGAGGTTCTGTGTGGAGGTTCTGGTCTCATCCCTGCCTGGTCTGCGGACTGGGTGCCATTTAAAAACACCAAACAAACATTTATATTTTCTGCCAGTTGTAGGTTTTTACATTTTGGGATTCAGTGCACAGTGCAGCAAATGTCTGAAGTCCAAACAATGCAGTCGTCCTGAAATGTGTTTACGTGATCAGATCAAAAACACAACACACTCAGTGTAGCACCTCCTTCAACAAAGAAAGTAAAACTGCAAAATAGTAAAGTACTTTATTCAACTTTAATAAAAACAAGTACCAGAGAATGCTTACAAATACTCAAGTCAAACTAAAAACTGTTTGTTAAATAAAATATTTTTCAAAATAATTCAAAAGTATCTTTTTATTTTGTGATTGTCTGTGGTTAGAATAAATAAGACCATTAGCTTTTGCATTTTTTTGGTTTTGTAATAGTTCAGTGAGATGAGTCCAGCTGAAGTGGCTGGAGCCCATTTGAGGTTTTGGATCCCTGACCTAAGTCCTCCAGAAATGTGCCTGAGAAACCCTGGTAATTATAAAGTGCTTTGAGAATATTCTACTAAAGTCACTCAAGCATGTCATTGCTGCTGGTCTGTTGAAAACCAGTGACCAGAGGAAGCCGTCTCATGAGCATTTCACGTATCCTGGTCCAATTTGGAGCAGCCTAACACCTACTTCAGGATGCCATTTGTTGACTTCAGTTTACATTTTTACTCTGTAATTCTGCTACTGAAGCGTTATGACATGGGAGTGGCTGCACCACTGTTTCTGGATCAGGGACTGTCTCCCCAACAAGCCTTAAATAATAATACAAAAAAAAGAGAAGCTGCACATCATCCACAGTGACTGGGCGGTGTGTTCAGCCTGTTCAGCCCTTCACCACTCAAACAGCACTGTGAAGTTTGCAGAAAAAGATGCATGTCTCTTATTGAAGAATGATGGTTTTTATTACAGGAAAGAGATTTAACCCCAAGTTGTCCTGAAAATCCAACAGTCTAAGGGGTTTCTTCTAAACTTTTGGAGGAATGAACCTCTGCTCATGCAGGTGAAGACTCTGGATCAAGTAGAGACCATTAGGTTCTATGTCACATCTGACTTGCTGTGATCTCTGATCGCCTCTCCCTGGTAGAGGAAGCCCAATAAGCGAACATGACTGAGTGCAACAGAGAGGTTCAGGAGTTGAACTGAACAGGACAGAAAGGATTTGGTGAAAAGAACTGCTTAGGGGATGGACATAAATCATCACCCAGATCCATTTACTGTATATGTGAACTGGACCGAGTGAGTGTGACGTCACCCAGAGAAAATGACTAATGCCTGGCTCCAACAAATAAAGTAAATCCAGTCGGATTTTTTTCTGCAATTGGACGTTGCCAAGTTGGAGCCAGACGTCAACTGGAGCAGTTTAATAACAAGAAAGGGGATAAAATACCTCATGGCAGTTGCAGAAGACACTTTAGCAATAAAGTCCTACTCCAACTATATTTTTTTAACTATTGTAAGAGCTCTCAATGAACTTTTAATTAGAATGATCCAGTTTTTTTAGCCAAAAATCTGTCATTTTTTAGGACAAGTTTTCTGTATTTCAGCAGTATTTCTTTAGAAATTCGCCTCTGAGTTGTGGGCAGGACTGTTGGTGCAGAGCTACCCCGCCCTCTTCCACTCCCCTTCCTGTCGCTGAGAGCACTGTTTACGCATTCCTGTGCAAGTTTATAGCCTAAAGCTAACATTAGCTAAAAAAAAAAAGAATAAATAAATAGACGTCCCCTGCGACAGACTGGCGACCAGTCCTGCCTTCGCCCATGAGTAGCTGGGTCAGGCTCCGGCAACCCTGTGACCCCAAAAGGGATAAAGCGGTTTGGAAAATGAATGAAAAATAAATAGGCGAGCAAGCCTGAGCTTTTTCAAACGACATGTTTTCATCTGCTCCTGATCAACATGATTTGAAAAAAGAAATACTCAGAAACGCAGTTTTAATTTTAAACATGTCATCTATAATCAGAAAAAATGTTCAAGAGCATGTTAAAAACTCCAAAAACACAATTTTCTTCGGAGTGTGTCTTTAAAGAAATCATTTGACTACAGCAAAAACCCCAAGATCCTGTGCAACTGAACATTCTGTTAAGGGTGCCGTCCTTGTTGTCCAGAGCTGTTTTGTTACCAGTAAGTTTGTTTTTTAAAACAATTCCATCATTCTGATCTTCATTTTATTCTTCAAAACCAATGTGTACTTCCCATTGGTTGCTTTTTTTGACCTTTTTATTTATTAGAACTTTTGTAAGTTTCAACAGAGGGATATAAACAACTATCTCTGTGTGTACACTAACACAAACCACTTCCTACAGACACACATTCACACCCTACACTAAAGGCTGTGATTTGCAATATGCCATCATAACACCCTGTTGGACTTGACACTGTCATTACACTATAATATACTGTACCTCTTTTTGTACTGATGTTTTATGTGTTATGTTTTTAGATTTACGATTTAGCTACCGAGTGCTTAGCAGTATAGAGAAAATATCTGCCATCCCAAAAATCTTTAAAGGTTACATTTTTCTAATGTTATGGCCTCAACAATGTGCCAGGTCTTTTTTTTTTGTAAAGTCTGGAAAATAAACTTTGGAGATGAACAAAAATCTCTGCAGACCGCTACAGTCTTTGGTCGATGGAAACCAGTCATTACCTTATAGGCCACAACTTTGAATAATTTTCTTGAATTTTCTTGTACTCTGGAGTTTGGGAATATTGTTTATCTCTGTCTGCTACACTGAGGCAAATATTGGGATTAATCGTAGCTTGCACTGGAGAAGAGCCACAGGGGGAGTGGCTCGTGAAATTACAGGCAGCAGAGGAGAGCATTTTGGCAAGACGTGCTGCTTAAGATCTGTCGCAAAAAATAATTTGTGCTGTTTCAATATGGCAAAGATTTTGTTCAAGCTATTCCAAGTTGTGTTCTTTTTTAAAGTTCTGAAGTTGTGTATTTTAAATATTTAACTGAAGAAAAAGCTTGCATTTTTTGTATTAAACACAAATTTATGCATGTTAGATCAGAAGAACAAGTTTTTTACAAAATATTCACAAACTTAGTTTTTATACTTTAGTCACAACTACCCTTAAGCTGCATACACACCCTCAGAAAAATGCGCATTACAGCGGCCACTTCCAATATAACAGCGGCAACTTGACTGCAGAGATATGAAGCTGTTTCCAGTGTCAGCGGGAGGGGCAGTGTGACTGAATGCAGCATCAGCTGATATGATAAGAAGAACTGAAACAACACATGCCTCAGTGTGGCAGGGTCATATATTCTCCTAAAACTTTAAAAAGTTTATAGGTGTATTGATATCTTCTTTTTTCAAAAGAACTGTGAAAAGCTCTAAAAAAAATCAAGTGGTTTAAAACAATTTGTACAGACTGGACAATACTGGAATAAAATGGCAAAAGCGTTTAAAAATGTAATTCTGGTTTAACACAGTATGTGTCAACAATGAGAAAAAAAATGAAGGTTTAAGTTATAAAATTGGCATTCAAGAGCACAAGATGATTTAGAGCAAATTACAGCCAGTGTTTTGTTCTTTCCACAGACTTATGAAAATGCATGCATACTCTATAGTCATGTGACCTACCGACTTACATTTAGCTCATTTTGTTGACACATTGTAGTCTGGGGATGTAAGTAGAAGGCATTTCTCATGTGATTTTAGTGTTGTAGTCTTGCCAAAGCGCAGTGTGATTATTTTTCTGCTCACCTGCGCTTTGGCTTGAGATGAATCCTTCTGCAGGAGCTGCAGGCTGAGGCTGGAGATTTCCTTCTTGATGCTCATCATAATATTGGAGTAGTTCTCATATCTTTTAAACTGGTTGGTCAGGCTCGTCATGCTGTCTCGCACAAATTCATTCTCTCGTGTAAGGTTTTTCTTTATTGTCTGAAAGCGACAAAAAAAAAAAAACCAACAACTTCTGAAATAAACAATGTCAGAACAAAAAAAAAAAGAATCTCCTTAATTTAATTATTTTCTTTATTATATTTAAACTGTCTCTTCTTACCTCTTCCAAGCTGTTCATCTGCGAAACCACTCTGTTGATGTAGGAGTGAACTTTCAATAGATCCATGCTAAAGAGGGTTCCCTCGAGGAGATCCACCATAGAATGAAGCTGGTTGTGACATAAAAGAAGAGGAAAACATTTTTCATTAACTTTAAGCACAAACTTGACAGCTCAATTAATATTTTTTACATTTTTTACATTGGTTGTTTTTAAAACACTGCTTTCGAAAAGTAAGTGCATGGCTTACTATTTAGATCTCATAGGACAAGTCTTTCTTGCTTGGCACATTTTGTTCGTTGCAGGGTAATAGGCTATTAAAAGTTTTTCTTTAACACTTGAGTTTGACACTTTGGAACTGGTTTTCCTTTATAAATTATCATGTTTGTGGTTATTAATTGGACTGTTGTGGTGCAGAGTTAGAGCAGTCGACTGATCGGAGGATGGCCGGTTTGGTTCAGTCTTTGCCCATGCCCATGTGTCGAAGTGTCCTTGGGCAAGACACTGGTGGAGGTTAGTGCCATTGTAAAACCATATTCAAACCTCCCTCTGCAATGTGCATTCAAAAGGCTACTTCCAATGAAAAGTCCTTCCGCGCTCAAAACTTGCGATGACGCGTAGCTACACAAGTTACCACAAACGTTTTCAGGCTCTATGTACAAAACACACAGCCATTGAACGCACGTTATGAGTTAAACCTGGTTGACCAATCAGGGGCATAGATCTGGTAGTGACATTAACTGCATCCCCTTTAATTCACAGATGTACCAACTATTTGAACATTGATTATAGAGGAGAAATTAATAATTGCAGTTTGTGCCCAGTTGTTCTATGACACCAAGTCTTTTCTATATTGGAATAGAGCTGTGAAAGAAAAATTTGGGATATTTGGATTGCTTTGACTTTTCGAACCAAAGGTCTTCCAACTGTAGGTGGCAGACATGCTAGTAAACAGTAGCAAAAGAACAAGAAGATGAAACCCCTCCCTACTTCACCAGTGTGAACAGCGTGGACTAAATGCATGCCAAATGCCCGGTGTGTACATGGCTTCAGGCAGCGGAGCCACCATTAGTGTGTGAATGGGTGAATGCGACTGTGACTGTCAAGCGCTTTGGGGCCTTCAAGTACGGTAGAATAGTGCTATACAAGTATAAACCATTTACTATTTAATTGTCAAAATGTAAATTATACTTTAGGTATGTTCAGAAGTGCATGTAGATGTACCCAAAAATATTTTTGCTTTGATTTTTGTCTGCCAGCAATTAAACTCAGTTGAATTGTCAGGCTCCTTTCAATGCTTTATTATTGAAAAAAAAAAAACATTGTATGAAGGTAATCAAGGCAAAAATCTAGTCAGATATAAGAAAAGCTTTAAAATAAATGTTGGTATTACTGTCCAGTAGAAGTACTCTTTAATCTGGTTGGATGCAAAACCTGAACCATCTCTTTGTGCTCATTTTGTTCCTAAAGTCTAGTGTGCTTTTCTCTTAGGCATGCAGAACTTCTAACGTGATGCAGAGCGTATAATTTAGATTTTGTAGTTTGAAGTACTGTAGCTTTATTCACACCGACAGTAAAATGTGCCTTTGTAACACTTTTTTCTATCATGTTGTTCTGTAGGAGCTGCTGTTCTTTTCACTGTTACTCAGCTTTATGATCTCTTATGGTGAAAACTGATGTAAAAAGAGTTTTGCAAATGAATTAAAACAATGAGACACAAACAAGACTATGTATTATAATCAGCAACTCTGTAGGTTAAACAGATTTTTATACACAAACCCATACAGTGTGTTTTGTGTATGTCTGAGTGTGTGCATGTGACTGAACTAAAATGCATAAACTGTAAAAAAGTGTAGTACTGTAAATATTTAAATAGAACCAACTTGAGCTGCAAATAGTTTCTTGAAGTGTAGATGTTCTGCTTAATGTCCTCTGTTGTCATGTAAACTAAGGAAAGAGGAACTGTTCACAGGCAGGGCTGTAGAAACTAGAGGAGTGAAGCCGATGAGTCACACCATGAAGTTATGGGAAAGAGCAGTGGAAGCTAGACTGAGGTCAGCAGTGAATATTTGTGAGTAACAGCATGTGTTCAACTATCACATTTCTGTCAATAATTGCACAAGCTTAATGAGGCTTTTGCCGAACTGTCCTCTGCCTCGTAAATCTAAGCTCCTGTGTTAGCAGAACTGTTCTCTGCAGTTTAGACTCGTGAGAGTGCTCCCTCCACCACTCTGCTCTGGACAGATTATTTCAGGCTAGCAGATTTTAGTGAGTCTTTCTCACAGTTAGGAAGTTAAAAACTTCCTCTAATTGTTTGATTCTAAAGCCTGTTTCTTTCTAACAGTCTGTTTTTAATTGGATATTTTATTTGGCTTTCCACAAAAGCGTTAATAGGTTGATGGACCAAACTTATTTCAGTTCTCTCTTTTTATAACAAAAAAACTGCATTGTTTTAATATATTGACATCTTCTTCAAACAATCTCTCTAACAACTTTTTGGAATTATTCAGAAAGCACAAAAATCTCAAAAATGGTTATGAGAGTGCATTAAAAATGAAAGATAAAAACAAAAGTCAATCATCTGTATCATATAGAAAATAAATAAAGCATACTGTATGTCAAATGTACTTTTATGGCAGAGGTATACGCATACTTTACATTAAAAATTTGCATTATTGTACAAGTTACTTTAAATATGTAATTTTTAAAAAGTAATCAATTACTTTTAAGCATTACATTCTATGAAATGTCTTCCACCAAATGACACTTGCATAAATCATGGGTAATATCAAAATTCCTGCAAAAATATAGAAAAAAAAACTCCTCTGTGAATAAAATAAATTTACAAACATCATGCAGAGCATTTTAAATTTAAAATCAGGTGAGACGTAGATAATCACTACTAACAACAACAAAAATTATTTCCAATAATGATAAGGTGAAAATCCAAGGAAAGATGATTGATTCACAGACAATAGAAAACGTGTAAAGACTTTATGTTTACTTAAAGACATGACAAATTGATTAATGCTCTTGTTGTTATGATTGTGTTGTCTTTTATTCCTGATGGTCACAACACAAAATTTTCATTAAACAAAGTTTAGACTGGTTTATAATTTCAGAGGAAGGCGCTGGTGAGAAGGAGCATTAGTGGAAGAGCATGTCGTTTGAAAGTAAATGTAGGAGGGGAAAGAGTATCCTGGCTTGAGCAGCGAAAATCCAAAAACTACTAACGATAGTTGGAATCTATGGATGCGTTTTTGTGGAGGACAACAGAGAGAAGAGTTGCCGTAATCAACACAGGAAATTGACAAGGCTGTGGACAGAAGCAGAATGGGGTTGAGGGAAGGGAAAAGGAAGTAGAAATGTTGCTTTGTTTTGTTATTGACTTGAGGTTTGAATAATCGAATGCTGTAAGGGGTGCCACCCACACTCTTAGCTTGAGGGGAGGGGAAGACTGGAAAATTAGCCAGAGAAGTCTTCAACTTTAGTGGAGTTAGTGCAGATAAAATCAACTTAATTTTTTGTCATTTTATTAATTTGAGAAAATCTGAGACAAGCATGAATTGATTGTCCAGTAAACACTTGATGGGAGAGAAACTGGTAGAAAGGAAATCTAATATCTGGAAAGACAGAGCTAGATGCTATCCAAAAATCAGTAAGAAATATCTATTCAATTTACCAAAAAAGAAAAAGAGGGAAGAAATACTTGATAAATACAAGGGATCCTAGGACTAAGCTTTGAGTGCCACCTGAAGTGATGAGGGAGGGCTGATCTGTGAAGGTTTTAAGGTGGAAAACTGAGAACAAACTAACAAATATTAATGAAACAACTGCAGGGGGACGGGGGTGATACAATTAAGAAAATGCAATGGAAGAAGATATTTGGTTTTAAAAGTGCACTAAGGTTAAAAAGGATGAGAATGAAATGGCCATCAGGTGATTTTATTGAGGGCAGTTTCTGGGCAAGATGGACCAAAACGTAAACTGAAATTTTCCATCAAGAATATCTTTGATTAGACAGAAAAGGAGTTGAGGTCCAATACTTTCTTTTCAATTATTTTGGAGAGGAGCAGTAGGTTGGAGATGGAGCAAAGAGCATTGAAAATAAAGGAGACACTGCTGTTGTGTAGAAGAGGATGAGGACAGGACCAAGAGGGAGCTGTCAGGAGGGGACTGAGCTGACATGTTGAAATATTTGATTCACAGAAGAGTTTTAACATTTCTGCAGAATGTTAGATGCTTGGAACTGAATGGTGTGTTTGATAACAGAGGTGGTTCAGACGCAGAGTAATGTTTGGCCAAAGAGCAAAGTTATGTGGATTTTAGTATTGAATGAATTGAATTGGATTTTGAGGAATGAAGGTCAGCAGCAGAAAGGGTATCTGTGTGTAAACGAGAGAAATTCAGGAACAATAAAGAGACAGAAAGCAGGAATGAATCCACCAGAGGAACTGCTCATATCAGATGTTTTGGGAATAAAGCAGATTGAGATGTTTGGACAGAGGAGGAACAGTGATGATGTTGGTCAAAGGAGGATGAGGTTAAAACCAAAGACCAAAGAAATGGTTCTTGGTTGAGTAGAAGGACATGAGGATGATTGGCTTAAGTGAGGACAATACAGAGAATAGGAATAGCTGATAATCTGATGTGGCAAACTCTAAATGGAGCAGCCAATGCCAAAAAGAAATGTCTACCTAATTTTAAGAACTGGGAAGAAAATGTATCATTTTTTTATACCAAAAACATAAAGTCAAAACACTGCAAAAGATATCATCCTTTTGTTGTGTAAATGTAAGTAATACTGGGCAGCTTTTGAATACAGAGACTTAAAAAGTACATTTTCTTTGCAAAAGGAGCAGTAAGAAGTTTTGATGTTCAAACATTTACTTTTTGTTCAGTGTCCTTACCTTCAGCAATTCAGGCGCCTGTTTCTTAAGCTTGTCCATCTTCCACTCATTCTCACAGGGGTTGAGAGAGGATGGAGGAGCCGTGCATGAGCACTTACAGTCCGACCCAGAGCTGACTGTCTCTACTGTGTAAAAGTCCTCAACGCGCACGCTACCGCTGCGCAGTCGCAGACAGGCGTCCTTGCTGAGGGGCCGCATGATGCACTTACAGCGGCAGTCAGAGCCTTCTGATGTCATTCGCACAGGCTCAGTCTCCCCAAAGATCTGGAAGACACAGTATGAAAAATTAACTTCTTAGAAGTTTTTTTGGATGCAGCAATTTGGGAAAGTTTTTTTTTTTTTTTTTGGTGACACTGATTGATCATAAAGACTCACTGACCCCTTTATTAGGCTCACCTGTCCACCTGCTCGTTAAAACAAATTTCTAACCAGCCAATCACATCGCGACAACTCAGTGCATTTAGGCATGTAGACATGGTCAAGACAATCTACTGCAGTTTAACCCAAGCACCAGAATAGGGAAAAATGGTGATTGAAGTAACTTTGAACATGGTTTGGTTGTTGGTGCCAGGTTGATCTACTGGGATTTTCACCCACAACCCTCTCTAGGGTTTACAAAGAATAGTCCAAAAAAGAGAAAATATCCAGTGAGCCGCAGTTCTGTGGGCAGAAATGCCTTATTGATGCCAGAGGTCAGACAAGAATGGCCAGACTAATTCCAGATTATAGAAAGGCAACAGTAGCTCAAATAACCACTGGTTACAACCGAGGTCCAGAAGAACATCTCTGAACCCACAACACGTCCAAACTTGAGGCAGATGAACGACAGCAGCAGAAGAACACACGGGTACCACTCCTGTTAGTTAAGAACAGGAAGCTGAGGATGACATTCACACGGGATCACTAAAACTGGACAATAACACACTGGAACACTGATGTGTTTCAATTTCTGCTGCCACATTCAGATGGTCGGGTTAGAATTTGGCGTCAACGACATGAAAGCATGGATCCATTCTGCCTTATATCAACGGTTCAGGCTGATGGTGGTGGTGGTGTAATAGTGTGGGGGATATTTTCTTGGCACCCTTTAGACCCCTCAAATAATCATGGTTACAACACCACAGCCTACCTGAGTATCGTTGCTGACCACGTCCACCCCATGACCACAGTGTACCATCTGATAGCTACTTCCAGCAGGATAAAACGCCATGTCATAAAGCTGGAATCATCTCAGACTTGTTTCTTGACAATGAATTCACTGGACTCAAATGACCTCCACAGTCACCAGATCTCAACCCGATAGAGCACCTTTGGGATGTGGTGGAACGGGAGATCAGCGTCATGGATGTGCAGCCGACAAATCTGCAGCAACTGTGTGATGCTGTAATGTCAAAGTGGACCAAACTCTCTGAGGAATGTTTCCAGAACCTTGTTGAATCTATTCCACCAAGGATTAAGGCAGTTCTGAGACAAAAGGGGTTCAACCCGTTATTAGCTAGGTGTGTCTGATAAAGTGACCAGTGATTATAAACACAAGACTCTGCATTGTCAGAATACAAACTGTGATAGATGAAGAAAGACCGAAAGGTGAGCTGGGAGTGAGATGCTGTGAGTATCGCGAGAACCGACGAGACGTGTGTGGTGAGTAAACTTGGCGGCGCGAAAGTGGTTGAACAAACATTTCCGTCTGCTTTTCTCTTTCCACCATATAAGTAATAATTATAACAATATTCATTAAACCTCTAAAAAGATTATTAAGTCCTTGACAGCCTGGAGGACCTGGAGAGCTTCATAGACGAGTGTTACAATACCTTCGTCATGGGGAAGACAAACACCACCACTCCTTTCTCCAAACGCGGCCGTCCTGAAGACTCTCCCGGGGCCGCTTCTTCTCCAGGCAGCGGCATCAGTGAAATCCTGGAGTCGATTGATAAGGAAATCTTTCCAGCCTTGATTGCCGCCTGAACCTGCTGGAGATTCTCCATAAAGAGTTCCAAGGCCTGCGAGAGTCCCTGGAGTTCAGCCAGCAGCAAGTGCAGGAGCTCGCAGCGGAGAACCAGGCCCTCAGAGAGACCGTCCAGACTCTGAGCAGCGACACCGCTCGTCTCTCTGAGGAGAACCGCTCCATCAAGGAAACCCTCCTGGATCTTCAGGCGAGGAGCATGAGGGACAACCTGGTCATCTCTGGGATTCCAGAGGAGGCGGGAGAAGACCCGGAGGCCACGGTGAAGTCCTTCATGGAGGTCCAGTTGAAGCTCCCCAAGGAGGAGGTCCAGAAGATCTCCTTCCATAGAGTGCACCGACTCGGAGGAAGGAGGTCTGATAACCAGCGTCCGAGACCCATAGTGGCTAAATTCGAGCACTACAAACAGAAGGAGCTGGTGAGGAGCCGCGGCCGGGAGCTGAAGGGAACACACTTCAGCGTCAACGACCAGTTCCCGGCGGAGATCCTCCGGCGCAGGAAGATCCTTTTCCCGCTGAGGAGGAAGCACCTCACCGCCGGGTCTCGAGCGGTTGTCTCAGTGGACAAACTCTTCATTGATGGACGGCTCTTTCGGGACCCCAAGATCACCCCGTGGCTGCGCTGAAGACCCTCAGATGCTGCGATCTGAACCTCCATAATGCGCTGATGAAACCGATTTAACTGATTTAAATTAATGGAAAATCAGCTCATCAATCATCCACACCTCCATCTCGTTAAATCAGTTATTTCTCTCCTCTCTCATGTTTATGTTGTTTTATTGTGTTTGTTTTTTCTTGTTTTTCTTTTCTCTTTTCCTCTTTTTATTCCCCCCCTCTTCCCCCCTCCTCCTCCTCATATTTAAATCAACTAAAGGCAACACATCCCTGGTAAGTACCCATTTACTCATGCACGAGACATGCGCGCGCACGTACACGCGATCCCGCACACACTTGCTGACACACCAGAAACACCTCACATAGGCTCATATAGGACACATACAACAAGCCACTCACACAGCCAGGAAACATTCACGCGCACAAGCACACAGCGCTCCTCTGCTCATTGGTCAGCGGGCACGCGCACAGGACTCACAGACGCACGCGCATTACTTAGCATAACACTCTCTCTGTCAGTGTAGTCATGTCCAGTCTGAACATCTTTAGCTGGAATGTGCGTGGACTTGGCTCTGGGCCAAAGAGGCTGAAAGTTTTCAACCATCTGAATGATCTAAAAGCAGATCTAGTTTTACTGCAGGAGACCCACTTATCCAGATCAGCTGATCATCTCCTGTGCTGCTCACAATTCCCATTCATCTACTCAGCTAGTTACAACTCCAAACAAAGAGGAGTTGCTATTTTGATGAATAAAAATATGACTTTTACTCATAAGGACACAATTGTTGATCCAGAAGGCAGATTTGTAATTATTAACATATCAGTTCAGAATAAAGATTTTTGTATAGCCAGTATCTATGGTCCCAATGCTGATGAATCCTCCTTCTTTCACAGATTCTTCACCTCACTTTCGGTTCACTGTGACTCCACAATAATTATAGGAGGAGACCTCAACTTGGTCCTTGATCCTGAACTTGACAGACTCAGCACAGCAGGACAC
This sequence comes from Adrianichthys oophorus, assembly GCA_036245035.1. Classification (NCBI taxonomy): domain Eukaryota; kingdom Metazoa; phylum Chordata; class Actinopteri; order Beloniformes; family Adrianichthyidae; genus Adrianichthys; species Adrianichthys oophorus. The sequence goes on along the minus strand of BSAI01000189.1, from coordinate 1,996,412 downwards.
CAGCGCACATGGCGTTCTGCAAGTATTTTGAAGCAGTACATGGATGAGTTGGGTCTCTGCGACGCTTGGCGCTCATGTCATCCAAACGCTAAAGGGTTCACTTTCTTTTCTCCAGTTCACCACTCACAGTCTCGCTTAGACTATTTATTAGTCAGTAATTCTCTTTTAAAAGATATCAAGGATTCCAACATTCATCCAATTATCATTAGTGATCATGCACCAGTTTCTGTAAATATTTCTAGAGATCTACCCACACCTTCTGGCTTAACCTGGAGGTTTAACACTTCGCTGTTAAAAGATCAAGAGTTTATTCAATTCTTTAAAAAAAGAGTGGGCAACCTTCCTAGAATTTAATGATACTCCGGATATTTCACCATGTGTTCTTTGGGAAACAGCAAAAGCAGTGATGAGAGGAAAAATTATTTCTTATTCAACAAATAAAAAACACAAAGAGAAAGCAGATTTATTAGAAATAGAAAATGAAATCAAAGATCTAAAGGCTGCTTTTGCTGCTTCTGCACAAGAACACATTCTGGGAGATCTGAAAAACTTAAAGCTTCAGTTAAATGACATCATCAATAAGCAAACACAATTCCAAATACAAAAACTTCGACTCGAAAATTTTGATAACTCAAACAAATCGGGTAAATTTTTAGCTTAAAATTAATAAAGAAAAATCAACAATTACCTCTATTATGGACCACACAGGAACTGTCACTCACGAACCGGTTAAAATCAATAAAACGTTTAAAGATTTTTATAAAAACCTATACACATCACAGGTCAATCCATCAGAACAAAGTATTAACTCATTTCTTAATAATGTAACTCTACCCAGATTAAATGAGGATCAAAGCTCAAACTTAGACTCTCCGCTCTCATTGGCTGAACTTCATGAAGCTCTTTTGCTGATGCCCAACAACAAAGCTCCAGGGCCTGATGGCTTTCCTGCTGAGTTTTATAAAGAATTCTGGGAACAGCTGGCACAAACTTTTTATAAAATGGTTACTTTTATCAAGGAAAGCCAATCACTGCTACCTCACATGAATTCAGCTAACATAATCCTCCTTCTCAAACCAGAAAAAGATCCCACAATTCCTTCAAGCTATCGCCCCATTTCTCTAATCAATGCAGATGTAAAAATTATTTGCAAAGCCCTCGCGCAGAGAATAGAAAAAAATCACTCCTCGCATAATTCATCATGATCAAACTGGATTCATTAAAGGTAGACACTCAAGTGATAATGTCCGCAGACTTGTTAACATAATAGATTTTGCTACTATTAAAAACCAGGAAACAACCATACTCTCATTGGATGCTGAAAAAGCATTTGACAGAGTAAACTGGAAGTTCCTCATTGCTGCCCTCTATAAGTTTGGGTTTGGGGAATCCTTCATTGATTGGATTAAAATATTATATCACAACCCAAATGCATCAGTCAGAACTAACAAACAGACTTCTGACAGGTTTTTTCTTGGTAGAGGGACCAGACAGGGTTGTCCACTGTCCCCCTCTCTTTTTGCTATATTTATTGAACCTTTGGCTGCAACAATAAGACAGCGTGAGAGCATTAAAGGAATTACAACAAAATACAGTAATCATAAAATTAGTCTTTATGCTGATGACATATTACTTTTTCTAAACAATTCACATTCCATTAGTGAAACAACAACAATTATTAATGAATTTTCCTCTATCTCAGACTACTCAATTAACTGGAACAAATCAGTTTTATTGTCACTGAATGGTAATGCCGAGCAAACGACCTCAATCCCAGTCAAATCAGGCAATATCAAATATCTAGGTATTTATTTCTCCCCGAAACTATCAGAACTGGTGCAACTAAACTACACCCCATTACTGAAAAGTATACAGGATGATCTAACCCGCTGGGTCAACCTGCCTCTGTCACTCATGGGTAAGATAGCCACAGTAAAAATGAACATTTTACCCAAAGTTAATTATCTGTTCTCAATGATCCCCACACAACCACCACTAAAATGGTTCAAAACATTAGACTCTGCCATATCCAGCTTCTTATGGAACAATAAACCTGCAAGAATTAGTCTAAAAACTCTGTTGGTCGGGGATCTGGTCTGGCCCCTGGGTGGGGCAAGCGCGGTGCATTTGCTCCAGGAAAAGCCTACCATGGCGGGGTCTGGGGGGAGCGGGCCAGGGGGAGGGATTTTCGTGGGTAAGAGGGGGGGTCCACCACCAGTATGGGACCCTTGAGGCTTCCTCGGGCCCGCTGGTACCTGACCAGGCAGCCACAGGGGCGGTGCTTGGGGGGGGGAGGGCTGGGGCTTGCGCCTGGGGGCTGGCCCCCTCTTGGCTCCTCTCTCTTTGTGTGGGGTGGGGGGTGTGGGGCCTGGGGGGTCGGCTTTCGGGCGGTGGGGCCTCTGCCCTGGGGAGACTTGGGCCCAATGCTGGAGGGGGCGGGGGGACAGTTGTTTCACCATCGGGGGTCAGTCTGGTAGCTTTCCCCGACCTCCCCTCCTTCCTCATACGAACACTTATTAGGTTGGAGGGGGGGCGTGCTTGCGGAATACCTCGAGGGGCCGATCCACTTGGCAGTGGTCCCCCCTCCCATGGTCTCCGCACAGTTTCGCCCCCTTCTCTTGGTTTTAAATGCACCTTAGACACGTAGGACCCTTGGTGGGGGGGGTGCTGGGACATCACTGCCAGCAAGCAGGAGATGTCCTCATAGTGCTCTACCCTCCAATTTTAATTGCACCGTAGACATTTAGGGTTCCTTGGTAAGAGGGTGATTGGACATCTCTGTAAGCAATCAGGAGATGTCCTCAGTGCCCTGCTCGCCAATTTTAACTGCACCCTTTGTTACACACACCCTTCAACCACAAGAAAGACACCTCAACATACACACACACACACAAATACATTACACAAGGAAGGTGGGACTACTGATCTTCTGTCTCCTACCCCATCCCCGGTGGGGGGGAACAGGACCTTCAGCAGCGGCGGCCTTGTCTCTTGGGTGTCGGCCTCCTGGGCCCGGCGGCCCCCTCCCCACGCAGGGAGAGGGATCCCTCAGTCCTCTGGCAAGTCCATGAGCGGGGGATCATATTCCACCTGAGCCTGGAGGGTGTCTGTGTCCTTGTGGTGCGGGTTCTGGTCCTTACCCTCGGGTGCCGGGCCCCTTCTAAGTCACAACATAGGATAGCCTGGTCAGGCTATGTACTCCTTCGGGGACCCCCACTTCTCTTGGTCATCCCTCCTCTAGGTGGGGGTAGCTGACCCCCGCTGTGCTCTCTTCTGGATCTCCGCAACTGCCTGGAGCTTCGGTGCAGGTCTTCCTTGGGGGGCCCTGGCTCGTACCCGGGGCTGGGGTGGGGGGATGCTCAGAACTCCTGGGTGGTGGTGGGCGGCTTGTCTAGGGTGGTGGGGCTCTCGGGGGTGGGTCCCCGTGCTGGGCCACCTGGCGCCGTGGGAGGGCTGCTCTCCTGGCTGGGCTGGGCCTTGCGTTCTGCGCTTCCGTACCTCACTGCACTCGGGTGTTGGGGGCCCATGTGGTGGTCCTGCGGGCCCTGGACTGGGTGCTTGGCCGGGCAGCCTGGCGGGCGGATCTCCTCCGTTGACCCCACAGTATGGGTGCGGGGGCGGGCCCTGGTCGGCGCTGTGGCCTCGGCGGGGGTCTTGGTGCGGGGATGTCTGGGAGCTCTCCCTCCTTTTTTTTTTTTCTTTTCTTTTCATTCCTTCATCCACTTCAGCTTAACATAACATTCACCTGAGCACAGGCATCAGCTCACCTTTGCACCTTCAAATGGTGTGCGTGTCAGAAGGTAGTGCTTTGCATGTGTTGGTTGGTATGCACAAGTGTGTGTGTGAACTGGATGTGGACAAGTTTGTGAACACTCTTGGAGCCGGCAGGTATTTTTGTGGCAGCTGAGTGTGTGGACAGGCCCCGCCCATTTTAGACCAACATTCACTATTTTAATGGGTATAAGCTCCAGCATTTTGTTGCCTGTAGATTCGCAACTCTACTTTCCCTTTCCATTAGTCATCCTCTAAAATCTATTATCCCCCCCCCCCCCCCCCCC
>BSAI01000189.1:1861791-1967354 GCA_036245035.1 Adrianichthys oophorus | reverse complement strand
GGGACTTAAGTTGACACTCGAGCTGTTTTGTGTGAAATAAAGTCCTGTTGTTTAATTAGTGGTCCAATAAACGAGGAAATTTAAAGGACAAAAGCAACTGGTGTTGTCCTCAGCACCATCTCAAACCTACGATTGTTTAAAAGGAAGCAACATTTGCAGAGTAGTCTTTTTTTGTGCAGTAATTATAGATGTTTTAAGGCGGTAAAATTTCTTACTATACACTTTATACTCTGAAACAGACGTTGACATTTTCACACTTTCTCATTTGCTTGAACTCTCACAAAGATCAAACTTACAAACAAATAAAGTGTATAAATCTAATGGTGAGCTAACATTTGTGTAGATTTGGCAAACTGAATGAATTATGGCCAGGAGACAAAGCATTGAGGAGATAGATTGACAATAATCTACAGCCAATTAGGGGTGCAGAACAAAAGGCTTGGCAAAAAAAATGGAAAATTGCATTTAAAAAAACTAAAACAGCGAGACCGCTACAGGCGAACCGCAAAATCCATCCATCCATCTATCCATCCGACCGACCGACATCAGAGGCCTGGTAGCTTGAGGGTCCTGCGCAGTATCTTATCTGTTCCTAGCACTGCGCCTTTCTGGACTGAGATGTCTGAGGTCTTTCCAGGGATCTACTGTAGCCACTCCCTCAGTTTGGGGGTTAGAGCCCCAAGTGCTCCAATTACCACGGGCACCACTGTCACCTTCACTTTCTAAGCCTTCTCCAGTTCTCTGTTGTTTTATCCACCACTACAGTGTCTGGTTGGTTCACCATAACCATCCTGTCCGTCTGTATCTGGAAGTCCTACAGGATCTTTGCTCTCTCATTCTCTATCACTTTCAGAGGTGTTTCCCATTTTGACTTTGGGGTTTCCAGTCCATATTCTGCACACATGTTCCTGTATACTATTTCAGCCACTTGGTTGTGGTGCTCCATGTGTGATTTCCCTGCCAGCATCTTACACCCTGCAGTTATGTGCTGGATTGTTTCAGGCACCTCTTTGCACAGCCTACAACTTGTCTTGTCTGGTGTGGTAGATCTGAGCCTCTATCGCTATGGTGCTCAGGGATTGTTCCTGTGCTGCCAGGATGAGGGCTTCTGCGCTGTCCTGTAGGCCAGCCTTTTCTAGCTATTGGTAGGACTTCTTGATATCAGCCACTTCATTTATGGTTCGGTGGTACATCTTATGCAGGGGTTTGTCTGCTGTCCATTGCCTGAGACATGCACTGAACACACTGTCAGTTTGGGCCTTGAGCTTAATGTGTTCATACATCTTGGATGTTTCATCCTGCTAGTGGCTTCTACGCTCACTAGTCCTTGGCCTTCTTCCTTGCAGCTACTATACAGTCTCAGAGTGCTGGATTTGGGATGGAACCCTCCATGTATGGTAGGAGCTTCCGTGTCTTAACATCCGTAGTCTGTATCTCTTCCTTCGGCCATCTGATTATTCCTGCAGGGTATCTCATGACTGGCAGTGCGTAACTATTTATTGTCCGGTTCTTGTCATTGAGCTGGCTTCTCAGGACTTGCCTTACTCGTTGGAGGTATTTGGCTGTTGCAGCTTTCCTTGTTGCCTGCTCCAGGTTGCCATTTGCCTGTGGAATGCCAAGGTACCTGTAAATGCCCTCAATGTCTGCTATTGTTCCTTCTGGGAGTGAGACCTCTTCAGTGTGGACTACCTTGCCTCTTTGTTACCATCTGACTGCATATAAAAATATCCACATCACACCACCAGGATCTACAGTACTGACATTGGGATGCCATTCGGGCTTGAGAAATATATATATATATATATATATTCGACATTTGTGTTTGCTGGTTCAATTCACATTTGATGTTGCTAACCTCATAAAGTTCAGCCCACTGTTGTTTTTCCACATCAAAATAATGTAAAGGGAGCATTATTGGATCATTCTACCACACTGTATGGTCACATCTTTGCTAAATTCAAAGTGTTTCCACATATTACTGCAATGATGATTGTTCATTGCTGCATGACATGTGTGTTGTTGGGTGTGATGCGCTTGGTCTTTTTTTGTTTTTGTAGTAAAATAAACATACCATATTTCAATCCAAATGGTATTTTTCAATATTGATTCAGTTATTTCAATATTATTTGATTATTTATATCATTTTGAATCAATTTTTTAATGGTATGTTTCGATTCTGCCTTAGACAGATCAATCTGGTTCGATTTGTAGGAATAGAAATCAGTTCATCAATTAAGTCGATAAGCTGTTACCTCCCAATTATTCAATGTTACTATCTGTTTGCTCAGACAGTGACTGTTGCGATTTCAATCTTGGTTAAAAGAGAAACAAAATTATCTTTTTTTTTTCCAAGTAACTACTTTTCAAATTAAAATTTAGCAATCCAATGCTTTGAATTATATTACTACATTTACAGTGGGGATCGACAGTTTGGGCACCCCAGGTAAAATGTTCTATTATTGTGCATAAAGAACCTGAGGAAAATTTGAAAAAATCTCCTAAAGGCATCAGTTTACAGATGAGACATCCTTTTAACTTGTAAAAAAATAGGTTTTATTTCCATTATTTACCCTTTCAAAATTACAGAAAACAAAATAATGGTGTGTGCAAAAGTTTGGGCACCCTGCAGAGTAGGCGAGTATCACAGCTTGTAAAGGCTTTTTGTCTCCAGCCAAGAGTCTCTCAATTCTTGTTGAGGTTTCTTCATCCATTCTTCTTTACAAAAGTCTTCCAGTTCTTTCAGATTTCTGGGATGTCTGTTACGCTCTGCTCTTTTCAGGTCTATCCATAGATTTTCAATAATGTTGAGGTCAGGTGATTGGGAAGGTCACTGCAAAACCTTCAGTTTCTGTCTCTTAATGTAAGACAGCATGGATTTGGAGGTGTGTTTAGGATCATTATCCATGTGTAGAAGTCATTCTCTCTTCAAATTTAACTTTTTCACAGATGGCATCAAGTTTGAGTCCAAAATTTGCTGAAATGTTTCCTGTGCTCCTGGCTGCGATACAAGCCCAAAGCATGATTGATCCACCCCCATGCTCAACAGCTGGACAGAGGTTCTTTTCATTAAACTATGGACCCTTTCTTCTCCAAACGTACCTTTGCTCATTGCAGCCAAAAAGTTCCATTTTAACTTGGTCGGTTTGTGTATATGTTCATTTGTGAACTTTAAATGTTGAATTTTGTGGTGAGGACGTAGAAGATGTTTTCTTCTGATGACTCTTCCATGAAGACCATACTTGTACAAGTATCTCTTGACAGTAGAACAGTGTAGCACAACTCCAGAGTCTGCAGGTCTTTCTGGAGGGATGGTGCAGTCAAACATGGGTTTGATTTGCTTTTCTCACAATCCTGCGAGCTGCTTTGTCTGAGATTTTTCTTGATCTTCCAGATCTTGCTTTAACTTCCACTGTTCATGTTGACTGACATTTCTTAATGACATTCCCACCAGAGGATATTGGGATCTGAAAAGGCTTTACTATCTTCTTATAGCTTCTCCTGCTTTGTGAGCATCAACTATTTTCAGTTTCATTGTTCTGGACAACTACTTGGAAGAACCCACAATGATGATTGTTGGGTTAAGGTCAGGTGACTCTGATTATTTTAAATCTTTGAGACTGAAATCACCTGGTCTTTGCAAACATTGATTGTGAACAATCCATGACACTGTTAGGTCTCAGCTTTTTCAAAGAGGGGGGGGTTCATACTATCAATGCTGCGGCATGCCCAAACTTTTGCACACATAATTATTTTGTTTTCTGTTATTTTTAAAAGGTGGAAATAAAGCCTATTTTTTGACACATTAAAAAATGTCTCATCTGTAAACTGATGCCTTTAGGAGAGTTTTCAATCTTTCCTTGGGTTCTTTATGCACAATAATATAACATTTTACCTGGGCTGCAAAACTTTCAATCCCCACTGTAGCTGTCAGCCATACAATTAAAAACACAATCAAACACAATCATTGGATTAATGGCGATTCAAAACTTTAATAGTTAACCAGCACTATTTGGTGCCTTTCTGATCCTCTTTACTTTATATGGTGGGCCGATTCTGTATTGTAACCTAGAGAGGGAGGACGGAAAGAAATTAATTGGTAACCCAAGAGGACAATTTTGAATAGATCACAGCTTTTACTCTGTAAGCTTTTGGACCACCAGAATTGGCTGATAAAATAATTGCAGATCAGTTTTCATTTCACAAACCTTGCGGTCAGTTGTATTTTTTGGACCCCTGTTTATGCTCTTGTGTGATGGGTATATGGGGGAGGTGATGGGCGAGTGCTATGGGAACAGTGACCAGGGTCAGTGGGATGTTGCTCTTGAGGCATTAATGGCCCTGTTCTCTGTTGACCTCAACATAACCCAGAAAAGAATTTACAACCTACACTTGATCCATGAGCTGTGGAACGGGGACGGCACTTTGCCATTCTGAGCTCTGTGGCTCCATCCCAGAGCAAGCTGAAGCTTGAAAGGCCATAAATGACCTACAGCAGAAGAAGAGGCATGGAGCTGCACCAGCCATATTCGGCAGGGGTTTATTAGTATAACTGTAAGGGGGTGGATTCATGTTGCGAAAAGATACCAGATCAGTGGGCTTTTCCTTTGTAGGTACTCTGTGATATTCATCACACATCCTAGCTAGAGGCCATAAATGTCTTTAATTAGAGTTTGAATTTTAGTGGTGGATGAGTTTATAGATGGCTGTAAAACAGTGAATTTAGGATCAGGGGAAGAGATGGTCTTCCTGTGAAGCACATCTAAAGAATGCATTTGGTGGGGTTTACAAAAAGCAGGACGGGCTGAGACCCATTCGTTCTAGAGAAAAAAAAACAGTTCTTGCAGTGCTTACGACTATACGTCACTCCAGTTTTCCAACCAAAAGGGGTCATCTCTGAGCTCCATTTTGATCCAGTTGATGTTGAGTTTAAAGACCCACCAATGAAAATTATGTTTCTAGGGCTTACAACATGTTATTATCAAAATTTTCTCATAATGGACGACATATAAAAAAAAATAGATGCAAAATTTTGTTTCTGAGTATATCATTATTCTATGAGCCAAGGCTTTCTCCACACGAACAATCTTATAACAGATCAATCGGTGATTGAATGGGACTTCAAAGGTGCACCTAGCACATCTGAATAAAGACAGCTGTGTTTTACACTTTGGAGAAATATACTAAATGAATAAATATATATATATTTTTTCCCTTAACCCATAAGAATCCAGATTCATTTTCCCTTGAAATGAAAGTTATGTGGGATATACCACAAACCAAGTGAACCACAGAACACATTTCTGATGTTCTTGTTACACTCTTGTCACCATGGGTTCTTATGGGTTCCTAGACATGAAACAACCAATGAGATTTGAGACAGTTTGGGAGGCAACCAGTTCCAGTTTTCAGTATTAATGAAATAAGAAGTTTGCATTGATCTGGTCTGTAAGTATTATGCAAGGGAACTGATGGGAGCAGCAAAATGGAAGATGATTTGTGCTCAGACCATCCGTGAACATGGATATGTTTCTAAAATGTCTAAAAGTTATGTTATCAAAGCTGGCTATCGTGATTAAACTAGGGCTGTCACTAACGATTGTTTTAGTTGTCGATTAGCCACCCATTGTTTTTTCTATTAATCAATTAGTCAACGATTATTGTTTATGTAAGCTGATGTGTAATTAATTTTTTTTTTTTTTTTTTTTACTAAAGTTGATAGTGCTCGTACTCAGCCTGTGGAGCTTGCATCATGTAGGGACTGCTAATGCTCGGCGTATGGTGTATTCAGAAATGAACATTTTACATGTGTGGTTCCTAAATTTCAATTTCACCTATACAAGACAAAAGGTTTAAGGTTCCAGATAACCTATATGCTAGCACAAATAACGCCATAAATTGTCTGTCTTTTTACTGGTTGTATTGAATAAAATGATATGTATTAAATCACCATCATTTGTACTTTTCCTTACAACAGGAGATTGGAATCAACAAAACTGATAGAAACAAAAGATTTAGACAGAAATAAATGGTGTTTGTAACTTTAAACAAGTTTTTTTAAAATCAACTTTCTGATGAACTTTAGCAGTAAAAAAAAAAAAAACATCACTGTTGTTTTGGATCATTTAACAACAAATCCTGAAAATGTTCTCCACCGTTTTTACATCCTTACAGTTGTGCAACACATAACGTTCTAAAGCATAGTATTTCAGTGCAAAGCCATTATGAAAAGCCGCTTTTCTCCACATCAGAATCAGCTGAATCACGTTGATGACGTAATCACTTCACTGTGCAGCGCTGCATATCAGCGTAAGGCTGCTTTTCTCCACATCAGAATCCGCTACACTTATGTTAACTGTAAACTGTTGAAGAACAAAAGAAAGTAAACACTGGAGCTAAAGCTAAATTTACTAAGAGCTAAAGCTCCACTTAGTAAATTGCTTTTCTCAGAACTTATGTCAGGAAATAGAACTTCAGTCTAATTTCTTTTAACTGAAAAAACACACTCGCTAGTTTTACTTTGAAAATGGGAAGACTCACTGACACTTTATTTTGAAGATTTGTTTTCTTGCGGTTATAGTAACGCTGCGCCTTTCGGCTTATTTTGAGTTTATAAACTTAAAATCCACGTTATTCTGTGATGGCAACTCATTGTTAGAATAAACGAATCCATTGTTTAAATACTTTAAATTACTCACAATAACAGACTTGGTAGTGTTTTTTTTTAATTGTTTTTCAAATTTCACTAGCATTATCCAAAGCTAAAGCTTATTCTTTACCACACAAAGTTCAGTATCTATGTGAGAGGTAAAGGGCTACAGAAAAACACAACTTTAAATCTGTGGGCTTGCCAACAACAAAGGTTTTTCAGGTTTTTACAGTTGGTACAAGCTATTGTGAAGTAGACTAATGTAACAATAGACTGGTAAATAGGTAAACTTAAATGTGTCATATTATAGTTTATATTTTTTTTCCAGTGTACAAAGCATTTTAACTAATTGTTAAACTTCAAGTATAATGTGAATCCCCCTATTTCCTTTTGAAATGGCTTTAGGAATAGTATACGGTAGACCCTTATTGGCACTAACTGTTTAGACATTTACTTTTTGTTTTTTTGTACTTTTTATTTTCTATTTTTTAAGGTCTGTTTAAAATAAATTGACTTTATTGGGAAATTTTTGTGCATTATGTTTCACTGCAAGATTTTCCTAACGTTTACATATCATTTGATCAGTAGAGGGAACATTTTGCCTTAATGTTGTCCTTGACATCCTCAATGAGTTTATGAACACATCATCTCGGTGACACGTGCTACCGCTTGAAAAGCTGGGCAGGATCTTCAGAGCCTTCTGCTTTCAGCTTCTGCTTCCTTTTCTCAGTGTAACAGTGGTGGATGCTGGGAGCCCTGTCTTGCCCGATGGATGTGGACTGTTTTTGCTTGGTTTGGGAGATGATTATTATCAGATGGCCGCCATGGACCAGAGTTTGCTCAGCACTGTTAGGCTGTAAAACTCTGACCCCTGGCATGATGAAAGGGAAGTGGCTCCTTTGAGCGTGTCAAGTGGCATTGATAGGGCCCCCCCCCCCCCCCAACTGACCACAGCGTGACCCTGACCTGACCGGCGATGTTGATTAGCAGTTCACTCCACACACTGATGACTGCACAATAGAAAATGCCCTCTGTTGTTTGAGGCTCTAGAAATCCAGCGATCAATACAATTTAATATTTAACTACAGTAATAAATGCTTTGCTCCACAAAAATCAGGACATGAGTAATATTTGCTTTTTTCATCTTACTATTCACCATACCCATCCAGTTCATATAGTTCTGTGGATTTTACTCGTTAAGTCTGGATTTGTGCTACAATATGTCGTGATCGTTATTCAGAACAAAACCAAAGCCTGATTTTTCAGAAAGTTCTCCATGTGTTTCCAACTTGAGGATTAACATAAGCCAGTGGGCCCTGAAACAGAGTTTAAAGTTTTTACTCCATTTTCTGGGGTTTTTAAGATATACAAACGTTTCCTGTGTTGAATATAGTTTTCTTTGCTGCCTTATAGGATTAAAACAATCTAAAAAATAGACATTGTGTTATTAAATACAGACTTCAATTTGGTGAATTTCTTTCTGCTTTTGAGTTGACATTTTTTACATGTTGTTAATTAAATCATGTTTTAAATGTATTGCAATTTTATCTTTTGTTATTGTGTGTGTAAGTGTTGCTTTTCATTGCTTGGAGCCCTTTTGTATGTTGTTGATAGGAGCACAGCCATTAATAGTTTGGTAATTTCAATGTATTTTAATGCGTTGACCTGTTGTTTTTTTTTTTTTTTTTTTACCACCACAAAGTGATATACATGAGTCAAACTTACGGCACAAAAAAAAAACTCGCTGCACTTTCTTACCTTGTTCTTGACCGTTCATGAACGTTTTAATCCACATTTCATCTGCCGTTTTTTTTCTATTAAGGCAGATAAAAAAAAATGAAAGTCCCGCCCCGCTACCTTGCCGGATTCGACCTGAAATTTTGGCCAATCAGATCAACCAGAAAGGTTACCGCCCCCCAAGTGACAAAGCACCCCCTGAACACAGTAAACGAGGGCAAAGAAAACTGAGCGAGCGTGCTGTCAGAACTCTGCTCGCGCGTGGTGAGAGCTCTGCGCCTGCTCAGTTAGAACTGCACTGTGCAGTTGTAGGATACGCTCACTCAGTTGTAAGACGCGCTCGCTCAGTTATCAAATGCGCGCCGTTCAATTAATGGCAGAGATGTAGCGTCATAGTTGTTGCTTAAAAAAAGAAGTTCATAGTACTAAAAAACAAAAACAAATGTGTTCTTTAGGCCTAATGAAAAGCAACTATGCAATAAAAAACAAAATCCATTGTGGGATTTGAACCCAGATCTTTGCACGGCAGCATAGAACAAACTATCGACACCACACAAGCAACTACGTTTGACAGAGCTTGCTATTTTGTAATATATATATATATATATATATATATATATATATATCGTGTATATATCATTTTTAATGCTAAACTCAGAGATTAGCATAACGTAGCATGACTCGGAGAGATCGCGAACAAATCTTTCTTTAAATTCTATACTGGACCTATTTTTCTAGGAAGGGTTGAAGTTTTGAGTTTAAACTAAAGAAAAAGCATGCCTTTTTTATTGACTGTCTAATAATTGTAAATATTTTGCATATTACTGTGCAGATATCACCTACTGGTGTACGGGTTATTTTTAAAAACAAACCCCCCGTGCCAAACAAGGGAACACTTGTAGCTGAAATTGAGATGTGAGAAGGTGATGATTTAAAAAAAAAAAACGTTTCCACCTACAACAGTTGTTTAGGGCAAAAGCATTGACCAGGCTTGAGGGTTTATTTACAATTTATTAACAATTTGTCACCCAGTCTTTAAATTTATTCTGAATTAAATCTGAGACTTTATCAAGCAAGAAGAGTCTCGTGTTAATTTAAAATGTCCAGAGGCTCTCAGAGCGGGGCACTGTTCTACTGTAACAAGGCTCTCAGGTTCCTCCTACTGCGACGGGACTCCACCGCTGCCAGTAATGTGTTGCGTTCTCTGCGGGTAATGGGTCACTCCTGTCGTCATCCTCTCCCGGAGGGGAAAGTGCACGTCCCACACACCTCCTCTCTGCCCTCCTTCCTCGTTCTGGTGCTCTCCTTCTTCTTATGTTTTTGTTCTGGTATTTTATAAAAACAGATCAAAAGCAGGCGCTCACCGGTTGTTTTCTGCAGTTACGTCCACTAGCAGTTCTAGATCCTTGGAATTCCCACTTACGTAATCACAGTCCACAACAAGGAGCCCAGAATTTACAAAATAAATAACTCACCCCATCACAATTACGTGAGCTTATTGAGTTGAATTTTACATTGCAGCTGTGCTTTTCTAGCGTCACGTTGAAAGAATTATAAATAAAAATGAAGTAAAATAAAAGTAAAACTTCTGTTTTGGAGAAGACCAACTTATGTTTCTGGTATGTAGTGAGCTCCATCCGCCATGTATTATTTAGTTTTCTCTGCAGCTTGGTACTCTTGAAAATATTTAGTCATGTAATTTCTTGGGTGCTTAAAAACTTGGACTAAACCATTATTTATAAAAAGATGAGAATTGACAAGCGTTTATGGGGTTGAATAAAACTGAGGGATGTGAGAAACAACAACATGCTTCATAGGTTACTTAGTAACTCTCACCTCTCGCACTTTTCATGTTAGGTAAATACTCTGGTGTCCGCACCGGTGCCGGACCGCATGCTGTGTGAGCCCGGGGTAATAATATGCGCCCTGTGACTTGGTGACAACTTGGTGTGGAGTAAGCTGCATGAACTTGAATGGCAAAGCCCGCTCCACAGGAAGCTGTTCTCTCTGTGGGTTTGAGGCAGTGTCAAGGATGCAGTGGACAATGTGGCGTGTTGTGTTACACAACAAGGTCAAGGGTCATATGTTGAGGTCAAAGGATAACTGCTATGCTGCCCATAAGGCCAGCTACGGAGTTCCATCACAATCTGTCAGATTTAATATCCACCGACTAATACTGCAAGGATTCAGCTTAGACCTTAGCTGAATTGCAATTAACTAAGAATTATTATGTTCTGGATGTCATTTTTTAATTCAGACTGTAACCGTCTGTGGGGTTGTCCTGGAAATGTATATAAAGATCACTTTAAAGACCTCAGAAGTTCTTCTACAAAGATTGTATGATACATCTTGATAGATTTTCTTTCAGTTGTGGGGTTGTTGTGAACAAATCCCTCAATTTTCTGCTTTAATTACAGTTTTTTTTTCCTCCATCTTAAATCTATTTTTCACTTTTCATTTGTCAGTTTTTTCAAGCCGCAGTCTGGTTATCGTCATGTTTTGTTTTTTTAAAAATCTTTAGTTTTGAAATCATAGGGCTTTAGCCCAGTTCATGGTTACTGTGCTGTTTGCTTTTGAGGCAGAGTTACCAGGCATGAGGTATGGATGTCAGAGGCCAGATGTTTGGTGGAAACGTTGGGGGTTTTTCATGTACAAATTCAAATACAAGTACTAAAGTTTCTGCAAAAAGATGATGAGCAGTTCACTAACTGTACTTCAGAATAACTGAAAACAAAAAAATAATGGTGCTCTTACAAATTATGTATTGCAGGTAAAACCTGTTTGAAGAATGGAGATCCAGAATTATATATACCAATAAATTGTTAAACAAAATTGTGTAAATAAATACCTAAAATTGGCATTAAATAACTAAAATTGGAAATCAATAAATAAATGTTTAAATATGTGTGGCACTAACATATTAAAATTGCCAATAAAAGCACATTTTAAATATTTCGTTTTAAATTTAATTATTTCACTGTCCAGTGTGGGATGGAAGAGACAAATTGAAATAAATGTTTAATATAAAATTATTAAATACATGTGTCATTACTTATAAGTGGCATAAATAAAATGGAATATTAATAAATATCTATGTAAATATATATTTGACATTAAAATAGCTACTTAAAAGCGCATTTAAACATTAAATGACATATTTAATTATTTCATTGTTCAATGTGGACTGAATGAAACAAATTGAAATAAATATATTTTAGAAATTATTAAATAAATACATGATGGCACAATTTGACAGAAAATGTAATGAAATCCTGCAAACAAACAAACATGAAATTATTAATTAAATCATATGACATAATACATGCTTCTTAAATAATTAAAAATTAAATATTGACAGATTTAATGACACTTTAATTATTTAATGCCAATTTTAAATAAGCAATGGCACATTTATTTAAGAATTTCGTATTAAATACATTTATTTCAGTTTGTCTTTTGCAGCCCACATTGGACAATGAAATAATTAAATTTGTAATGAAAAATTTATATGCACTATAATGGCTATTTCAATATTTTATTGACAAATATCTTTAAACATTTATTGATTGATTTCCAGTTTTATTTGTTTAATGTCAATTTTATATATACACCATCTTGTACGCCTTTACTAATATGAAGTTTGGTGGGAATAGTTAAAATTTACTGCTAGGATGTAGTTCTCTCCTTTGCCTTTCTGCGGCTTTCTTTAGAGGGGGGGCCACAGCAAGTCATCAAATCTAGGCCAAGACTGGTCCAGTATTGAAGTTCTGTTAGTGACATGCATGACCTATTTGGCTTTAGTTTAGCACTTTTTCTGAAAGAACTCTGCATTTATTCGGACTTGGCACTACCATGTGACATCTCTGGGTTGTGTTCCTTTGTGGTTGACTTCCAGATTTTGTGTAATAATATCCCATCAATGTTAAACACGTTCAGATTGTTATTACTTATAAACTGGGTTTGGTTGTGTTATTGTGCTGAAAGTCATGTCTCATCTAGCCTCTGTGATATCTGTTTCCCTGTCAGCTAACCCAGATGCAATCAGCCACATTTGCATGATCATTTATTTGTTCAAGATAAAAAAAAAAAAAATTATGCAACATGCAATTTTATGCAAAATTAACTTTCTTTACATTTTTGTTTTTAAAACCCTTTTTTATATGTGTGAATACCACAACAAATACAGTAAATGCTAACACACAAAAAAGGCAAATGTAAAATGTCCAACAGTTTTTAAATAGTGTTCCAGTGTTTGCTGTTTCCTCTTTAATGGTTTGAAACATCAGTTTGAATTCCTGTATTGTCTTCTTTGCCGACTCTGCTTATCAGAGAAAACAAACTGATTGTTGCCTGTCAAAGAACAAACCTAAAAGATTATTATTGACCACAACCTCCACATAAGCTGCAGATGGTGTTTGCTGTCATAAATCAATATTTCAGACACAAAGTCAAAATAATTGTTTTTTTTTTATCACTTTGTCATTCTGACACAAGGGAACTATTTATTTATGTTTTTTTGGTTGCTGAGATCAGACCAGTGATCTTGGAGTAATTTCTCTCCAGATTACCCTGCGACAAATTGCTAACAGCATTTGTGGGATGGCTTTCAAAACTTTGGTTTTAAGGACAAAACCCACCTGAACAGTGTCTTACATTTTGGTGAGCTACTCGTTTGGGAGTGGTGTTTCCCATAAAGGAGCACTGATATACACAATAAAAGCACATCAAAAAACCTGGCCATCAAACCATTACTAACAGACTTCAGACCAACAGTGAAGTCTTCCTCAGTACACATCTTTTCATTTGAATATTGCAGGCTTATTTAAGATTTGTTTAAACATTGTAAAAAAAAAATCACTCATTTAAGCGATTATCAAAGAAAGCAAGCATTAATTGATGACCAATAAAGAACTCAAAACTTTTTCTTTTTCTTCATACTTCTTTGATGCTGACAAAAGAATTTAAATTGCTTTGGGTTGAAATTTGTAAAAAATTTTAATGATTCTTCATTTAGTCAGAGGATTACAACTTCATTTTAAAGTGATGCAAATGTAGTGATCCAGCGGCCAGCCATGTCTCCCACAGCCAGGTGGTCACACAACAGCAGCATCTCCCCTCTCCACTTGATTATAACCCCATCTGCTCCTTCAAGACTGTCTACAGCAAACTGAGACTCTTCTGTCATGCATGGGTGTCTCTGTTGATGGGGGGGTAGAAGAATTGAGTGCTGCCCAAGGGGTAAAAAAAAAAAACCTATCTGCTTTGACCTCCTAGCATGAACAGGTTGCATGTTGTCCTGCTGCTGCGTAGTGAAAACAATAATGTGTCTGTAGGTTCTGCTTCCTCTCATCCATTTTAATGCTGGAAGCACTGATCGATTAGGAGAGCTGGCAGTGCACAGCCTACAACTGTAAGGAAGTCTTACGGAACCGTTAGTGACTGAAAAGTAACGCTTAAACACTGCTGATGAAACTTGGTCAAATTTCAGTCAAATATCAATCATTCTGTCCCTTGGTGTTAATTTCACTTGCTCCCTAAATGACGACATGGTGTTCACACTAGACCAGAGCAGGGCCGGCCCTGGGCATAAGCGACCTAGACGGCTGCTCCTCATGGGTTGACCAGTGCACAGCCACAAAATGGTTGGGGAACACTGTTGTAGACCACAACTTTATTGTCTTGTATTTTTTTACAAGTGCTGTCTATCGATTTGAAAAAAATTAATCAGGTTAATCACACTTTGGATTGTGATTAATCACGATTAATCACAATGTTTTACTAGGTAAATTTTATGCGACAATATGTGACTTTTGAACAAGAAAAAAGTCCAGAAAGAACATTTTTCCTTAATTTCTATCGTCTGAAATGTCTTAATTTGTAAAGTGTTAAGTGAGATATCCCAGAAATGTAATTTTTGTGCTCAAAACACATCAACAGTGAGATGAGCAGAACTGTAAAGCCGTTTAGGGCCTGCAGTATTATTCCAAGAAAACAAAGATGCTGATATACATCCATAAGTAACAAACATTGTGTTTCTGCACTTTAAATGGTCTGGGTGAATACTCATATCGGATTGGCTGCTGGGTGTTGACTCGTATCTAAAAAAGTAGTTCCGGTCACATAGCCCGAGTGTTCTGTATCACTGCGCAGGCTTCTTTAAAACGAGCTTTTCACCTCGTCTTTTGGACAAAAACAAGCAGTAGGAAGTGAACTTCATCTTTGAACTGATGCTTTATTAAACCTATCATGACAATCAGCATATATATCGCTTTCCTTTGCCGCTGCAGTCAAGTTGAGCGGCTCAGCTATACTTTGTTTTTACCGTGGCAACGGGCTACACCAGCAATTGAGTAGTCCACTTTTTGTGAGAAAGCGATCTAAACCGAAAAAATAACAAGAAAAAAGTGCAAAAAAATCAAATAAATATTTATTTCTTTTGAAGTTGAGCATGGTGATAGTGGAATAATACCTGACAAAGTGTGTATTTTCAGAAATTAATGCATGCCGTGGAAGCCTGAACCATCCGACGTGAAGCTAAAGACGGTCGCTTCTGATGTGTAATTAATTTGCGTTAATAAAACTTAACGCCTTAATTATTTTACTAATCGAATCAACGCGTTAACGTTGACAGCCCTAATTTTTACTTTTGTTTGTTTGCACCTCTTTTTTACCTGTTAAAATAATTTAGATTAGTAATTAGAAAGCACTTGAAACTCGTATTTGAAGTACCGTACAATGTTTTGATGAAAAGGAATAATAACTTTGTAAGAGAAGCAAACCCTGGCATGGTGACACATGCACTTGTACTCTGACAAAAATAGGAAACTCAAAATCATGTAATAAATGCAAACTTTTTAATATGGATCATCATCCAAAAACACAGCTTGTTATCAAACCAGAGCTCCTTTTGGTGGAGGCTTTGAGGTAGAATAGTTATCTCCCAATTGAAGAGTTGGCCATTCGATTCCAGGTCACTACAGTCACATGTTCAAGCGACCTTGGTTGCCGCTGGTCAGGTTAGTTTCAGCATTATGGTCACTCCCTCATGTTTGTGGATATGTGTGTAAGAATTGTAGGGAAGCAGTGGGAAAGCTATAACCTGATATGGTTTGATGAAATATGAACTAGATCATTCCCAGCCTAAAACTAATCAATAGATTAATAAACAACCAAAAAAATCTTTCTAAACTGTTTTCTATATGCTTTGGTCAGTTCAGCAGTGCTGACACTATTGCTTTACTCTGATTAATCATCTAGTATGACCACTGGCTTCAGTATTTAAAAATAGAAGTATATCAAATATCATTTAAAATGAAAAACACTTAATGGTCCCAGCAGACATCTTTGTGATTTAATAAGTCAGTTGATTACAAATCAATATCAAATCAGAATCTGTACTGCAAAAAACGAAATTTTAAGAAGGTAAAAAGACCTTGTTTCCAAAAAAATGTCTTATTTTCTGTCTTGCAAGAAAACAATTCTAAAAGTTTTCCAATGTTAAATTATTCTTTAAGATACAATTTCCCCCCCTAA
Source organism: Adrianichthys oophorus (assembly GCA_036245035.1). Classification (NCBI taxonomy): domain Eukaryota; kingdom Metazoa; phylum Chordata; class Actinopteri; order Beloniformes; family Adrianichthyidae; genus Adrianichthys; species Adrianichthys oophorus. The sequence continues at coordinate 1,951,438 of BSAI01000189.1, read as the reverse complement.
AATAGGAATAAGACCTGGACTTGGTCATGCTCCTTTTTACTCATGTGTTGCATTCTTTGTTTGTTTGGTTTTTTTTGTTTGTGTATGTCCTTTTGTTTATTGTGGATTGCGGTGGCACATGAAAGAAAGAAATAAATGAAATGAGGCAGGTTTTATTAGTTTTATATATCATAAAGTGCAGAATTAAAGCACCCTTTGTATCCATGGATCTCCATTAAAATTACAAGCATTACATATTTCTAAAGTTCAAAGCTGCAGAAAAAATTTGATGTAGAAGGAGAAACTTGACACAATGATGGATTTGAAATGGGTCACTGCAGAAGTTGAGTTGCAGAGATGCAGGTAGTGGACTTTCACAGGGTCAAAAAACTGCCTCCAGGAAGACTTTGTGAATGTGAGAGCTGATATAATCTCATATACATTTCGTTTTAATTCTAGATACTGATTCATCTCTCCACATGTCTGTGCTGTGATCTGAGGTAGTAAAGCTGGAACAGGGCTGCCTGGGCTAGAAAGCTGAGGCCAGCCTTCTTAGATAACTGTTTTGTTGCTCTATGCCGACCATGCGGAACTCCAGCCATTAGGTCAGGAGAGCATAAACGGTGATTGAGTCATGCAGGACTGAGGAAGCACTGGGGTGGGAATTCCTTCAGCATGCTAATAGTGCCAGGTTAAGGTCTAACGGGACATTGTTGAACCTTCAAAACCTCAAGCATCACAGCCTGGAGAACACTCTTAAAACACTGAGGCTTGATGCACAAACCATTTCTTTTTTTTGGTAAAGATGTTGTCTTTTTGTAATACAGCCCTAAATGAATTTGATTGATTTTATATTTATATAATTGATATTGCTAAATAGAAAATGGAACAAATTAAAAGATTTATTGCTGATTTATTTATAGTTGATAGGTGTGGAAGTAGCCTATACTTTGATTTGTTTATAGTTTAACTTGCATTCCAGAACTGAGCATCACTGCCAAAATATAGAATCAATTTGATTTGAATTCGCAAGTTTACATTTTTGTATAATTAACTAATTAGATTAATTTGACACTTTTTTTCAAATGTCTGATCAAAACTAGGGGTGTAACAATTAATCAACTTAATTGATTAATCAATTTATGTTTCTACCATCCAACTAGATCAATCTGTCTGAAACAAGTTGTTTATTGAATCAAATTAATCTATAACATTAAATAGTAGTTTCAAAATGATTTGAAAATTGATTATATCGATCTTGGAAAATACCATTTGGATCGAGACAGCAGATTTATTTTACTGTGGACAACACACATGTGATGCATCATTCCAGTACAATGTGTGGAAACACTTTGAATTTAGCAAAGACAAGTGACCATACAGTGTAGTAGAATGTTCTAATAAAGTTCCCTTTTTTATTTTGATGTAGAAAAACAAAGTAAGGCTGAACTTTACTAAACTACAAAAAATAATTAAAAATTAACCAGTCAACTATGAATCAGATTAGCAACTACAAATGATATGAATTGAATTGTTGTCATCGTTACACCTCTAATCAAAACCAATTTAATTTGATTGTGAAATCACTTTTTACAAAACAAACTCAACAGAGGTGAAACTTTCGTTATTAAATATACAAATTCTTACATTTGAAACAAACCAAAAACTAAAAAGTTTTACTTCAAAGGAAAACTGGATAAATCCATTTGAATTTTCTGATGATGAATATATATTGCATACACATAAAAATTCGCTCCTGCTGATCTTGTAGAGATGATGAACCGTTACAGTATTGAACATGCTAACCCTAAATGCCCTATTGAGCATGCAAAGCATGTTCTGTGCCGCAAGGAGGGGGGCAGAGGGGACTGAAGATAGTCTTGATGGTGAGCTGATTGAGCTGGAGGTTTCAGGAGCTTTAAAGGTGAAAGGTTAAAGATGCAGCCTTTCTTGGTCAACACACAATGGTCCACAGTGAATCGGGCTCTGGCTGTATTGGCCGTTTCTGGAAACCTTCCCAGCCTCAGGCTGTAATGGTCAATAAGCTGTCACGAGGATTAGAGACGGAGACCACACACTGGAGAACTCCATTTTTCTCCACTGTTGGTGACTTGCAGTCAGAGAAGACACAGCGTACAACGGCACTTAACTATGTTCTCAGAAATGTCAGAGAGCTGATCACAGAGCAGTGGAAGGAGGGCGGAGTAAACGGCTCCTTCTGCTTATTTCTGCTGACACAGGCCTTGTGTTGATCATTCAATAAATTAATTTCTTAGGTTTTTAAAAATGAACGAATGTACAGTTTGAAATAAAGAACCCTATAGATTCATTACTGCACCACCTGGAATATTAGAGTGCTTTTAGGTTTAACGATTAAATATATTTACAGTTCATAGTCTTTTTGGTTCACTCGAGTTACTAAAACATCTTGAATCTGGTAGCAGTTCAAAACAGTTAAGTGACTAAATCTATAAACAAGAGCGTTCAGAACCTGTTCTAGTCTTGGAGCTTTGCAGCTGTCTGTGTCACATCCCAACCCACTGTCTACTTTATAGAATTTACAAAAATCCATATCTGTAGTTATAATTACTTGGTTAATATTGATCACTCTTAGGGTTAAATACATTTGAAGTGTATTCTTCTTGATCAGTTCCAGATTGGCTAAGTCAGAACCGGTGCTAGAACCTGTTTGAACTGGGTATTGAAAGTCTCACTGTTGCTCTTGACTGCTTCAGTTTAGGATGGGGCTAAAAAAGCCAAAGGAAAAAGGTTTAAACCTGACTCTTTAATTTTCCTAAAATGTTTCTCTTAGCATCCTTACATTATTTGACAAAAAACATTTTTTTAAATCAACAAAGGTAACAAAGCATAATATAATATTTAAAGTCAGCAACAAACCAAGAAGCCATCACTTTCCTAAGCTATTGCTTTCTAAACAGACACACCAACAACCTCAAATTTCTATCAAAACTTGCCATGATTTTCGCTGAATGCTTTTCCTTTGACTTCTTTTTCCTCTTAACCTCTTATCAAACATTTATTTTTTGAGAATTTTAGAGAATGTGTATTTTAGTCTCCAAACATGTCATCAAATAGTGTTTTTGTAGTTTCTGATAGATTCCAGCATCATTAGAGCAGGGTGTGTTTTTAAATGTGTCTGTTTGTAGTATGGACATATACTTCAGAAGAAAAACGCTTGAAATTGGTAGTGAGGTTTAGAGGGCGTCCCTTTTCTTTCAAGGAAGTGCCAATTGTTTGTAACCCGCGTTCTTGAATACGTGGCACATGCCTGGTGCTAATGTATCATTAGCCCCACAAGGCGTATTTGCATGCACTTTTGCACTGCCTTTAGTATGACATCACGTCCAACAGGGAATGTGTCAGAACAGAGGTGACTAAAAGTAAGCAGCTGAATTTTCAAGACTATCATGTACTTAGAACTTTTTGGTACCTTTACTTGTACTTTTTAGATATCTATCATTGTTCATTGCCTAATAAAGAGCATTATCGCTCCAGTTTTTTCCTGAAAACCTCTCAGTATATGGATGGTTGCAGCGGCAGATGTACAGAAACTACATTTTTTTTCCATCTGGCTTATGGCTCTGGTTAAGTAAACGGCTCTTCTGTGTTGGACTGCGCAGAAATATAATGTCGTTGGTGTTTCAGGTGCTTGCTAAAACGTGCGCTTGTTCCATCCGTGTTACAAGTCCATAGACTGTGTCTTTAGGGAAGAATGACTGGGGCACGTGTGTGTTGGTGTATGCTCCAGGGAGAACATATGCTGGTGTTGACTGTGGAGGCCAGAGAGGAGGGGGGTAAAGAGGGGCAGGCGGCGTGTGTCGGGTCAGGGGTCTACAGCTGTTGATAGCAGGAAGCTATGCTGACACGGTTCGGGGGAGCCGGGTTGGGTAAGGGATTTGATACATCAGCAGCAAATGCTCTGCTTCAGAGGGGACATGAGTAATGGAGCTTGCCCAGCTTCTTGTAAATGAGAAGTGGTCACTTGGTGGCAGCACAGATGGCCCGGCTGACTCAGAAATGGGGAAAATAGTCTCTATAAAATAAAGTTGAGATGCTCAGAGAGGTAACCAATATGAAGCAAACAGATTGTTCCGGAGTTGTAGATGACAGATGATACATCAGACTGTGTGGTCCACTAATCATATGTACTCTATTTTGCAGCTTAGCTAGAATTAATAGCTTTCTGAGGAGCATCAAAAGGTTTGAAGACTTTCAAAAGTAACAATGTTCTTTTTAATCCAAATAGCTCAATTAAGAAATTCCCCATTTTATTTTAGCATTTGCTTTTTGTGGCAATTACATTATGTTGAAGTAAAATAAATAAAAAAATAGTGATGCCAAGCCAAAAACACCCATTTAATTATCATCTCATTTTATGGGATTTTTATTATTATATATCATTTATTATCACCAATAGCCTACCTGTAGCACATATGTTTTCACAGTTGCTGGTGTTGTATCCAGTTCTGCCTGCTGAGAATAGTTTTCCTTGTAGGAGTGCACAGCCCTGAAGCAAAAACCCAGAGTCTAGTGGTTTGTGCAGGAAAATTAATAAAAGTCAATCTGTGTCTAAGAAAACGTCAACCGTTCAACTGTTTAACTTTGATTAACAGTTCAAAACATGTATTTTTGATTGGTTTCTAACAACAATATTTCTTTAATAAATGTATTTAAACCACACTTTATGTGAAGGAAAATTTGGTTTGTTTGAAACTGAATGTTTGGCCTCTTATTTTTTGCCTAAAGGCAATTTGTTGATGTTGTTTTTAGGTAAATTCCAAATTAGAAGTTTGAATTGTTTTAATTAGTTATATGTTTTTAGTAACTGAAAAAAATTAGCCTAATTAGTCCTTCTGTTAGGGCACAAAAATTCAAAATATTTGATTCCTAATTAAATTTACTTGGACTGTTTTCCTGTGGTGGTCGTGTAGAGATAAATATCAGTCGATAAGGAATTGTGCCCCTAAACCAGGATGTCTGTTGATTCTCATTCATCCAGGTTGATTCTATTGAAGTAGACAGTTGGGAATAAGGCTTTAAAGACGGGACACGGAGCGGGGAACATGGGTCTCCAAATTCATCTCTAGCTGCTTCTTGAGACGTTCATATCAGGTTGCTTGTGTGATAATGAAGACAAGATTTTACTTTTACAAACACGGTTACACATTTGAGTTTTTATTGCTTTCTTCCATAATCCCACATTCATCGACACCTTTGTTTTTATCTCTTCAAACATTTTTATGAGCATCAGAAATGCTTTATATGAGCAGGGACATGGTATTAAAAACCTTTCTTTCATTTCTACTCTTTAAATGCACGTATTGCTCAGTTATGCTGATGTATCTCATTTGTTTCTCTCCTGTTTGCATATGTGTTGCCATGTTTTTAACTAACAGGTGTTTGCTGCGAGCCTTTGTTAAAAAGATGAAACTAAAGTTGCTGATCATGAGAGCCTCTGCAGACTCATTTATCTGTGTATCTTAAGACAATTTAGTCAGTCACATGAGGTTAAAAATATGAAATGCAGCCTGTCTTCTGAGAACACAAAAAAATCTGGATATAATCCGAGTCAATCAAAGTATTTCCAATCAACCCCCAAACCTCTTTACAGCTTTTCTGTAATTTGATTTAATTTAGTTTAAGTGTGGGTCACTTTGGCAGCTTTTTGTGAACATAATATAACAATTGCCTTTATTTTATTGCTTCTCAGGTTTTTGCGGTGACCATCCCCTTGAGTCTGAACATAATAGCAGCATGGGTGAGTTTACAAATACCCTTCTTGACCTCAGTCTTCATCCGTTAAATTTTTTTCTGTGGTTTCATTCTCTCACATTGTGAATTTTTCATGTTGCATCAACTCTCCTCACACAACCATAAAGAATTCCCACTTTTAGCTCAACCACTCATGTCTGACATTAGATAAAATCTTCTGAATAAAGAGCTCCACCTAGTGGCAAAATTATGGAATGTTACAATGCGATTATTTGCACGGCCACAAGAGGGTGCTATAAATTTAACGAAAGCAGCGGGATAGGTAGTGCAGAGCTGCTTTTAACTTCTCACACTAAAACAGCGCGCTGAAGTTGAGCAGGAGAAGGTTATGCTCTTAAAAAAACACAGGTAAGCCTAAAAATAAGCCTTTCCCAGTGCATTGAAATGCCAAGCTTTTACGAAAAACATTCTGCAGATAAAAGAAAATAAAAAAAACAAGCACAATTTCTGTGCTTTCAGCAGGACTGCAGGTTGTAAGGTATAAAAGATTTAGATGTGTGAGTGTCCCCCTTTGATGAAAACTATCATCAGAACGGCCGGGAGTGAGGCAGCAGTCCAATGTTAAGGTCTAGGTTCAGACAAAGTTCAGTTGAGACCTCGATGTTTGATGCTGCAGCACCAGGTGGCACTTGGAGAGGGTCAAAGATCAGATACAGTTCAGAAACTGCTGACCTTGTTGTGACTCTGGGCTGACCTGATTGTGCACAGTTCTCCTTCAGCATTGGCTTTCTCATCATCCCTCCATAAACCTGAGAGATGAGAAAGAAGTGGCAAAGAGGGGGAGGTCTGGTTGCAAAGCAGTGGGAGGAAGCCGAAGAGGAGCCATTAAACCTCACACCACAGTTTAAATGCGAGGTATTGTTAGCCTGCTGCAAAAAGGAGGTGTTATGAGGCGGAGCCTGATGGGTCCGTTAACTTCACAAGCTTTGCTTGCCGCTGCAGCAGTGGTCTCCCTCTCTGTTGTGCTCCCAGCATGCCTCGGTGCATACTCTGGGCAAGGGTGACGCTGAGGTCAGTGGGGGATGAGGCAAGGCTCCTCAGGCTTGTAAATGGTCTGACAGGGGTGGGAATTCAATGGATCCTATTCAGTGACCAAAAACCACAGGTCAGGGGCCAAATAACTGAGTTGGCAACAGCTGTTTTTGACACTAGTCTCATCCCAAATAAAAAGACTTGTTTTTCTTGAAATCCCACTCACCAAACTTCCATCAACGTATTTTTCTCTGAGCTTGCTGCTGTCATTGATACTTTTTGAGACAGAATTGATTAAAATGGCGATGTCCTCACATGCCATCATTCTCAAGATACAGTTTTACACTCTCAGCCAAACACTTGTTCAGATTAACCCCTCTGTGCTGGCTGCACCCCACTGGATGATGTATGCTTCAAATATGTTATCAGAGTATGTATGTCTGGCTGCATCCACATCTTAAAAGAATAAGGGTACGGTGATCCCTCGCTATATTAAATCGCTGTTCACCTTTCACTGTCTCACTTTTTCTCTGATTTTTTTTTTTGTGCGGCTGTGCATGCTTTTTAACTTTTTAGCGGCGCACTGTGTTCTGCGTCCTGATTTGCTGTCAACCTTTTCAGTGCCGGGTCTCCTGTACAGAATGTGTTCAGTTTGGCACGTTTACATAAATCTTTGATTGTGATCAGATATCAGGTCTTTGTTTTTTTTTTTTTCTATAATCCTGGACTTATTTTTATGTGAAGGTTTGAACTTTAGAAGTTTAAACAAGACAGTAAAGAGTGAAAATGTCTATTTCTGTCTGAGAAAAGAATATAAAGTGTTTAGTGAGGGGTTTTACGGCCTTAAAACATCTGTACTCCTACTTTACGGATTTCACCCATCTTGGGTTATTTTTAGAACGTAACCCTGCAATGAACGAGGGAACACTAATCATTGTTTTTTTAAATCAATAGTATTAGGAGATAAGCAGCATTATATTTTGTCAATATTGTTACCATATTACCAGTGTTAGTGGTTATAGTAATAATATTGCTTACTTTACATTTTCCAATAGTTAAATTAAAAAATGTTTTAAGGAAGTTTACATTTTCTGACATTGTTCAAGGAGTCATTGTGTAGGAAGGAGCTCCTATAGTGACCAAATTCACCGGATCTATAGAAGCATCTGGCTAAGGACTCTGCTGATGAGCTATTGTGTTATGGAGAATATGTTTAAAGTTTTCCATAATGGTTTTCTTCCGACGAAGCATACATTTTTGAACAGTCGGCTCTAGGGACTCCAGAGTAAAACCCTGAACAGAGGCGGACTTCTTATCAGTTTGTTCAGCCTCTGTAAGCCATGTGCTCTGATTGCTGCTCCCCCAGTAGATAACTGCAGATGTAGTTACACTATCCTGAACTTGTGAGAGTTATATGTTGCATCAAGCTGCTAACAATAAAGAATTAAGATACTTTCTGCTGTGTCACCTCTTTGAAACAATGCAGTTGTCTCCAAGTCCAGTCTGTTGTTCAGGTTAAAGTCCCACTCCGATCATCTTATGATCTGTTGTAACAGCATTCCCATAAGTCTTTTAGGTATGATTATGCTGTTTTTAGTCAAAATAATGAAAAAGAAAAACCTGGGTGGAACTGTTGGGGCAGATTAAGCCCACCCTACTCTCTCCAGCTAGCTTACAGCCCCTCATGCCCCCAGCCTATTATTACAAAAATGGCAAACAATATTGGAGCTATCCAGCCGTACAGTTCCGATCCAGATTCCAGCTCAGACGAGGAAAACAAAGACGCACAGGGATCTGTTTGTCTACAAGTGGATGCTGTCTGCCCATTGTGTTTTCTACGTCACAAATACGATTTTTTTCCAATAGCATTTTTTTGTCTGCTCCTGATTAACTGTAGTTTGAATAAAGAAACAATCAAAAATTAGGCTTAATCTTAATGGTCTTTATAGAAAGTTCCCCATCATGAGAAAAATGTTGCAAGAGCATGTTAAAAACACCCAAACCACAATTTTTAATGGAGTGAATCTTTAAAATCAACGTATATTTTGATTAAAAAGAGTTTTATTCTTTACATTGGAATTTAAATCACTTTAAAAAAAAACTGCCACTGCATGAAAGTAAAATCCATAATTAAGGTTATTGTAAAATCATTATACAATATAATAAAAAAGTCCAATTAAAGCATACCTAAGCTTAAAATGGTGTATATGATCCATTTAGTAATTTTAAGGTGTTAAAATTTGCATTTTTGTTTTTCATTTCTATACAAAAGGTCAAATTCCTTTGTTTTGCTCAAAACTCCTACGCTGCACTGTGGATATTTGATCAATAGGGGGCAGCAGCTCCAAGCCTCCCGTTCTGTTTACTATGACATGCCACCTGGACTCAGTGAACTCAAAATACATATGGAACTACTTGGCTTGAGCTCAACACATGCCTTTCCTTTGTCCTCGCGTAACTGGGCTAACTTTATACGGCTGTGCTCAGAAGTCATTCAGGTTCACCAGGGTTTCATTTTCCCACGTGCTATGCAGCAGGGCGAACACTTGACGCTGATTAACATCCCCCTCTTTGTGCATTTGCTGCATTCTTTTTCCTCAACTGAACTGGGCTTTACTCTTGGCTCTGGGGTGATGCATGTTTAAATGAAAAGTTTAAAAACATGCATTAAAATAAGGATGTTTTTTTCTTGGATTACTTTTTTGTCCCTTGGGGCGACCTTTTCTTTTGCGCTCTAACCATGGCGTGACCATTTCAGAGTTTTAAGGGACCGCCGGCACATCTTACCTCTGTGCTTCATGACTTTAGCTTTTAATATTTCATGACTAACCTAAATTTGGTTCAGCATCCCATTTTCTCCTTCTTTTAATGCAACTTGCCTTGGAGTGACTGTGGGTCAGCCCGTGGAGTGTTTCCAGGTCAGAGAGAAATGGGTCAGGCTGTTCCTAGTGTCACTGTCTATAACTTCAGTGTGTAGCGATGAAGCCAAACTCCATGGGGGTAAATACACTGCGCTCAAAATGGTGCATAGAAGCAAAAATCTGACTGCTGTGCGCAGAGTTTTGCTTCTATGCACCATAATTTAGATTTACATACATAATATTAATCGTTTTTAAAATGAATAGGGAGCTGGACCCCTTTAGTTTCATGCCTTACTTCCTCTGTTTGACTGTAAACAAACAAGAAAAGCAATTTTGCTACAGTAATTCATTTGCAGATAAAGGTGACGATTTAAGGTGAGTTTTAAAAATGTCTTTCGTGTTTTCACAAGAAATCCTTGACAAGGATTCATGGAGAATTCCAGAAGAATGATGGAGAGGTAAGGACTGTTGACGAGGATGATATCCAAATAAAAAAAGAAGAGCAGTTTTCTGGATGTTAGCTGATGGGATTTTCTGGCTTGTTTGATGCGTTTCCTGCCCGAGTAAGCAGAAGAAAGCAGCATTAACAAACTGGAGCAGAAAACAAAACCGAGGATTGAAGCTTGTGATGAAAAAATCATAAAGTTGTGGAATTTAACAGCTGGGTCATGATAGGAGGCTGTCTTTTGACAACACGCTGAGGCCCCTCGCTGCTCAGCCTGCAAACACGGAGTATGCCGTTAACAGAACGTAAATTAAAAGCAGAATGACCTCCCTGGTGAATGCTCAGTTTTCATGAGTTTTCAGTTACATTTACTGGGTCATGATAAGATTTCCATGTTCAGAAAAGGATCTTGGTGGATTTAAAATGATTTGAATGATAAATGCACTTGGATGACGGATTGATGGGTTAATGTCAGTGACTCCCGGAAAAGATACTTGAAGGCACAACATTGTAAAATTAGATAAGTGACGCCCAGTAATCCTCTTTAGCATTTTAAATGTCATGAGACAGTTTCAGATAAGAGTATCCATGAATGCTTATCTGCATCGGTGTGTGTTGATGGTGTAGTAATTGTTTTATTAAACCTGCTCAGAGCTGCATGCTGTTCTTTGTGGGTTCTTGTCTTAATCACGTCAAACCCAGGTGCTAGTCTCTGTTAGCACACCGTGTCTTCATCTACAGACTCTCATTCTGCATTGCTTAAACAGCACTTTGCACTTTGACTCCTTATGTGAACTGATACAGTTGTGAAAGACGTCAACTTTAATAGACAACTGCTCAAGGTTCAGCTGTGACGTCTCACTTCAGACCGTAGTGCATAGGCGTCAAATCAGGATCAGCTTCAAGTGAATGAAAAAACAGATTGTAAATGTGAAAGAAAAATATTTCTTTTCGAAAAATTGCATGAACTTGAGAGTAGACATTGTAAACATAGGAAATATAAAACATCTAAAAAAAAAACAAAATTGTACATTTTAAACTGCAATTTCAAGAAAAAAACAAGTCTAAACTGTTATCAAATGAAAAATAATATTTATTTGTAACAGCTGCTGTTTTGTATTTTTAAAATCTTTGTTTTTTTGTTTTTCTCTTCACTTTCAGTCCTCAGCTTCAATTTAGAATTTTTGTTTTAGGTGTTGATTCTTATTTTGCTTAGGGGTGGGACTTTGAGCCCCTTTGCTACCGGGACATGATTGACATCTGTCGACGGAGGTTATGGTGATGTCATTCTAGCTTCAAAGTTTGGAACATCAGAGGAGGGATGCCAACAACAGACGCTCTTCTGGAGCTGAAGTGGTGTCACCATAACCTCTATCACCTTATGTCAATCATGTCCCAGTAGCCAATAAGCTTAAAGCCCCATCTCCAAGTACAATTACGATCAACACCGAAAGCAATAAAGTCTGAATAGAAACTGTAAACTGAAGACTGAAAGAAAAGGAGGAGAGAAACAAGAAACCAAAAGCTGAAAATGCAAAACAGCAGGTGTTACCGATAATATTTCATATGGTAACTGTTTTAGGTTCATAGTTATTGTTAAAGTGAAGTTTCTAAATTATTATTATTATTTTTTTATTTTCAATATTTCTTATTAGTTTACGATGTTTACTTTCAAGCTTAAGACTGTTTTCATTTACTTGAAACTGGTTTTGATCTGACCTTTTATCCGTGTCTTCAGAACACTTCCCCTGCAGGACTCTTCAATGTAACAGAAAAGTGCAACAGCATGTTAGTTTGTAATGAGAACGCTTAACCCTGACAGAGTCAAGATCTCTTTGATGTCAACTTTATAACAGGTATGATTTTTTTTACATAGTAACTTATGAAAAACTTCCTCAAGATAATTTGAAAACAAAAGTTTGAAGTGGTTTAAGTAACAAACCCTGTCATAAGTTAAAGGTGGCAAAGTAACTTACCGTAAGTAATGTTACCTTTGATGGAGCAGTCGGATACAAATCTTGATCAATGTTACTGGCTGCAGCAGTTGCCAGTTCTGCTAAGTTGATAAGTCACATTTACTTTAAAAGCATTTTTTTCTGCCATCATCCAAACACATCAATAATAAGCAGAGGTCATCTCTGTTTGAGATTCTTTACATTTTAGATTGAGATTATTTTAAAGTAACAAACTGTAACAGTATGCACATCATATTTTAGGGGTTATAAAGATTTAATATGTTTAATCTGAAAAGGTTTTTTACAGTATTGGTCAGTGTGCTTTCATATGAAGTTTTTGTTCTGAAAAGACCAAAGTTTGTGGACTTCAGTTGTGGGTTTTGTTGTCATTGCTGCCATCTTCATGGCTGCCTGCCAGTACATTCACAAAACTGAAAATGAAATAATTATAAATTTGGATATATAAATTATTCTCTTTAATTCAAACTGGAGTAACACTGAAGTTGTACTGTGCAGATCTTCACGCAATAAAGGACACCTAGGTTATGTGGCAGGAAGCTAGATTACTCACACATAACCAAAAATATACACCTGAAAATAGGAAAAGGAATCCCAGGAGACGACATGCACCTGGTTTGTAAAAATCCAATCTACAGGCCAAAGGAAACATTTGGAGCAGCAAAGCGGTTCCATTCACTGCTGAGCAGTTTGCTTCAAGATCCACAACTTGATGTGTTGTTGGGTGTCTGTAAAAGTCTGGCACTGGCAGTCTGAGGGAGCAGATCATCCTTAATCTATGGATTCTTTGATACAGCAGTCTGATTGAAACAATTAGTCTTTGCGAATCCCAGAGCACCTTGTGACGATATATGCAGACGTTTGTCTGCAGACGTTTGTCTGCAGACAAACGTCTGCATATATCGTTTGAAACATCACTCTGTTCCATCTGTGTTGAATGCTGCTGTGTGGTGACCTGGGATGAAGCCCAAAAGATGACGGCAATTATTTTTAGAAAACAAGTGGTCACAAATATAGTTAGAAACAGTTTTTAAATTCAGATTCTTTTTATTCAACTCTGCAAATACCAGATTTTAAAGGAAAAATGACTCAAAAGACCAAAGTCATGGTTTGTCTAAATGTTGCTAAACATCTCTATACCTGTAAAGGAAACACCACCTCCAACTATGGATGGATTTATCCTGATTGGTGTTGAGCAACTTTTAAAAATCTGGACTCGGTAGTGTGAGAGTGTAAATAAAAAGTTCTGTGTTTTTTTTAACAGAGTTTGTGAAGTTGGATCCAAACAAGCTTGAATATTTTTCCATTTTTCAGAGCAGCTTGCAGCCTCAGCAGGATGTGCGAACCGCAGTTTGCATTCATTGATCAGTGAGTTGTTCCTGCAAAACCCACCGACAGCAATGAATGTTTATTGCAGCCTTAAGGTTGACTTCTGGATGTTTTGGTAGTGTCTTGATAGGTTGGCGGTCCGCATGCGAACACCATTCTGCGTTTTCTGATCAGTCGTGTGTTTTGTAGTGCCTCTCAGGGTACAGTCAACGGTCGATGGTTTTGGTTGTAGCACAAACTCACCGACAGCGTTGAATGTTCCCCGCGAGCACAGATTAGTCATACAGAAGGGAGTTTTTCTATTTTTCCCCTATTTGTTGGCAATAACAAGCCATTTCACTAACACAAAAATACTCGAGTATTGTTGTTTAGTGGATATTTATCGAAAATGTTTGCAAACTTTTGTCTGTAATGCATTTACTTCATCCAGTTATCATCTACAGAAAAGTGTTTACAATCTGATACTATTTTTTTTTTTTCTCCAAACTAACCATGATGCACGACCACTGACTGTATATGAGAACTGAACTGGGTGAGTGTGATGTCACCCAAAGAAAATGGCTTACTTCTGGCTCCAACAAAATGAAGTCAATTCATTCGCCATTTTTTTGTGATTTCCATAACAACCACTCTCACCAATCAGGAGTGAGCTTCTTAGAAGTCCAAATGCCTACCACTTAAAAGCGGACTGGAGAGATTCTGTCAATCAAGTGTTTTGAAAGTATGCAGACACTGCATACTTTCATTGAGGCATCTGATTGGTCATTTTTAACTTTAGGTTTGTGGTTTAGCAAGAACATGTTGAAAGGTAGTAGTAGGTCAATTATAGTTATCCTGACAAATAGAATAACAAGTAATAGCTGTTTGTTTCTGTATAGACGTCTCTACGGGATTTTGGCTTCTTGGAACCAGTGGGTCCCTCCGTCCAGTTATTCTTATACAGTCGATGTGTACAACCCGCTATTTTCCAACTCAGACGCCAGGTTGTTTCAAAGAAAAAGGCAAAAGAGAAGCTTGACATCTGGGCTTCTGTGTAAGCTTTGGTTTCTCTTTGCCTGTATGGAACAGCTCATGTAAACATCCATGTTTCTGTGAAGGTTCTGACGACGTTCTCAAGAAGCCAACAGGAGCTTGCGGGAAGAGAAGTGGAAGAAGAGACTCTGCAGTCCTTAAATAGAGCTGCAGATGCAGTGGATTCCTCCCTTCATCATACTCACCCTTCTGTAAAACTACTAAGAAAAGTCTTGATGATCCCAGTCTTCCCTCACCTTCATCCTGCAGCAAGAGGGATGACAAGAAACAAAAGCATGAATAGAAGGACAGAAGATGATGGCAGCAGAGATCGAGGGAAGGAGTTTGGTTTAAAGTGGGATCAGAAAACTGCTGTGCCTCAAAGCTTAAACAAGTGCACTGCAGTGTGGAGTTGGTTAGAGATTACTGTTCCCTTTACCCGGCGCTGAACCTCAGCTACTGCTCTGGGAATGTGTCTGCCCGCGTTTGTCTCTTTGAGGTTGGAAAATCATGCAGTCATGTTTTATTAATGCTCTCCCCCTCTGTGTCTGTCTCTGTCTCCAGTCTGTTCTACTTGCTCCCCTCAACGCTGAAGAGAAGATTTTGAGCTTTGCATTTTCTTGGCTTTGCATTCCCACTTCTCATTAAATTCAGGCATTTTGTGCAGGCTGTGATTTAAAGAGACACTGAAACATGTTTGGAAACTAAAAGTGTGCGATGCAGTTTAGAGATCTGTTTCAGTTCTGCTCGATTAATGGCTCGATAAGGAGAGAGGTAGAACTGCACCTCTTTTTTTTCTTGGTTTTTGAAGGAAGTCGCACTGTCTTGTCTGCATAATGAAGCATTACTCCTAAAAAAAGAGGGGCACTTTTCGCTCTTTCCCACTTTGACAGCTCAGTAACCATCATTATTACCATAATGTAGATAGAAATGTCTTCAATTTTTCCATATTCTATTCCAGTGTTGTTTTTTTTCATCTGTACTAGGCCTTTTTATTTTGATACATGGTTTAAAAAGTATTTGACAGTAAGTGAGGACTTTACAGCACCTTTTTTTGGAAACATTTTGTGAAGCACTTTTTATTACTTAAATGTGGATGCGACAAACAGATCCTGGTCCCTTCTGTGCTGATTTCTTGGCTCTTTCATTAGCAAGATTGTTCTTTGTTTCCTCCCGAACAGCACTTAAAAAAAGTTTTCCTGAATTTCTTCATGATTTCACAGAAAAGGTGGGAAGTAATCATTTTTTCAGGCCCTCCAGCTCAGGCTTCAAAGGATTCTTTCCTTGGCACTTCCGCTGTCTGGCTGAGCACCCAAGCTGCACACGCTTTTTTTTGTTCTCATATACATGCATCTCCTTTTTTTATGGCGTATTTTCAGTTTTTGTTTTTTTTCTCAACCAGTGCCCACCCTTTGGCATTTAGAAGAAGTTATGGGGAATCTGTAATGTGTCTGCACGCACACTGACTCATTCATGTGCTTTTAGGCTTGGCTGCACTTCCACGTGGAGCTTCTTGATAACCCCACTCCTGGCGTCGTCTGCAGAAACTTTGCATAACTGACAAACTTGCAAAAGTGTAACGTGCTAAAATAGCAGTGTGGGCATGAGAGCCTGCTGAGGCCAGAGGGAACAGTGCAACAGTGTGACTGAACCGGCGTGTACCCTGTGTCGTCGGCACATTCCAGGGGTTGGTCAATGAAAAGCACACTGTGTACTCTGAGTCGTGTTGCCTGCATAGCTGCCTGGTCTGCATCCAGGAAGCCTTGCTGGCTGAAACAACATCTGTGTTCTGTGGCTTTACAAAAGTCTACAAAATAGATCTTTAACTGAAGTGGGTTACATATGGATTAAACAATAATTAATAAAATTTAACCTGCTGCCTGTATTGACAGATTTTGCAATAAAACCACAAGTAAAAATTCTTGTCAAAATCTTTTACGTACGAAGCTTGGAGGATTCAGAAAGACCTAACCCTTGACTGAAAAATCAAAAAGTGTCTTCAGAACTTATGCAAAAGGGCCCGAGCTTATATAAGAAGAACTGGAAGTCAAACATTATGTTCTATCTGGTTATCTGGTTAACTATACTGGGTGGGTTCAGGTAAAATCAGGAAAAAAAACAAAGCTGACCTTAGTGTACACTGAAAGGGAACTGTACTACCCCATCCGGATCCACCCAAACCCCCCCCACACACCCTGAAATCCCTTTGAATTAATGCAACATAAAACCGGTTTTCTGTAAAGGCCTCCAAACTTCCCAAGGACGGCTTACGTCTTTCGCTTTTCATTTTGCACGCAGAAAGGAGATGTGAGAGGCAATTGGGCTGTAATAGTTCCTGCTACTAACCTCAAGTATGTGCATGTTGTCTGCCTGCTCAAATCGCATGCTTTTTGGTTTGTCTGCGATCTACCTGGCTCTCCCAGCATCATAGCACACACAGTGAACCAGAGCTGGATGTTTGGCAGCGTGCACTGGCATCATCATTCCGTCATGCCTCTTCACAGTTATTGTATCATGTGCCGGCCGGCCCTCCAATGAGGTGCATAAGCAGATTAAAGATCATGTTTGCTACAAGTCTCTTTGGTTTGCAAACTCGATCAGATCCAGCAAATTTGCTGTGATTGTTGATTTGCAAAACAAGCTTTAAGTTACATGTGCTGTCTTAAGATTTGCTTCAAATAAAGATGTTCAGGAGAATCTCCAACAGACTCGTCACACTAGGCTTTCTGGTTACTCATTTGGAACAAATAAACCTAAACAGAGCTTTTCTTCATTAAAATGTGCAGGTTAATAAATGTATGCCTTACTATTAAAGGCCAATATTATAGAATAAAATAGAAGAAAAGTCAAATGGAGATCGCTGAGGATTGGCTGGCATGAACAAAGAAAATGGGACATTGAGGAGAGACTTCTGGCTGAAGTGGTGGTCCGTTGCACCACATTGATTCTGCAGTGAGGAATGAACATGCTGACTTTTGTAAACATTACCAGAAGTCCTGGCAGTGGTCGTCAAAATACTTGTCATCTATTCTACAATTTTTTTAGTGGCAGAGTTTTGGATTCATGCTCACTTTGAAAGAAAACGTGTCTTTTTCTCAGAAAGTGAAGGTATCACACTGACTGAGCTTTGTTTGGCAGGCTTTTACTAGGTTTTTTTTTTTGCACCTTGTTGAGGTTCAAATGATTCGTGTGTGTTGAAAAAGGCTTAACCTTCAGCGACCAGGTCGGCAGCGATCCAGCGCAGGGAATCCTTCAGGCAGAACGCCAGGTCTTTCCAGAAACACCCGGCTTCCACGTGCCATGCTTCACTCTGCCTCAGCTCTGGGGATTTGGGCCGAGCCAGATCCCATCGCTGCTGCCACCTCTCTGACTTAACCAGTAGCTGCCTAACAATGCAAGTTTTTTTTTTTTTTGGGGGGGGGGTTACTCTTGCTACTCCCATCTCTGCTTCCTTTCCTCCATTCCTGGCCTTTCTTGGACTGATTGATATGCCTCTGTGCCTACTTTGTTATGCACTCTTATCTCTGTCTGCTTTTCAGCTTTGAACCCTGCAGCGATGTATTTGATCATGTCCCGTCAGCCTGGCTCTGCTCGACTTATCCACTCCTGTCTGAGAGTGCCACTGGATGTCACACTCTTCTTCTCCAAAGTTTGGTTGGCATGTTCCATAGTTCAAAATCTGGATATTTTCTACATTTAATGGTGTCATTTCTGACTGTTATCTTATGCAAATTGCATCTCTAGATCAAACCTGAGCCACGATCTACTTACTACTGTGCCTTTTAAAAACGTTTCAGAAATTTAACGGAGACGCTAAAGCAACGCAGAAATATTTTGCCAAACTGTGTCCTCAGAGAAACCCAAACAAGGCTCATGCAGCTGTTAGAACACGTAATCCATTTTGTAATCTGTTAAGTCGCCGTTTTGCCTCTTTTATTGTTGTCCTCTGCATTTCTCTTGCCTGTGCAGCTCTTGAAATAGCCATAATATTGTCTCCTCCACTCCATCTAAGGCACCCTACACTTATGTAGATGTACTACCAAGCAAGCAGGGGAGGTGGAGAGGCAAAGAACTAATACATTAACTGCATTTTTAAATTTATCCTCTGAGCCAGCAAGAAATCTACTTTAGATGAGGTCTTCATCTGCTCAAGGCTTGACAGAAGTGCAGTTATTTTTCACATTCATGTGCTTCATGTGTTTTGGCAGAATTCTTCTTGCTGCCAGACTGAAGACGGCTGGGCATTGTCATTCCATTCCTCTCAAGCCAAAAACAGTTTTTGCATGGCAGCCAACACAATGCATTGCCCCCCTTCCATTTCCCCCAGCAGGGGATGTTGCTGCATGGTGCCAGGAGGGACACTGTCCCTAATGCGCTGTACAAAGCTTTGTGCTCTGTTGACCTGATCAGAGCCGCATAAACCAAAGTTAAGCTCTTCTTTTTGCCCCGCTGTGTTGACAAAGGACCAAAAATTCTGGAAACTTGAGCATCGTATTTTTAGCAATGTGCAAATTTTCAACAGTGGATAAGTGCTGTTTTTGAGGTTGTTGTTTCAGGGTTTAAACCTGCTGATCCTCTCCACGGCAGTTTAAAGACTGCGTGGTTGTTGAGCTGTCAATGCCGGCTCTTTAGAAATCTGCCGCGAGACTCAGCTGTCCTCCGCAGTACCTTCCCCCTTCCTTCTCGAGCAGAGGCAAATCTCTCCTGAATTCATGTCTCCTTTCAGATTTCTAAGAGGTGTTAAACCTTTTTGGATTAAAAAAGGTAATCTGACAGGCAGAAGATTGTATTAGCCAGAGAGTTGGCAGAGCTTTTAATTTTTCCTCTTTACTCATTTCCCCCTCTTAGCCCGTCTCTCCTGCTGACCTGCTAGAAAGTTTTATTATGGCTCCTTTTTTGAATTAAAATCCCACTCTGACTAAAAATGTTTTTTTTGTGTGTGTTTTTAACATGTCCTTTTAGCATTTCTCATATGATGGAGATATACAAGGAACAATGAGCTCAAAATTGTCTTTGAGTATTTCTTATTTAAATCGTGAATCAAGAGCAGATGAAAAAAGGCCAAAAAACATAATAATAATAATGATAATAATTGAATAACATAATACTGGTATTTGTGATGTAGAAAATACGCTGGGCTGGCCGTGAGTTTCCTGCTCGGCTCCATTCTGATGCATCCACTTGTAGACAAATAGATCCATCTTGAGCTGGTGACTGGATATCTAGATAGCTCCAATATTTCTCAACAAGTTGGGTTGAGGGTGTGAGGGACTGTCAAGCTAGCAGGAGAGCGCTTAAGCGGAGAGCTCTCAGCAACGGGGAGGAGAAAGGGGTTTCTGCTTTCCAACAGTCCCGCCTACAGCTCAGAGGTGAATTTCTGATGAACTCCTGCCATTCTGCAGAAACTATATTCAGGAAAATGACACATTTTTTCTTCTGGCAAAAGCCAACAATCATAATAAAAAACCACTGGGAACGCTTTTACAATAGATGATCGGAGTGGAACTTTGATTTGAAATTATTTATTTCATCATCAACAGTACAATCAACAAAGGATTAAATCCATAGAAAGACGCATCAAACATTGGATAATTATACATTGCTTTAAAGGGAGTAGAAGGAAGCAAAACTTGTTTAATCCCACCCCGTATTCTCCTAACCATTTACTTTATATGTGTTATCAGTATCCGGTTCATAACTTCTAATCAGAGCTTTATACCTTACCAACACAGATTCATGTCATTTTAGAATTCTTTAATAGTTTGATTCAATTAACTTTCAAGCAAAAACATCGTCATTTTCTCCTCTGCTTCATTTTAACTCTTCACACGCCTCTATCTGTTTATACATCTGGATCTCCTCCACTCACTCTTCTCTTTTTGTCTCCTCTAACAGTGACAGCATAGTTGTGTGAACCCATGATTTATAATTTGCTAATCCTCGCTGATTATGGAGCTTTCCACGTGGCCCCTTATCTGCTGCTGAGCCTGCGTTTCACTCTGTAGCTGCCAATTATCTTTGCGGCAGCCAGCAAACAGACCTGTCTCTCTCAGCCTGCTGCACATCCGCTACAGAGACCTCAGTCCCTGTGACACTCTGATGGGTAATGTGGCGCAAGTGCCAGTGGATCTGCCTGATGGTGGGATTAAATTTGCATTTATCTGCAATACCAAGTATGAATGTTATCCTCCAAGAACTTCAAACTTCCTTTTTTAAAACTTGCAGTGGATTAGAATCAACGTCGACCTTTTGCTGACATGCCAGAGCGACCACCCACGGAGGCCGGGGAGTTTTGGGCCTTGCTTGGACTCTTCAACGTTTCCTGTGGCAAACAGCATGACAGTTCAGGCTGGCACACAACACTATGAAGCTATGACCAGTGGGGGCTCGCCCTTCAGGGGGGGATATACAGATGACGGTGAGCTCAGCTGATGAAGCGTCCGATTGTCAGTGTAATAGGAAGTGACGTGCACATCAGGGCAATGTGGGTCAGAACGGCAGACGACCAGCCTGCGGCCTGTATCCTCTCCGCCTGTCTAATCTGCTGCAGCCTAACCAGACGAGGCTCTTTAATCGACCCTGATATTCACTGAACACACATTAACCGTCTCTGCCTCGAGCTCTGCGGCACAAACACCAATCTGTGACACGAAGGAGCTGACGGAAAGCTCTTGCTCCTCCTGCTGTTTGAGTCGAGTCTTTCACTCAGGTCTAATTGAGATCTTACTGAACACGCTGTCAGCACCAAGGCAACTTTCAGGTTCTCAAATCCTCTTTGTTCAGCCTCTCGATTTACAACTGCCATGTCTATAGAAGGGACTGAGATGTCATTTTTGAGTGGGTGGAATTGGGTCAGCTGAACGCTGAGCGTAATAGGATTCTCATGACATGGTTGGGGTCTGGCATTGGAGAAAGGAAATGGAAAGGGAAAGACCTGGGAAGCTGGCGGGGGGGGGTTGTAGTGTTTGCTTAGCACCGGTGTGTAGACTTAATTCCATTGATGCTACAATGAAAAATGCACATCTTGAAGTATTTCTGACATTTCTGCTAAAGCAGTTTCTTTTTTGCAGCTCGGGTGGGTGGGGGGCGGGCGGGTGGGGGCAGTCAGTCTGCGCAAATCTGCCTCATCAAAGGCAGTAATTTCCTGTTCTTCTCAGGCCCCCATCCCCCAGCTCCGCTCTTGTCTGTTAATCCCAGGCCTCAAAAATACCCCCCCCAACACACACACGATTTCATGGACACCCTGAGTCCCCAAGCCTAGGCCCCCCCACTGATATACTGCTCTCCTCTGCTTATAGGCTCACTGAAGCTGTGGGCTCAGGATGGGGAGGCAGCGTGCTTTGTGTCAGCGGCCGCGCGTACCGAACACTACAAATCCTCATTGTTCCACATGGGAGTGGGGGTGCTAGCGGTTTGTGGTGGGGGCTGTATTTCTGTCTGGTTTCTATTCAAATCCGGGTATCCATGCTGGTTCCGTCAGGGGAACAGTGTGGATGTGACGATGAGTTGCACTGCTCCAAGAAAAAAAAACAAAACGTTGAAAGTCAACGGGCGTCCAAGCACGTCCTGACCTACCAGAAAGGTCACCAGTACCGCGTCTCCGATCAACCAACGTGTGAGACCGGAGCTTACAACTCTATCAAGACTTCTTCCATTTCTAAAGATTAAAAAGTGCAAATCATAAACTGCTGTTACCTAAAATACATACATTTCAGTAAGCAAGTTTTTACAAAAAGCTGAACACTTTGTGAAGCCAAAATCTGGAGAAAAACAAATGCAGCTGAAATGAGCAGCAAGCAAATAGTTGTTTGTAGTTTGTGTTTCACCAAAGGACTCTCCTGATTGGAGAAGAGGAGTGTGTGGTGGGGCTGCCGCCACAGAGGGCTGATCTGTGGATCTCAACAAGACTCGGCGTGTACAGGCATTTCAGCGTGACATGTACTCTGCTTTGAGCTTCAGTGCCTTAGACAGGCATGCAGAGGTTTTTTTTTTGTTTGTTTCATAGAGCCAAGGGCCTATTTTGTTGTTTTGTTGACTTCTTCTGAAACATGAGCCTCAAGAAATGATTCTTGTCCTCATCATTGGTGGATTCCCAGTCTCAAAAAAGTTGATTTTATTCATCCGGTCAGCCTCTAAAGGTTTTGTTTTTCTCACTAAAGCCTTCATGCTGTCATTTATTACTATTCCAGCTTTTTGCTGCGGATTAAGAGCTTTAGACAAAAGCACAGTGACACAGAAAAAACAACAACATAGGGACACCCAGAATTTCCTCTCACTGAATACACTACGAACTCATTGACCCACCGACCCCCCATCTCCAGTGCAAGCCAGCAGGAAAACCAGCCGAAAGGGGAATAGAAAATCACAAGCTCTGTGAAAATGAGCTCTGTTCTTCCTCTTTTCTTTCTGTCTAAATTTAACCACCTCCTACATTGATACTTCCTTTGAAACAGGTTATTCCCTCCAGCCTGACTTTAGCAAACGATTGTTTTTATATTTTTAGCCCGTTTGACTTATTTGCATTTAAGAGCACTGAAGGGTTCAAAGCATGGGGGGCTTCTGAAAGTAAAAGAAGTGCAAGGTGAGCATTTAAAAGGAGGCACGGAGGGACACATGTTGTTTTTCCTTAACCCCTCCCCTACTCCAGCCAAGACTCTAACCCTGAGCTTGAAGGTTGCTGCCCCCTCCCCTCTTGGAGCAGGGCAGCAGCTGGCTGACCTGTCCCTCCGCTGCAGCCTCTAATGGCTGACCTGCCCCGTCTGGTCTGCCCCGCTTGCTTTTGTCTGCTGTCTGGCTCAGTTCCTTCTCGGCTAAACATCGCTGCTGGCTACCACGGTGCACATTTTCAGAGCGCGGGCTTCACCCAACAAAGCACCAGTGGATTTTTTTTTTAAATACATAAAAATGCAGACATTTCACACTTGTCCCAGTTTGTCCAACAATCCGACTTGCTTTTTCACATCCTTTTAGAAGTTACCCAAACAGCCGCTGTCTACTTTCACACACGGCTGCGGACAAGCTGTGCTAAGCAGGCACACACAACCGACTGCTGGTTCCAAACAAATAGGAAAATCTGTTTTCTGAATGAGCATGTATAAAGGACATTTTTTTCACATTTCCCATTCCTGGTAGTACACAACTGAACATGCAGAGCAGAGTAAAGTGTGCAGCGTTCAATGGGAGCAATTTGGCAATAAAGTTGTAAAATGAAAGATTAAGCTGTTTGGAAACTTACTGAAGGAGAATCCGGCATCAGGAATCCGGCATCGAGAAGCGGCGGTCACCGAGTGGCAGAAAATGCAAGAACCACAAGCTTCCATATTAAAGTAGAGACCTCACGCATGCAGACAGGCTAAAAGTTGCTTCTGAAATGAGTTGAAACACACACACTCTCTCTCGCTCTCTCTCTCTCTCTCTCTCACACACACAAACACACACAAAGACCCACACTTGTGGTTGTTCACAGTCCTGACACACAATCTTTCCCGTCTGATGTCTCTGCCTCCAGTGGGATGTCAGCCAGGCAGTTTGCAAACACAAGTGCCTTACAAAACCCTCTCGCTCTCCCCTGTTCCTCCTGCACTCCTACATTAGTAAACAAGCGCACACATTCGCACACGCACACACACCCACACACACAATCCTGGCTTCAGCACAACTTATTGAACTGCCCCACATTTTCTCGCATGCACTATATATGATGCCGGTGATGGCTGGCAGCCCGCAGTGTCACGTGGGACTGGAGTGCTTCTGTGATTGGCTGTAGGCCAGTGAGGCAAGAGGGAAGGGAGGGTAGGGCAGTGTTTTGGTTGGCCGGAGCTCAGACCATTGAAAGCAGGACGCTTCTCTGCTGAATGGTTGAATGGCCGCGTCTCTGGGTGGAGTCTGAGTGACACTGACCTCCGGCTGAAAAGGTGTCTTAAGTCCAAACATGATCAACAATTTGCCTGTAAAATGTGGAAAATGTGAAATATCGTTTAACAACTCACATGTTGGAGTTTTTTTTTTTCTCAATTCAAAAGATTCTGATTTTCATTCATGGCTCTTTTAGTTTTAGTCAATTTGTAAACAAAACTTAAAAAAATAAAAAATCTATTTATGTTTTTTTGGCAGTCGATTTAAAATTGTGCTCTATTTTGATCTGGTTCCCACAATCATTTTGCAAGTATTTTAATTCTAAAGTTAGAATTACATGATGAAAACAAGAGATCAGAAAATATATTTTTTTTATTCCAAATGAAGTTTTTTAATACATTTTTTTAAAAAGAATTCAGTCTACAAAAGACTCACATAGGCTTGAATCAGGTCACATAAAACAGCTCTGAAGCTACGAACACACCGGACATGTGACATGCGTTCAGGAACAAGAGTTTAACATGTTCTTCAACAAAAGTATGGCCCATGGTGTTCACACTGGACGAGCGGGGAGGGGCTGCTTCTTCTTTTTCCTTTTCTACTCTTCACTAGAGCATGTCCACCACCTGGAGTTGGATGAGGCTTGGTGCAAAATGTCAAAGCGGTGCAAATCTCTGGAATTTTGTTCTAGGCTTTTTCTTCTACAGATCTTTTCTGATATATGAAAGACTTGGTGTCATAGAATTCTGGCCTGGTACAAACTGCAATTATTAATCTCTTCCATGATCAATTTTCAAATGGTTGGCACCTCAGTGAATTAAAAGAAACGCCATCCAAACGTCACAACCAAATCAGAGTCTTTGATTGGTCAAACTTCAACCAGATTTAACTTTCAAAATGTCTTCAAGTGACCCACGTTTTGTACGTAGAACCCAAAAACCGTTGTAGAAACTTGTTTAGCTACGCAAGAGTTTTGAACGTGGAAGTCTGAAACATGAATTTACACAGCTTTTACAAACAGTAGCTTGCAAAAGTATTCATACCCCTTGAACTTCTCCACATTTTCTCACATCATGACCACAAAAATAAATATATTTTATTGGAATTTTATTTGAAAGACGAACACAAAGTGGCACACAATTGTGAAGTGGAAGGAAAATTATACAAGAGGTAAAATTTTTTTTTACAAAAAAACTGAAAAGTGAAAACTGAAAAGGTATGAATACTTTTACAAGCCACTGTAGACTTTTCATTGGAAGAGACTAATGTGAGCGTAGCTTTACAGTGTCTTATCTTAGAAGTATGTTCGTCAGAACCATTCTGGGATAGAATATATTGAAGACAAATGGTCTGCTTTAGTTAGGAATGATCAGTTTTCAGTCTATGCATAAGAAAATGTGATCCATCTGTAAATGTCAGCCAATGCAGCAGTGTTGGACAGATTAAATAAGCCACGTCTGAGTCGTGGAAGTGGATGGAGCAAGTCAAAGTGGCACAGTCTGTGTTTCTTATATCTGGGAAGATTAAATAGTACTTTAAAAATTATGATGTCATTTAAAATCCCATCTTTAACTATTGCACCTGAATAACTGCCTGAATGCTTTCAGAATGACTCGCTGTCCTGCAGACGCCTTCATCTTCTTGCTTTCCTTTATGTTAAACAAATGTACCACATGTTGTTGGTAACAAAAATCGGTTGTGTTATAATTGTAACTGCCTACAGGTGGTAGATCCTAAGAAAGTCTAATAGATTTGGAATCAAGTTGTTGGAGAGCTAGTTATTTTCTAAAATCTGTTTGGTTACTCAGTAGATACTCCTGACCACACAGCTCTAGTATTGTTTAGGCTAGAGTTAAAACTAGTGTTTGTTTATACCAGAAAAATTGCATCCATTTCTCTTTTCACTGAAAGGTTTCTTAAAAAGAAAAAAAATAACTGAGGTATGTTTTGTAATATATCCTCAAATGACCTTGGCTGAATTCCCAAATTTGTAGTGTTGATTCCTGGGATAAGGTGAAGGATTTGATGACAAACAGCTGTATCTAACATGCTAGGAAGAGCAGACCTGAATGATATGGCAGAGCATTTACAGAGACTGAAACAAAAATGTGAAGATACACAAGCTTGGACGACAAAGCTGCTGTGGACAAGAGGAGATGGACAAAGACGACTTGAGTTATGATCGTTTATGAGAACTGCGAGCCATGCTATCTGTGAAGGAAATAAATCTTCAGCAACTGGACAGAGAAATGGACGATGGAATACAGATGGAAAAGCTGGAGGTACATGGGTAAAACTGTGGATCATCATGATCCCTCTCCACCTCTGAAAAAGCAGAGCTACAACAATTGTTGAACGAGCCAATCCTCCATCAGAATCAACTGTATGAGGAGAGTGATGGGAGCCCACATTCCAGTGCTGTAACAGACTGTTCATTAAGCTGCCAAAGCTCTACATCAACAAAAGAAATCAAAATGACAATACTGCTGAGATCAATTTGAGACTTTCATCCCTGGAATTAATGAGTTGAGCAAAACTGACAACTTTACATATATTAAGTTGTTTTTGGTGGGTCATGCAGTAAAAGCCATTACAGGTACAAAGTAAACTGAGTGTAACTTTACCACTCACATGCTTAAAGAGAGGTTGGTAGTAAAGACTTAATTGTAAATGCAAACATGACAAAGCTGCTTCTTGAGACGGCTTTATAAATTCTGCAAGGTCCATAGCAGAGGGTTAGAATCACTTAAACTTATTGCACTAAAGATGGCAGAAGCTGAAAGACTTTAGATTTTGGCTGTGCAAGAACAAACTTACCAAAGAAAAATTATGAAAATGAAGACGGGAAAATAAATGCACATCCATTCAACGATTAAAGAAGTTAACCCTTTTCTTGATTAAAATAGTTTGTGTCTATGCCAAGACCAAGCCACAGAGAAGTGTTTAGATTCAGCTATTCTGTTAATGTACAAACCTTAAAGAGTGTTGGTCAACACCTAAGACACTTTGGAGGGCTATTAAATATCCTGAGCAGCAGAAACATCTTGAGAAGAAGGGGACCATATGGATTTATTTTGCAGTAGAAGAAGCTTGGCAAAGCCATTTTTTAAACAAACCTGTTGTTCTTAAACTTCTGTACAGACATGTCTGTGTCCTTTGCAAAAAAGAAGTGTTTTAGAAGTGTTTAAGAAAAGTAATGGGAAGAGCTTTGCTAAGTTCCAGAGAAATCCCATTACTTATACAGAGGTACAGTCAACAAGTAACTTAACATCTACCATCAATATTGTGTACATCAATATCAAAAGTAATTTGTTTTAGTTTCTCACTACTTTAATCCCAAATGTTATTGAGTTAGTAGTTTAATTACTCTTTAATAAGGGTAGCTAGTTACTAAAAAAAAAGTAACTATTTGTGTTACTGTAACACTGCGGGTACTTCCTATTTGGAATGCGAAGGGGAAGGAATTACTCATTCCAGTATTCAATACAGTCAGTGGTCGAGCAGAGGCACAGAAGGCAACGAATTCCAAGTTAGCAGGTGTTTAATATTTTTTGGAAAAGGACACACAGCAAGTAGTTAATAGAGCTGTTCATCTTTGCTGGTATTGGGATTTGATTAGTTTGTGATTTTTTTGTCAACAGTCCGATTTGATTTCATGACGCATCAATGTGGTGCATCCACAACTGTTTTTGCAACTGAATATTGCTACTTTCTCCATCAATTAATTCTAATTGTATTAGTGTCAGATTAATGGGTTGATCGCGACTAATTAGTGACATATATTTTAGCACGTTATTTTTTAAAATCACATTAACCTCCCATTTGCATCGGATGGTAACTTCCATCTTATTGCTCACCTGGAGGAGCAATATCCCACTCATCCCAATGTTATTTAAGAGAAATATAAAAAGCCTATTAAATCAAATATTAGAACTTCAGTCTTGTTATATTTTTAAGTTAAAGTTGTTGTTTTAGCTTCAGCTCACCGACTGCGTACAGACTGTTCTCTGCTCTCGCTCCTTTTTGATAGAAGTGCAGCAGGGGTTGGCCTCATGGCCCCGTGAGTCAGGTGAGCAACCAGAAGTAAGTCGGAGCTATTTGCAGCACTTGTTGTCTCTTGAAAAGTGATCATCATGAGAAGTTTAAAAAAAAGCATAATTTCAGCGGGAACGTTCTGCTTGTTTTTGTCCAGATGATGAAGCAAAAGTTTATTTAAAAAAAAAAAGTCCAAAGTCTAAATAGTTTAATTCCTCTTCGGTGTTTCATTTCTTCCTTCTTAGATTCTGTTTTTTTATGCTTCATTCCAGTCTTTAAAATGATCAAATTTACTCAAATAAGTTAAAGGAAACTATAAAATCACTCTCATGTCTTTTCTAATACCTTACTGTTGTGGTAAATTGTGGAATAAGGAATATCAACAATTGAATTATGGTATTGTTTAGAAGTGGACAATATTTTTTTGTTTGCTCAGAGAAGTGATACTACTGTTTTTTGATGTGGTCAATTGGAGAGCTCTGGACCGGATGTTTTTTTTTTTTTTTGTGGGATTTTTCTTAATTTTGTTAGTGATTTTAGATTGTTAAGAAATACCCCGTGGTGTGACGAAGTAAAGGTTGGAAGTCTTTAAAAAAATAAAATAAACTTAGTAAAGCCACCTTTTTAAAAATGAGGATTTTCACAGCAATTATTAGGTTTCAAAGTCATTGCAAATAAAATCAGTTAATCAGATTAATTCCAGGTCATGATTAATTAATTGCCCACAAAAATAATCAAATGACAGCACTAATTAATACATGCAGTAGGATTGTTATGAACTCCTTTTTATTGTAATTTAACTATAATTTTTTTCAGAAAACAATCTGAATATCAAGAAGATGACAAACATCAAAAACGGAGTGTTGCACTTCATAAACCACAATTTTTAAAAGTTAAATAAAACATTGAATCTTATATTCTAAGCAAAATAAAATGTAACGACTACATTTGAACCATAAACCAAAAGTAGTAGTACAGGTCCAGCTTGATTACAGTGTGGTCATTCTCACACAGCATAAATAAATCTGGTTTCTGCTCCAAAACAGGCAATTTCCAAAAGTACAAAAGCCGAGTCTAAACACAGCAGACTTTACATAACATCTGCTTGCCATGTATTTAGTTTGATGTACTACAAAATCAATGTGCAAACAAAAAATGTCTACTTTAAAATTGAATTGCCTGTCCTCCACATTGTACAAAAACAGCTTGTTCTCAAAACCTATTAAGTGCTGCAAACTACAAAAATACTTTAAAAGAGTAAAACATTGCACATTCCAATTTTCCAAAAACTGGAATTTCCACCTAGGAATTGGGAATTTCTAGAATGGGTGCTCTGCACTCTCCAACCTGGACTTGTTTAAGAGTGATTTTTTTTTCCGATGACCACATGTCCTGCAGTAGAGAAAACTTGCTCTGCAGAAACACTTGTGCCCAGGATACAAAAGTATCGCTCTGACAGCTCTAAACGTGAGGGAATTTGATCTCACAAACATGCCTTCAGTTCAAAGGGTCCTCAGTGAGGGGAAGAGATGGAGCTTTGCATTATCTCCCATTTCCTCTTGAGCCCTGGCATATGGGGCCTTGGTTTCTGTTGGGCCTTCAGTGTCAGTGAAGGGCTGTCCAAGCAAGCTCACTAGCTGTAACAAGGCCTTTTTTTGTTTAGGAGCGAAGGGGCCAGCTTCCCAAGTTCTGGTTCCCCTTGGTGCTTCAGCCAGTTTTATCTTCCTTTAATATCCTCTTATTCTTTTCTAGCAACATAAGAGGACAGAGATAATTGCGTCAAACTAGCGATGTGAAATTTTTCAGATTATGTAACCGCTCACAGTAAACTGTCTTGTCTTTCAAACTACTGCTAATGTGTGAACTTTTTATGTTTCATGTAAACATGATGCATTTTCCCCAATTGTAAGCATCTTTTTCAGCCCCTCTTCTGTGGATCTGCTATGCTAGAAAGGACAGAGCCATAACCCTTTTACGGAGTGAAAGCTCTAGTGTTTATGCAATAGACCCTTTTTATGTGACGTCAGATAAAATGGTGATAACGTTGCTACTGTGTGAAGTGACTTCCGGTTTACGGGCTTAGGCCGGCAAAGCTGACAGCTGAACGCTGTTTAACACAATTTTACGTAAATAATCAATGTTAAAATCACTGACAACAGAGCAAAAGTAAGACAATTTCAGTGTGTCTTGCATAAAAGTAAAACTAGTTACTGTTGCATTATTTTCTACTGTTGCATTATTTTCTACTGTTGCATTATTTTCTAATGTTGCTCCCCTATGCTTTTGCTCATAAGTGTCTGATGTGCGGGAAAATAAAGATAAAAAAAAGATCAAATAAATTGGAAATCATCAAAAAGGTAGTGACAATTGGCATGTTATTTCTAAAATGTGTGCAGCCAGTGCTGAATTTTTTTCTTGGCCTCACTTTTTCTGAAAGCTGAGAATCTGTGTCTTAATAGCAGCACTTAAAATATTAAATGTGGTAACCATTTCTGCTTTTACAAATGCTCCTTGAAACACCCCGTAAAACAACAAATACACCTTAAAACAACAACTAAATTTGGCCTTGGACACAATTAAAATGCGTGCAGTTTGATGCAGTTATGTGTAATATTAGCTGCATGTATTACGTGCGGCCAACTTCAATTTCCATCTGTTTTTTGCTTAATCGTACCTAAAATATGCACGAATAACATCAGGCAAAATACAAACCGTTACATTAATAATTGCTCTATATGGGCTGCACGGTGGCGCAGTGGTTAGCACGCTTAGTGGTTAGCGCTCTTGCCTCACAGCAAGAAGGCCCCCGATTCAAGTCCTGACTGGGTGACTTGAAACAGTGAAACCAATGGGGGACCTTTCTGTGTGGAGTTTGCATGTTCTCCCCGTGCATGCGTAGGTTTTTACCTTTTTAGGGACTCTGGCTTCCTCCCACCATCCAAAAACATGCCTCATGGGTTAATTAATGGAATTAATTGGTCAATTGAAATTGTCCCTAGGTGTGGATGTGAGTGTGCATGGATGTATGATAGTGGCCCTGTGACAGACTGGTGACCTGTCCAGGTTGTCCCCTGCCTTCGCCCATGAGTGGCCGGGTTTGGCTCCAGCAGCCCCGTGACCATGAGAAGGAGTGAATGAATGAAAGATGGATATTTTCAATAGAACCTCAAATATTGGAGAATTGCTCACATTTCTATTTTGATTTGTGAACAATCTAAAGGAGGACAAAATAAAATTAGGTAGGACATTTATAAAATATATACTGTACAATTTTTAGTTACAATTGGTAAGGTTACAATTACAATTGTAACCATTACAACTGGTAAGATTGTTTACGTAAAATTGTGTTAAACAGCATTCAGCTGTCAGCTTTGCCGGTCTAAACTTGTAAACTGGAAGTCACTTTACACTGTATCGGCAATATTGCCATTTTGTCTGATGTCAGTGTGAAAAGTGTTTAAGTAATTCTGAAACGGATAAAAGCAGCCATGTGCCGAAATGGCACACTTTTTAGTAGTGAAGTGCTTACACAATCAACATAAATCAGCTTATTCTGTCGCAGGGAAAATCAGCTTTGTGTTTTAGGTTCGTAATGTGTTGCAGATCGATGCAAAACCGATATGAAAAGCCGCTTTTCTCTGCATCAGAATCTGCTGATTCACATTTATCACTTAAAATTTCAGAGCTTCATAATATGTCAAGAGTGTGTGTTATTTTGTTTTTTCAACAATTCCAGTGTTAAAGAAATAAAATGTAAATCCAGAGCACAGACTGGATAAAAAAACTTTCTCCTAAGTCGCTCTGTTGTGCTTTTTCAGGAGATCTGGATTGCATTTTTGAGGTCAGTCATCATGGATGAGACTCCAATGTTATCTGTCATGTTCTGAAGGAGTTGTGCATTTAATAGAGCGACGAGGAACACTCTCGGACTTCTCTCTTCTGTCATAAGGAGGTGGCATCCTTGAAGGGCTTGAATGCACTCCCAATATTTGTTTGATGAAGAGTGCAGAGGTCTGACTGTCCTTTGCACACCACTTGGAGACTGCAAGGTGGCACAGGATTAGTTGCTGTTCCAAGAACATCTTGTGCATATCAAGTGTACAGTTTCACTTTCTGGCAACGTTAATTATCAGCTAAAGTTTAATGATCCACTCAGATCATCTTTTGATCTATTGGAAAAGTGTTCCCAGTGGTCTTGTAATTCTGATTATGCTGTTTTTAGCTTAAAAAAAGTTGTTTTTTAGGACATAATTTCTGCAGAGTGGCAATAGTTCATTAGAAATTAAAGTTGTTTGAGGGGACCATCGGTCTGGAGCAACCCTGCCCTTCCCTTCACTTTTGCTGAGAGCTGTCTGTTGAGGCGGAGCAGGGAGCTTGTGACCCATCCAGTATATTTTTTACGTTACAAACAAGTTCTTTTTCAAACAGGATCTGCTCCTGATTCACAGTAATTAAAAAAAAAATCAGAAATGCAATTTTAAGCATAATTTTCTTTATATATGTCCTTCATCAGAAAAGTGCCATTAGAGAAAAATGCTAAATAATAAATGGTTTGGGAGATAATCTACCACTCACTCTCTCTGGAACAGGGCTTTGGCAGGAGAATCTGCATAAAAAGGATATCTGTCAGGAAATTCAGAAGTTCACAATAAAAGCGGGCAGGGACACCTTTCTGTGATTGTGGAGCACACTTGCATTTATTGCAGAAGTAAGATTGACAGCATGATCATCAATAATATCTGATTCATTTAAATAATGAGTGGTGTAATCAATAGTAGTCATTGTGAGTCATTTACTGAAGAAAAATGTTGGACTTTTTGTTTTTAATAAATATTCTAAGACTCCCCCCCCCCCCCCCCACTACAGTGGTCCCTCATTAATGCAGGGGATACGTTCCATAACGAGCCAACGATAGGTGAAATTAGTGAAGTAGGATTAGAGATGTTTGAGGCTGTAAAACCTGGCATTACACGCTTTTTACACTTTTATTAGACAGGCATTAACATTACTATTTTCTTGTTTAATCTCTTAAAGTGTAAATCTTCATTAAAAAATAAGTCCAGTACTATAGATTGAAAACAAAGTACTGATCGCGATGTAACTCTGGCAAGCTGCATGCTCCGCGTCTCTGTACAAGAGACATAGCACAGAAAAGATTTATTGACAAGATCAACAGCCAATCAGGATCCAGAATGCAGTGCGCTGTTAAAAAAGAATGCAAAGTTACGGTACAAAAAAAAAAAAAGTGAAACAGCACAACTGCGACATAGCAAGGAAACACTGTAAGATAATTACATTTACATTAACACTAAATGCATTCAGACAATGTGCTGTTGAATTTTTTTAAGCTAGAACTTCACTTTTTAAATTTCCTATGACCATGACTGGAATTACATTCCCTTCTTTTCCACATATTTATTTTGACCTTTAAGCTTATACTTGCTTGGAAATCTTCTAAATAGCATATCTATCAAACATGGTATCTCTGCAAAAGATCATCTTATTATTCATGAGTCCATCTGGAAAACACTCCTTTGTTGTGTTAATGTTTTATCTGAGACTCCATCTTTACACATAGTGAAGATTTGGAAATAAGATTACCTGGAGGGTGTTTAGTGGCATAAATAGGGCAGTAGAAGTTGGGGAGCAATGCTTTGAAAGGTTGATGTTAATTGTCCCCTTCAGTATGAACTCTGTAACACTTAACACAATATGCAGCCATTGACTGTATATTAAAAGTGGACTGACCCCCCCCACCGCCACCCCATTCCAAACAGAAGCCCCCGCTTGCCCCAAAAAGCACAAATCCCATAAATTTCTAGTGAGGAATAAACAGCTATTACTGTGTCATTATATTTGTCAGCATAACCATTCTTGCTGTGCTAGCATTTTTCAACATCCGTCCCTCTAAACCCGCTTTGTCCATTTCAAGGTCACGGGGGTGCCAGAGCCTAACCCGGCCTCTTGTGGATGAAGGCAGGAGACACCCTTGACAGGTCTTCATGTTCTGGATAATTCTAATTTCAAGATATTCAAGGATAATCAGATGTCTCGCGAAAAGCAAATGGTGCCTGCTGGTACCCACATCAAACGTTTAAAACATTAATTGACTTCAACCACTTTGTGACATTGTTTCAACATTGCAGTGTGCGTTTTGTGAAAAAAAAAAAAAAAAAAAAGGCGCCCAAATTGACTTTATTTTGTTGGAATCAGAAGTGGGTGATGCCACACTCACTCTGTACATTTCTAATATACAGTCAATGGATGCAGCTTTACCTGCAGGCCTCTTACTTCTGCCGTCATGTATACGGAACATTTCCACTTATGACGTTGAGGATGTTCTTTAGGACTGGAATCCCAGGATTCATTACAAGTTTTTTTTTTTTTTAAATATGACTTCACCCTGCAATTCATGCTTATGGTGGTTATGGACCTGAAGTAGTTTGAGTGAAAACTCTGATGTTGGTTTTGTAGCAGGTACTCGTCCTTGATATTGGAAAGGGGAAAATGGAAAGTAAGTCACTGTGCTGTGCTGTCAGTTCTGTGCATCTCTCTTTCTTTCTCTGGGTGTGTGGAATTAAACTGTAAAATTGGGCTTTTACATAAAGATGGGTTCCACACATGTGTCGTAATGCTGGTGCAGAGATCCTCTAGAAACTGCAGCACAGTAAGTCTCCCCATCCCCCACCCTTTGCTCCAGTCTCTCTACCCACTTCCTGCCAATGCCACATTGGGAGTAAGCAAGATAGAAAGAAGTAGATGAGTAGAGAGAGCAAGATGAAATTCTCATCCTTGGTTTGGATTCTTAAGAGCGCTTGGGAAAGCAGGATCTTATTATCACAGCAAATTTGCAATGTGCACAGTGGAGGAGATTAGATGCGTCTTGCCTTTGAAGTGTATTTTCCAGCCATTGTGTGATGCCAAATTCCATCAAGTGTTAGAGGGAGCTATGATAAGAGGCACGGGTTCTGAATGCTGCTGCATTAAAAACTGTCATTTTGCAATGAGATGAAACGGTTGCAAACGCTTCCTAAATGAAGGAAAACATCTTTCCTCATTTTAGCACTGTCATTTAGATCTGTGTTGTGGAAAAGCCATAGTTGCTAAAAAATACAAGGTGGATGGATAGAGCAGATGCCTGTCAAATATGTGGATTATGCCTAATGCAAATGATGAGTTTCTGGCTTGCAAATAAAAGAACTAGCTTTTATAGGTTTTTGTTGTTGTTGTGTTTTTTTTTTTTGTAATCTAAACTGATGAGGTGTTTGTGTCCTTTGACTGTTAAAAATTCTCAGCCCTGCAAGTGAAAAGTATGCATACTGCAAAATATGGGTCATCCCTGAAAGAAAGGGCTTTACTGATTTAAGGGAAAAATGAAAAAAAAAAAAACATTTGCATCAGTATTTACTGCAGTTGTACAGCTGGGGAAAGGCTCAAGTTCCTGGAGGTGTTGCTGAACTTTAATTGGAGCATCCCTGAGCGTCCTTCTAGTTCTATGACCTTCACTTTCAGCTTAGAGGCTTTTGAGAGTCGGGTGTCAAGGTGGGGCTAACAGAGAAAATCATAGGGTGAACAGCAACACAGCAAAGTGAATTCTGTTCCTGCACACACACACGTCATTCGCCTCATACCTGCAGGAAGTTTTTTGCATATTCTTAACACCTTTTTCCGCACTAGGCTATGTGAATTTAACTATTGAGTATCTTGACTCTCTTGTGTGTTAATAATTGACAAAATACAGATCCACTGTGAACGAATAGACCAGAGCCACAAAACAAGTATTTTGCCCTGATATAGACGTCACTGACGCTGAACGCAATTAATGCGTTAAATTTGCATCCTCCTCCTTTGATGCGTGTCAAATATGGTACTCAACGCTTCTCCAAAAATGTCTTCATAAACTTGATGCTCCTGATTCATGCGGGAGGAGCTTCTGTCAAAAGTTTTCAGCCTCATCGCTACATGGAAACATTGACAGTATATCTGTATATCTCAGATTCAGTCAATTCATGAAAGACATGGATGGTGTTGAGAGATGAGATCTATTGATTTCCAGGAGCTATACAAAGATGTCTGTAAGCTCATGAGATCATTCAGAGAGTCTCCCAGTACGGTTGAGGTTCACCATCTACACAGAAACTGCGCCTGATTTCTCAATCTCTTTTCCATATCTCGTGACCCAGTTTAATGAGTTGCTGTCCCTCAATAGTCTGAAGAGGAAAAAATAAAAATCAGAATAAACTAATGGACCTTTTTTTTTTTTTATTTTCTCCATACATATAGGAAAAATTAAAGTTCAGGAACA
The DNA here is from genome assembly GCA_036245035.1 of Adrianichthys oophorus. Lineage (NCBI taxonomy): Eukaryota > Metazoa > Chordata > Actinopteri > Beloniformes > Adrianichthyidae > Adrianichthys > Adrianichthys oophorus. Next base: position 1,914,880 of record BSAI01000189.1, on the reverse strand, counting down.
ATCAGCTTCTTCTCCATGTTGGTTTTGGACTCCACCCACTAATTGCATCATCATCATGTTACACACTAAAGAGTCTCTAAAGAGTCTCTGGGTGGACTCAGACTGGACGCATTTGGTCCATTTAAAGGGAACCAGAGTTCCTTTCTCCCAATAATCCGGAACAAATGTTCAGTCTGAACACTCGAGCGAACGCTGGTCCGGGACTGGAAATTTTGGCAAACCGAGAGGTTTGTGTTACAAACATGAAAGCAACAAATGTGAGTTTGTTTTCAACATCAACATGACCCAGTACTGGGTCACAAGCGGATTCATGTCTTTAGCTCTCCTCATCTTTGTTGTCTTCTAGAACTTTAAACTTGAGTTATCACAGAATTACTGCAAATAAAAGTAGTAATGCTTCAATATAGAGAGCTGAACATGGCACAGATGAAAAGCCAAGACACATCTGACTTTGCGGACCTCTGAATTGCGCTTGCCGACATCCAAGCTAATCTAACACCACTGATAGAACTTGAAGCTGAGGTAACACCTCTAATGTAACTTGTGGAAGAGATCCAACAGGACAAGAGAGGACAGGAGAGGACAGGGTACGCAATGAACAACAAAATCGGCTTGATCTCCTGGAGAGAAGAGTGACTGATGTGGATCAACAAGTAAGAATGAATATCATTATCACGGGATTACAACACAAACCCCGAGCAAGGCCTGGCGCAGCTAACGTTAGCACAGAAGCTAGCAGACCTGTTGGTGCTGCAAGTGGGGACGTGGAGAGTCAAGTTGGATCATTTCTCATGTCTGAAGGGATTTCCCTGAATTTAAATACTATCGAGATCTTCCACTCGCTGCCCAGGAGAAAGGAGTCGGATAAACCAGTGATCCATATCAGGTTTGTGAATCAAAAGCACAAGATAGCTTTGATGAAGCTAAGAAAAACCTGAAAGATCTTCTGTTTATTTTAATGACCATCCTACCAAAAAAAATGCTGAACTGGCAAAGCACGCCAGGTTCCTAAAGCAGCATAAGCAGATCCAAAGCACCTGGGTGCTGAATTCCAGAATCTTCCTTAAATCACTCGGTCCACCGGACCTGTCCAAGGTACTGGTTATCAACAACATGAAAGACTTTGAGAAGTGTGTATTCACGAATGTCTGAGCCTGTAATTGAAGCAAAATAAGATTTCTTATATGATTGCAAGAAAATTGGACATCTAAGATCTACCGCTATCTCTTAGGTCAACTTTGACCCTGATTTTCAGCAGGGAACTCTGACCTGCAGACAACTCAAGCTCCACTTACTTGCTGTGATATCAGCTGTAGGTCAATGGACCTGACAAAGACTGTAGTCATAAAAACGAGGAGAACTTTATAAACACTTTTCTAACCAGAAGGATGGGAGTTAATCAGGTAGCAGAAGAAGGAATACCGCCTTGGACAAAGGCCCTAATCATGTCACATGACTTGGTTCCCTAAAGTGTGATTTATGACTAATTATTTTTCTGATGAAAACAATCTGCACATATTTTAGATTTTTTTTTTTACTGATTTTTGTAAATGACTTCTTTGATTCATAAAACTTGATTTATGTTAAGAATTTTTCTAATGAAAGGAAATGAGTTATAATCTGCATATATTTTTCTGACGTTGGATACTTGCTCTAAACAGCTGACTTTTCTTTTTTTTTTTTTTAAACTTCTCCTGTCCAACAGCTGAGCAGACAGATATGAGCTGACTTTTCTAATGAAATATACATTCACATGTAATATACATTCGTGGATGCTTGAAACTTATTTACGTAACTGATTTTTTTTTCTAATGAAAAATAATCTGCACATATTTTTGAATTTAGATCTACTATCTAGTTTAAATAGTGTTACTTATACTTGCATAGCCATGTGATTCATTGTTACTTAAGGATTCTCAATTACCTGAATCTATGTTGGTATGGTATAAATATGTTGATAATTTATGTAAAGTAAATAGTAAGGTCGAGTCGGGGTGGGATTATATAAATTCACTTCCTCCTACTCCCTTACAAGCAATCTATAATTTCATGCCTAGTTATCATGTGTTTGACAGGTTTTTATGGATGTAAACCTGTTGATTGATTGTGTTATATTGGTATTAATGATTGCTTAAACTAAATCATTAGAAAAACATAATTATCGTAAAATGTATTGGGTAATAAGAAGAAAAAGATTAGAAAAACTTAGAAAACACTACTGTACTTTGAGTAAATTATGTTTTTTTTGAAAGAGATCCATTTTCTCAGTGTCTGGTGTTGGCTCAATATATAGAAAAACATTCCTAAGACATCTTACCTTTTTCTTTGTCTTGCTGTTTCTGTCTGGATGTTTGATTTTTAGATGCAGGAGTGTAGGTCACATGGTATAGCAACAAGCCAGCAGTGTGCAGGGAAAGCATAGCATAGTTGCCAAGTTTGCTTTAATAGTCGCTTTGCTGCTCTACTTCTTGTTGTCAAATAGTGGTGCAGTCTAGGCTTGCAGTGAAGCATAAGTCTTTTATCTGGCATTCAAGCTGATTTCCATTTTTTTCCCATTAATTTTAATTTTCTCTTTGATCCTGTGCGCACACTGAGCTGCTCTATCTGTGTCCATGAGCCAATGACACCGTTTGTGGTTCAACTCATCATTTTGCTCTTCTTGAGCTGTTGCAGAAGATGTTGTTGCTTGTCTTAAATAATTAGCTGCTGTGAAAATTTTCTGAAAATAAGAAACTTTTGTATCGTTGTTTAAGGGAGTGAAGAAGTCGGTTAAGACAGGTGTCAAAGAAAATTCTATCACAACTGTATTACATCTTTTTGTGCTGTATTTGATTACTTTTTGATATCCCTAGACACAATTCGAAGGCAGTGTATGATAGTAGCAGAGGCAATGCAAGTTCACTGTGAATGAATCAAACCCTGCTTGGAAATCTCAATATAGACATGTAGTTGGACACAACTTATTGCACCGGCTCTTTGGTGGTGTCAATTTTTTTTTATACAAAAATTATGATCCATAAGCGATTCTGAACCGTTTTGTAAATTAAAAAAAAAAAAATCAAGAAACGAAAACTTAATGCGATTTAATGTAGAAGTATTAGTAGGGCTGGGCGATATATTGATATGTTCGATATATCGAATTTTTTTGTTTTGGACGATTTATCTATGGAAAATCGAGATTTTATTTTCCCAGCCCTCTGCTTTCTTGGGCTTCCATTGTTTGGAGTAAAGGCAGCCCCCTCATCTATCCTCGCAACAACCAGACATGAACGGCAGCAAGCAGAGGACCGGGGAGAAAAAAAAAAGAGCTTGCTGCATAACTTAGAAGCGCACGCGACACGTAAAGCGCCCCCTACCCCCACTCCCAAAGCTTCCATACACTACTCTATGTAGCGTTTAGCTTAGGCCGATGGAGCAGCAGGACATGGCGGTTTTTAATGGGACCCGAACAGAAATGGAGATTAAACCGGCTGGACTCACAGCAGCAACAGAGTTCAATGTTTTTTTTAAAAAAGTGTTGATTTGGAGACAGCGATGTTGTTACACACTGATACTATCATGCTACGATGCTATATGCTATGCTAACGAGCTGTGCTGCTTGGCGCCAGCTTGTGACTGATTTAATGTCAAGAGAATATTATCATGGAGCGGACTAAAAGACCTGGATGGCAGATAAATACAACAAACTTATTTCATGGGACATTTATAAAAACGGTAGTACAATAACAGACCGAAATCCACTTTGAATTAAACTTTATCAACAATATCTAACATTACAGAGTAAGTAAGTGAGTAATTTTTATTTATATAGCACCTTTCTCAGACAAAAGTCACAAGGTGCTTCACAAGTTAAAAAGCATAAAGCAGAAGGTAAAAACATAAAAGACTGAAGCTTCACAGGTTAAAAACATCAAATATAAACCTCACAAGCGAAGAGACATAAAAGACAAGAACAAGTACCACATAAAACAATCATTACAAGCCCAAATAAGAAACTATTACAGAGGCAGTGTCGAGCTGAAAAAGTCCCCACCCCCATGGAAGCGCGGCATATTTACTGTCCATGACATAATGACAGGAATCCAAAACATTGTAATGCTTTTAGGCTTTTTTTTTTTTGCTACGATCTCATAAAAAAATGAATCAACTGGAGGCAGAGTAGGGAAAAGAGCATTTTCTGTCAATCTGCTCCCTGCAGTTTTTCTGACCTTGTTTTCTCAGCATGTTTTAATTTTAGTTTTTCTTTGTAAAATAATGTAATAATTTGTCTAGTAAAAATGTGCCTGGACAGTAGATTTTTTTTCATCCACCGGCCAACTTGGCTGGTGAGTCAAACAAATGTTTGGAAGTATTTTTCAATGTCTATGGTCAAGGGGCTTTGGCCAAAAGTCATGTCATATGTGCGTTATTTCATGACAAAATTAAGTATTTAGGGAACACGGCAATCATTTGAAATTAAATCACACACTATTAAAATGTTATGTTCAGTAGCAAGCTAGAAATTATTTATTTTATTTGAAATGAGTTAAAGAGCACCCTGTTAAAGCTGATCTATTGATTGAAAAGTAACATTATTAGTTATTTAGTGTTGTTGAGTTCAAGAAAATTTTTTCCTTTAGAACGTATCTAATGTTCATGCTGTGAAAGATTGTTAATTATCAAACTTTATTTTTATGACACAATTTTTATCTTCTTATTAAAAGTTAAACATTATGTGGATCTTGTCTTTACTTACAGATGCACTTTGGTGGAGAAAAGCAAGTAATATTGTTCTACTGTCCTGTGGTATAGAGAGAACTTTTTTTTTTAATGCATAGATTCAGGATGCACTAATACTTTTTTGCAAAACTGTATCGTTGTCTATTGAATTGGAATTGAATTGAATTGTGAGGCCCCTTAAAAATTGCCTCCCCTACTATCTAAGTATTAGATTCCTCCAAATGACCTGCTAGATCAACTGCATTGGGGCCTGGTGGGAAAAGCGTGACTGACAGAAGTTGTTTCCTCAAATAGCCAGTCCAGAGAACATTACTGTGACACACCTGAGCAAGGAAGCCAAAATGGAACTTGAGCAATCACAGCAATCAAACAATTTTTACTTTTAGGCTTGAGAATGACGCCAATGGAATGCGTTGAGTTTGGCCAACAGAACATTGAGTTCTTGGGCAACTCGTTCCCTCAGTTGCTTCCTTTATGGCCTATTTATATTTAATAAATGTGGGTTATGTTTATCTAAGAGGATAAATTCAAAAAAATGTTGCTTATTATCTGTAAAATGATGTGAAGAGACTGCATCGTCAAAGACTTTTTATGGACTCTTGTCTGAAAGCATTCATGTCTGTTCTACCAGAGAAGCAATTCCTCCAATGCTTTCTGCCCATGTTCCATGTTTGTGCATGCATGCATGTGGAAACATAAGCTCATCCTGAACAGGGTGTCCCCCCATGTCTAGAACAATTTAGTTGATGCTTTGATAAGTGGTAATGGACATTTTATCATTTAATTTATTCAATTTTCTGTTTGTTTGTTTGTTTTAAACCGTCTTTCCTACAGTGTCCTACTTAGGACCCCCCACCCTTCGTCCCCATTTCTATACTGTTACCTTGTTGAAAAAGGTTAGTTTATTATTAAAATTCCTACATAATTTATGTGTTCTCCACCAATACTCCGTGCTGCTCGCCGTCTGTCTGTGGTGAATTAGCACAAGCACTAAATCTCTGCAGAGCAGAGAAAGACAGAAAGCGAAAGGAGCCCATTCCAGCAGACAGGGCTTGGCCCTTGTCCTTCCTTTCCTGATGTGATTTGCGATATGATTAGGTGTGACATATTGAGTCTCAACTGTAGCCTAAAGAACCGAGCAGCTGTGGCCTATTTTGTTTTGCTGTTGTTTGAGTGATGTCACCATTTCTGCCTCATAAGGCTGCCTTGCTCTCGGCACTCTGTGAGGATGTCAAGAGAATTTCACTAAGCTGCTGATGAGGAGGGCAGGGGTTGTGCCTTAGATTAATCTGACAAGTGAACCAAGTTGGTTGTGGTCCAGTTTGGGGGACATCAATTAACTGCACTTAAATACACACTGGCTCTTTTTTTTAAATGCCAAGACATCATAGATTTCCCAAAGTTTGAGTTTTACTTTTACGGAAATATTTACAAATCCATTATGTTCGGAAGATGAAAACTTAATGGTTTATTTAAAAAATTAATGTAGATTTAAAATTTTTTTCTTATGAAATAAATATTTAAACGCATTGCATTGTGGGCTATATTTGCCGATCTAGTGAGCATTGATGCACACTTGTTTTTCGCAGAGGCTTCTTAGCAATTTCTAAACAACTGGATTATGTAATTGTTGATTGGAACACCCCAACGAAATTCCAAACGCCCTATATAAAGTGCAATTAGTAGTGAGGGAATTTGGACACCGGCATATGTACCAAGCCAAGCAAATAAATAGATGACAAATTACAGAAATAATTTCCACCTCTCAGGAACAAAGCTAAAATGGAAAGAAACAAAACTGCCTGGTAGAAAAAAACAAAAACATTTTCAAGCTGTTTCAACAGGTGCTTATTTGTAGGTAATATAGATAGGAATTGGATGATTCATTATGTATGCCAACCCAGCAATGACCTGACTTACCTCTGACAAAGAGTACACTACATAGCCACATGTATGGAGTAGGTGAGTAGTCTTTAATTGCTGCAATCCCCTGATTTCTCCTACCATAATAAACGGAGGCAGAACATTTCTAGTAAAATGATAGTCTATTATTTTTTTATCCATTCTTTTTGACATCTATCTGCACAAAAGAAATTAACTGTGGTTTCTCTCTGTGTCAGTCAAAACTCCATAATGTTTCCCACAAAAATAGCAGCATGGCAGGTAACTAAATGCTTGTGACATAATTTGCCTCCCTCGCTTTGCCTGAAGTGAGCTCTGACAAAGAAGGGGGAAAAGCGTGATAAAAATAATTTGGCTAGTCCCGCTAGTCTTCTGATTATCACTGAATAGCAGCTTCATCTTCTCACTAAATTACTTTTAGCCATGAGACATTTTGTGATTTAGGCTTCTTCAGCTTTGTGCTGAGGGCTTTTTTTTGGTGTTTTTTTCTTACCCTACTGGTAATACACTGTGCTTACATGAATTACTCCCATTGCTTTGCTATTGCTTCTTAGTCCATGTGAATCTGCGTGCAAAGTCTTTGAATTCATTTATCTTGACAAGTCATTTGGGGTTTATGATGCCCTTGATTTAAGTCACAGTAACTTGCTTCCAGAAAATACATGTAATAATAATATAAAGCTTTTTTTCATTGGTCTAAATATTTTTCAGCTTCTACACTTCTAGTTTCTGCCTATCAGCATGATCACTTTTGTTCAGTTGATCAGGACCTAGTTTCACATGATCCCGCATAGTTACTCATCCAATAAACCAAACTTTAAGTGTGTCAAGAACTTGCCAGCTAATGTATTTTGTAACAGGTAAGGGTTCAAATGGTGTAAAAAGATACAATGAATGAAACCTGGATCATTTCTGAATAGAAGTGGGAGAAAGTCACCAATGTGCAAGTGTCAACAGTCAAGTCTTTTGTTTCTAAGCAAAGCAATTTCTACCACGGCAAATGTCACATACTTACATAGCGCTTTTCTACCTTCTTAGAAGGCCCAAAGCGCATTAGTCACGGTCCCATTCACCCATACACACACACACATTCACACACTGATAGCGGTCCTGCTGGCTTACACTGGCGCCAACCTATAACCACCAGAGGCAACGTGGGATACAGTGTCTTGCCAAAGGACACTTGGACACATGGGTGGGCAAGGCAGGAAACAATCTTCTGATCAGAGATCAATTTTCCTAATACTGCACCACACTCGCCCCACAACCTCATGTAACTTTTAAAAAAGTTGCAAAAAGCAAATATTAAATTGGAAAAATCCTTTCAAGTCATCTTTCTGAAGTCTAAGTCAAGTATCAAGTGATTGGAAAAACAAGTCAAAGTCGAGTTGAGTCTTCATCAGTGTTAGTCAAACAAGTGTCAAGTCTTCAAACTGCAACTCAAATCTATAAAATTATTTTCCACAAGAATTACAGCTGACAGAACTGAAGGTACACAGCACACAGACAAATCAAATGGCCCTCAAGTCATCTTCTCTGAATCATACTCCTGTGTTTGATACAGTCTCTCATCTTTAAATATACGCGTATTGCATTGCATATTGTGTTCATATATAATGTCCTTTTTATGTCTGTGACATTCTACCACATGTCCGTCTTTGTGTGTGTGTGTAGCAAGACACAGGTTGCAAATAAACAATGGGCTTAGATCTTTTTATGGCTTTCTCTTTTGCATTTGACTTTGTATATGAATCAACGAGCCTCCTGAAAGCCATTAACTTGACTCCATTGCAGTTTTACTGGAATACTTTTAGACATTAAGGATGAATTCGCTAATCTGTGCAGTTTTTTGATTTTTAAAATTAATTTCATTCATCTGTCCTGCTATGTCAATTTTTTGATTGCTTTTATGTCTCTGGCTGCACTCAAAATACTCTATTTTCATTGCACAGCTACTATTTACTGAAGTACAATAGGTGTCTCTGTTAACTCATGTCTGAAGTGTGCTGAAATATGTTTTTTTTTTTACAGAGGCTGTAAATGAAAGTAATCTGGGTGAGTAAAATAATAATGGATTGTTGTTTTACCATAGACAATATCAGTCATAGAAGTTGACTCTTTGGAATAGCCTTTTTGACTTATTACATGCACTGCTTTATACTTTTTTTTTTTTCCCTCTTCAATTGCTTTTATCTTGTTCATTGTTAATTTAAAAAAAAAAATGTTATTGTTTGTTTAAAATGTGGCATTGCTTTAGTAACCAAACATACATGTCACATGCCTCATTATCAGTTTGGGGGGATTTTGACCCCTAATGCAAAATGAAATGATTTTTTTAATGATTTGATATGTAAATGGGTTTTAAAGACCCTCTCCATTGAAAATCACGTTTTTTTGTTTTTAACATGTTGTTGTAGATTTTTTCTCAGAATGGAGGACCTGTTTAAAATAATTAATGATTATAACTGCATTCTTAAGTATTTCTTTATTCAAATCATGATGATAACCTGTGGTTTTAAAAAGGTCAGGTTTGTGATGCGGCAACTGTGATAAGCGGCCAAAGTCTCCTTTCTTTGCTCCAATTCTGATGCATCCACTTGCAGACAAATAGATACATTAACGTCTTAATTTTCCTTGTCAGAGCTGATATTTGGCTTAGAATTGTACAGCTGATATTCTGATTTTGCCCGTCTTTTTTTTGTTTGTTTTTTGCTGCGCTAATGTTATCTTAGACTTGAGAGTGCAATAAGCTAGCGAGAGAGGGTGTAAAGAAAGGGATGATGGGAAATTAACTGAGCTAGCCTTAATCAACAGTCCCGCCCACAACCCAGATGAGAATTTCTGATTAACTCCTGCTGCACTGCATAAAATATGTCTGAAAAATGGCTTTTTTATTTTGGCTAGAAGCAGCATAATCTTAATTAATAAACCACTGGGAAAGACTTTACAACAGAAAAAAAATATAATTGGAGTGGTGTGGAGTGCTGTTCAGTGTTTCCCTTTATGTTTTTGCTTTTTTCCCCAAATGTTCTTTTTTCACCTGTCATCTGTTGTATTCTAAAGGCTTCCAAAAGCGAGTTTTGAAGTTTGAGCTGTTCCAACATTTCCCTGTTGGTTTTCTGTAGACTGTCTATTATGTTGAAGCCTAATGCATTAGTATTTTTTCCATTGCTTGCAGCCTTGACTATTACTGCCTCGTAAGCTGTTCCTTAGCTTCAGCTTTACTCTGACTGTAGCTGTAATCTGACATGTGCTTTATTATTTCCCAATTTCTTCAGATTTGTTCACCTAAAAAGATGTCAGTGCTCTTTTATTTTTCTTCCTTTAAAAACATTTTTTACATGCTCCACATGACAAACAAAATGCTTTAGAGGAGTCAAGAGCAAATATGGTGTAACAAGCTGTTTCTTTTTCTAATGAAGACAAAACAAAAATATGTACAATTCATAGTAACAAAGGTGCCTTAAATATATATATATATATATATATATATATATATATATATGACTCTCTACTACCAACCTGAAGTAGACTGTGGCCAGATGGTGCTGCTTGTCCGTTAAGTGACATCATATGTTCATAGCTGTTAGAATTATGAACTTGGAATAACTTACTGACAAAATCGTCTTTTTATACCCTCAGAATTTAGAAATTGATGCCACATTGAAAAAGTATGTCTTTTAGAATTATTTGGTTTTGGGCCCAATAAGTCAGGCACATTGTACACAGTGAGATCATAATATGGAAAAGACTAAAGGAGTTGTGTCTATCACCAACTATACAGTTGTCTCCCTATCCCAAAAATCTGTGAAGTGAAACTCACTGTGTTACGACATCCACTGAGATTTTAAAATATCCCTAACTTATTGTGGGTAGTAAGTTCCAATCTGTCATTATTACTTTCCTGTCTATTACCTTACTGTCTGAGTTAGTAAATGGAGCTTTACATTGTATAAAATCACATAAAGAAGCTTTTCATTTTGAACTCGTTGAGATTTAACACACAGGTTTTTTCAGAGTTGTTTTCCTATTGATATCTGAGAGAAATAGAAATTGATCAATTGAGATTTGTATAAACACTTACTATAGAAAGAGTCTGAATGCTTTTTCACATATAGTAACCAGGTGATACTGTCACACTCATGTTGTGAAGTTTTAGGCAGGCCGGGCAGTCACATACCTGGATTTCAACTTCTGCATGTTGGAATGTTCTGGCTCTGTTCTGACGCATATGTTCTTAAGCTGTTTGCTTTAATATGACTCAAGTGTAAAGTTGGTATTTGATTGCCGCCTCACACTTGACACAGTGACAGGACTCACACTCATTTATATACATTAAATCTTGGGGGGGTGGGGGTGGTACAAGCACTTGAAATGGTTGCTCAGTGGCACATTTGCCAAGCCATTCATGTTTGTCTTTTTTTATTTTGATCTTTATTGACTTTTTCTATGAATAAATAACTAGGCAGGAAAGTTTAAAAACCAGATTAGCCCAACCGGATTTGCCATAAGTGTGTCAAACGCAAAAAGGCTTGTCTTAACTTTTTCTAAGCAATGCAGTAGTGGTAATTACAAGGAGGAAATGGGATGCCCAGGCCTGCAAATCCAACAGTAGTTAGTATTCATGCAAAATGAATGTTATATAACACATAGCCTCCTGTCAGAGCGAGGTTCAGTACTTCTTAGATCAAATGGTTACATTACAAGTCTTAATTGAAATCCCAAAGCCACTTTTTTTGTATGCAGGAAGCCTGCTGTCAAATTAACAAACTGTCCTGTGCTTGAAAGCATATGTGTACATTCATACCCCCCCCCCCCCGCCCCCTCGCACCCCCCCCCCCCCCCCCACACACACACACACACACACACACACACACACACACACACACAAGTGTAGCAACAAGCAGTCAAAAACCTAAACTCCAAGCCTGGATCCGCATTTACATTCAACTGAATGCTGTGCTTACAGTTCCTTAGTAATGTATTCCTTCAAACTATCAGCAACAACAACAAAAATCTTTAGTTATATCCATCTCAGTTTTCTGATGTTTGCAGCTGACAGAAGAATTTAATTAGACATTTAGAATTGTTCTTCATTCATGTACCAGTACTGCAGGTAGCAGAAATTAATAATAAAGAATAATTCAAACAATAACCTAAAGTAAAAGTAATATTAAAACACTTTATTTTACCAATTCCCCAATTAATTAAAAAAACATGGAAATGGTAAACATGCAGAGAGAAAATTATTTACGCAGCTTTAAAAGACATGTTTATCTAAATGCCAAGATTATCATGTAGACATCTGGTGTCCCATAGAAAGTATTTATAATCACAAACTGGAATGCCTTTCATGTTAAATGTATTGAATTTGTCTTGAGATATTCAAACTGACTATTTGGGGTTTTGTATCACCATTATTGTTGTCTGTTATACAAAATTAACTTGTTCAAGAAATGTGCTAAATAATTCATTAAAAGTGCTTTGATACAAGACACAATGCTTGTTAGTGCAGCTAAAGCAGTAACACCTGATAAACCCATCCACCCAAATATGACTTCATCACTGCAATTGAAGAATAAAAATTATAAATTAGATTATAAATTGTAAAATTATAACTATTTAAAACCTAATTTTAAGATTTTAACCTAATAAAATGTAGACTTTTTTCTAAAAATTTAACGACTTTTTATAAAATTGACTTTTTTTCATAGTTTTGACTTTTTAAAATTAAATTTTATGACTCATACTTATTCATTTTATTGTGGCCCTAATGGTTCCTCATAGAAATGGGATATTTTTCTTCACTCAAAAATATATATTTTTTTGTTTCGTGCATGTTTGTACATTGCCAGTTTATGCACGCAGTGTAGAGCGTCTGCTACATGAAAGTGTCCACAGGGATGAACCAAGAAATTAAAACTGGTAACATTTAACATTGCATTGTAACATTCTTCAGACTTGAAAAGAAAAGTGACATAAATTAATAGCAATGAGCATGTTAACTCTTCAAAGGTCTACAAACTCCTTCCATTCCTCCAAGAATTCAGAATTTTTTTTTTTATTAAATGGGGGGCTAGGGAATCATTTGTATACACATTGTGCTCTATTCATGTTGCGATTCTCCAAGGAATATTTATCCAGAATAAAATAAAATGTTAGTTATAGCATCTTAGATGTGTCACTCCAATAAAAATAATGTTTTTGGTGTTTTTAACTTGTTTTTGTAGCATTTTTGCCACAATGGCGGACATGTATAAAATAAAGATTAAAACTGCATTTCTGAGTATTTATTTTTTCTAATAGTTGTGAATCAGGAGCTAATTAAAAAGTGCTTTTTGAAAAAGCTCTCATTTGTGATGCAGCAACTGAAATGGGCGAGCCAAAGTCTCCTATCTCTGCTCCATTCTGATGCATTCATTTGCAGACAAATACATCCATTAAACATCTTCATTTTCCTCGTCCGAGCTGCCATCTGACTCTAAATTGTATGGCTGAATAGCTCCAACATTGATAGCCATTTTTTTGCAATGCTAACATTAGCTTGGGTTTATCAGGAGCTGTGAGCTAGCGGGAGAGAGTGCAAACAAAGAGATGATGGTGCTTTAGCGGAGGCTTACTTCCTTGCCAATGGTCCGGCCCACAACTCTTGAGTCAAATTTTGAATGAACTCCTGCCACTCTGCAGAAAGTGTCTTAAAAAACAAGACAGATTTGATTCTGGCTAAAAACGGCATAATCATAATTAGGATCACTGGGAACACCTTGAAAATGGATCAAAATATAGTTGACTTTAAGGGACATTAAAAAAATATTTGGAAATCTAAACTTTGAAGAGGGCTGCACGGTGGCGCAGTGGTTAGCGCTCCTGCCTCACAGCAAGAAGGTTCCCAGTTCAACTCCTGGCTGGGGACCTTTCTGTGTGGAGTTTGCATGTTCTCCCCGTGCATGCGTGGGTTTTCTCCGGGGACTCCGGCTTCCTCCCACCGTCCAAAAACATGCTTCATAGGTTAATTGGTTACTCTAAATTGTCCCTAGGTGTGCATGTGAGTGTGCATGGGTGTGTGATTGTGGCCCCTGTGACAGACTGGCGACCAGTCCAGGGATGTACCCTGCCTTCGCCCATGAGTAGCCGGGTTAGGCTCCGGCAACCCCGTGACCCCGAAAGGGATAAAGTGGATTGGAAGATGAATGAATGAATGAATAAACTTTGAAAACCTTATCCTGAAAATGTATTTTCCTGAACAAAACATAATGCATTTGTTTTGTAAGAAAACAAGTTGTACTTGAAATAGTATACATTTGTGTTGCTCGTTGGTGCATAATCACTGTTATCAGCCTTTCTGGTTCTTCTTGCCATCACCTCAGCAAAAGCTTGCACTTTGTTCTAAAAGACTCCCAAAGGTAAGGCAGAAGTAGCCTCTTATGTCAGTGATTTTACTCCAAATCCAATCCAACCAGCCTCAGCCAACATCCCTGCCTTCCTGATTAAAGGTCCTGCCAGAGTATAATGACAGAATTGTGTTCTTCTCAGTTCCCGCTGCTGAGAGTGGGCTAATAGTCACGTTATCCTACGTAGCATGTTATTACTTTTCCACCCGTAGCCCAATGAGGCGCAAGTCTGTCATTGTGATCCTAAATCACAGGGCAGAAAGGCCAGAGATCAGTTAAAGCAGTGCTCTGAAACTCCAATGTTTCCGCCCTCTCTTCTTCACCACACTTAATATGCACTGACTTGCACATACTGTGTTAGCATGGAGGAATTACAGTGACATGGGCCAGAGGAGGCAAATGGAAGTCAAAAAGGAGAATTTTGATAGCCTCTGATTCCCAGATCATTCCATCAAAAGTAATTTGAAACCCGCTGCTTATTTCTGACTATGATTGGATGACTCATGGTTATCACTCACATGATTAGCAGGCGTGTGCAGCATCCATCAGAACTCAGGCTAATCTGCTTGATTATTAGCTACTAAGCCTTCCTTCCATGCTGAGCTTGTTGAGCATAAAGTGATAAGAGACTACACTGTCCTCAGTTAATCTATCTTTGCTTACTTGTCAGATTGATAATTGCATTGCCCACACTTCAGTTTATCCCCACAAAAATATACTTTTGGTTTTAATCTAGCAGCATGGGAACATTTTTCACACTTGAGCATCATGTTGAAATGTGAAAAGGGTATGTAAATTCCAGATGAAGTGTGCAGATAATCAGAGGGGCTTGCATTAGCTCCAGGTATTTTTTTCTGCCCTCCGGGACGTTCAGGGCCGGCTTTACTCAACAGTGTTAGCCTTGCAGCTCTTTGAACCTAAAATACATGGAATGATCTTCAACATGATAGTCGTTTTTATCTTTATTTGTTTTAAGATTAGGGTCTAGCACAATTAATTTGCCCTCTTTCTCCACACAATGAAAACTTCTATATGTTTTTGTTGCTTATTGCCCGCTAAGGGCTTTTAAGATCGAGCATAACTTGCCCTGCAGCAGAAGTTTCATGGGAAATAAGCTGAGCATGAAGTATTTAACAAAATTTTAAGCCGTTGGCTCCATAAGTAGATAAGAAGAGAATCCGTCTTTGATCCTCGTGAGCCAGATCTTTGTGAAACTGTGGGTCGTTCCTTGAGTCAGGGCGACGGGCTTATAATTATGAGTGAGCGTGACCGTGTTATACAATGCGTGCACATCTTTACTCAGTGCTGTGACCTTCTCCTCTGAGGTTTTTGCTCGTCTAAGTTTGCCCTTTACTGGGGCATGTTGTGTAACTGAAGGGGCACAACGTGAATAACATTGATATTTGTGCAACAGCCTGTGCTGAATGAAGAGCTAACTGGAGCAGGAGAATGGTGCTGTTCGGCAAGGTTCACGGCTGTTATTCCTACAGGCCATGAGCGTGAAAAGAGCTAA
Source organism: Adrianichthys oophorus (assembly GCA_036245035.1). Lineage (NCBI taxonomy): Eukaryota > Metazoa > Chordata > Actinopteri > Beloniformes > Adrianichthyidae > Adrianichthys > Adrianichthys oophorus. Next base: position 1,899,355 of record BSAI01000189.1, on the reverse strand, counting down.
TGCCATCTGACAGTTCTGGAGCAAGTAGAGGAGGGCTGGACAGAAAAGGAGGAGATAGAGGGGGGGAAGGGGGTGTTAAGAGATGCAGAGAGGTTGGGGCTGTTGGATGAGAGAAAAGTGGTGGATGAGCTAGATATGGACAAAGCTGGGATGAAGGATATGGGAGGGGAAAAGGCTTTAAAGGGGGGACGATTGAGACCTCTTGTGTTACCCGTTGTAGACAATGGCATCTAAGAGTCGCTGTTTCTTATCCCTGAAACATATTAGAAATCCAAATGTTTCAGCATTTCCTTGAAATGTGTGTTCAGGGTACTACACGTGAACAGTACTCTCAAAGTACTGCAGGTTAAGCCTTTTTAAACCCTTACAGCACCTCCACATTTACACATCAAAGCAGATTTGTCAACAACTACTATTTTGAAATCCTGCTTTTGAGAGAATTCCAGGTCTTCCAAAAGCATCAGTCATTTCCAAATCTATCCACAATTGAAGGAAAACAGGCATCTGCCAGCCACGTTGAATTGAGAACCCGTCGCTTTGTCTGATTCCTAGAAACTCGTACCACAGACGGCATAAAAGACAAACAAAAGATGGGAGGGGAGGCGGTGAGGATACAGATGACAGACGAACCTGTTGAGGAGGGAGTACCACATGAGGTGGTATCCCACTGTAATTTGACAGGCTCCAGTCAAGCTTCAGCAGCACTTCTTTTAAAGGAGGCCTGGTTGACACCCCGCTGCTGAGCCAACCCATCATTATCAGCCTGGCGGAAACATAGAGATTTGCTGTGTCTTGTGATCTTACCCCCGTCTTCCTCTTGCACCGCAGAACTACAAGTGTCATTGTTGCTTCAAGTCCTCACAAGTCCTCACAAATCCTCTGGAGCGCTTATCTTAGGATTTTTCAGTTTTTAATATTTTTTTCCTTCTATTTGACTGAGAAGACTATGAATTGACTACAGACATCTTACACTGTCAAGTGTTGTCTTCACAAATGTTCAACACAAACTCTGATAGATCCACTTGGCAGTTTTGCTATTTATTTCCCTTCTTCTTTACTGTGTTTGTGGAAATATTAAGGTTATTTAGATTTTTCAGTTATTGATTCAATAGGTAGAGGAGGAGAATCATTTTACAGTAAAAAAATTTTGAGTTACTGAGCTTGGGCTGTCACAAATGAAGTAAAGAAGTTGCATAAAGCTTTGGATGTTATGCTGGAATGCTATTTTTACTGTCAGCATGTAACTTTTTTATGCATGCATAAAATACTTTATGCATTTACAGCGGGTACAGAAAGTATTCAGACCCCCTAACATTTTTCACTCTTTGTTATATTGCAGCCATTTGCTAAAATCATTTAAGTTCATTTTTCAGAAACACTTGATCCAAGTGATCAGCAGTGGATTGGGCAAGAGTATCTGACTGGAGTCCTAGAATTTCCAACCTCTTCTCTAAACAAAGTATCACAATTGTGTTATTTAAAGTTAATTGAGGTTATACTTGTAGCTGTCATTCCAGTGATCTAAAAGAAGTCTTCTCATAAAAGTCTCCCTCAGTGCCGCTATCTATTGCTGTCATTCTCAATTAAAAGTATGTGTACAACATGAGTGCTTGATTTTACCCTTAGGTAATAGTTTAGATTTAAATAAAATATATACACTCTGTGTATGTGACAATTATGGACTTATCAAACCAAAACTCTAGAGTATGGCTGCTTGATCATTGAGGTCTACCACCCTGTATTGTGTATGTGAGACATGAGAAATGGGGAACCGCGTGCGTCAGGTAACAAGCAGCAAGCAGGCCATGACGAGTTGATCCAGGCAGGCTGGTAGATCTTGAGGACCAGGATGAGGCAGCCCTCAGACTCACAGTGACATCACATACCCAACAGACTTTGCTCATTAAGACACTTCCACTGGTCTTTCTTTGAAGTAACGCATTTTCCAATAATTGTATCATTTCTTTGTCAATAACAATAGAGTTATATTTGTGTATTGTTTACATTTTATTTTATTCATAGAGATACACAGATGCACTGTAACGCGCAATGCAAAATGACACAGTGCTGTGTCAATAGATGTAATGGTCACATGCTTTTCATTATTTTTTCTTATTTTTGTATTTTATTTTTTCAATGTAAACAAAATATTTTGTCTTTTTGAATAATACTTGGTTTAAAAGTACTTTTTTTTTTTTTTTTTTGTGGGCAAGGGGTATTTGGCTGAAACTATTTCACAAGGACGTTTGAAAAATAGAGACAAGAACCACTGATCCAAAGCAGTGATTCTCAACATTTAGATTCCCATTGAAAAGCGCTTTTTGGAGGTGTCAATATTTTGTTTAGAGCCATCAATGATAGTTGTTTTTTTAAATAGTAGATATGTTTTTTAAAAATATATCTGTCCTAACTTAGCAATAGAAAAAAATATTTAAAAATATTTAACCTGTTTTTCAATTGTACTTATTTGTACTTAGGTATACAGTCTTGTCTCAAAGGTCAAAAACAAATCATCTGCCTCCCACATGTGCTTCACTTTTACCTGGAAGATTGAAGAAGTGTACTACAACACTCAGAGTCATTGCATACCGTTGTTTCAATTGAAACAGGTATGTTTTGTGCGGCATGCATGATGTAACTGTTTTGGCAGCAAGGACTCTAACCTCTTACACCCCTTTTGGTTTGTAGATGTGTATAGGATTTTTTGTGACAGAGTGGAATAAAGCAGACCCTTGTATGACTCAATCTTGTGAGGTTTGTTTGCTTTGTGGGTCATTAGATCAGCAGGAAGGATGGTTGACGTGAAACTTGGTTTTACTGGATGAGTGGTGTGAGTTGTTGCACATGTTTCATTATTTATACAAAATCCTCTTGGGCGCCTTATTTCAGTATCAAAATAGAGTAATTCATGAAAAAGTGTTGCCTTTTTATTCATTTTATTATAAAAGAGTAATTGACAGGTCTTGACGGGCCTTCTATCGGCTCTGAAACTTACAAACCCATCAGCTTGGAGGTTTGTACTTTCATCATTGGAGTTTTTGAAGTTCAGGGTGGGGTCTGTGCCGCCAACTCTCAGCCTTGATTGTAGTGGTTTGTGTTTGAGCTTGAGTTTGTTATTGGAGCTCCTCAGTTTGTTTGATCTATAAGAGGGGTTTGTTGTAACTATTTAAGCCTTTATGCAGACAGTCCAGAAAATGCACCAAAAGCAAAGTGTGAGCTTAATTTTCTCTTTATGAAATGAATTCAAAAGAAATTAAAAAAAAGGCTTTTAGAGGAGCTGCATCCAGAGCCAAAGTTTCTACCCACAAGGCAGCAACAACCGGTAAAAGGAAGCACTTCTGTTGACGGGAACCAAAAGACATCAAAGGTGGCGTGGATTGTTTGGCAGCAGATAAGAGGATTTATAATGCAAAGTGCCTCTCAAACACCCCCCATCATTACAGCTTCTGGTCCACTTTCACAGATGAAAATGGCTGCAAAGCTGCCTATCAGGGTCCACATTGATTCATACTCAATGGGTCACTAGTATTTAGAAGTAAACAAGTTAGCTAATACTTGTAAAATATGTCTTTGTCCTACTGAACTTAATTTAACAGTAGCTTGTTTTTTAGTGCAATGCTGCCTCCTGCTGATGAAACAGTGTAATGTTGGGGAGGGCTACCAATGCCGATGATACTGTGGAGCTTTCCTCTGTGGTGCAGACCTGCACCCATTCTGCTGTAAGAAAACATTCCTTGCAAAATTTTCAAGTATTTGTTTTTAAATTGCAAAATTAAAATATAAAATATATCTAAAATATTTTTTCATTTCACTGTAGCAACTGACGGGGATGTCTTTGTTCTTTAATCTTCACTCACACTTTATAGCAATTCAACACGTTTATTTTTATTAGAAATCAATTGAAAAACGTATGTTTGCTTTATAATTCCATCTTGAATCTAGTCTTAGATCATAAGCATAACAAGTTTTCGATCAAGACTGTTTTGTGATATAAACTCTCACTCAGCATTAACACAGAATGATGCTGTTACTGCTTTATTATAACATAGATTCTGTTCTTCATGAGCTAAAGCTCAGTACCTTCAAAACATACTAAAACTTTTCAATATCAGACTAGAAAAGCCTTGTGACCCTCTACGTTCCTCGGGGTAAACTCTAAACCGGCTTTCATGTATTTTACCATGTAGCCATGCTGAGCTCATTGTTTTCTAAGCAAAAAAAGACAAAAAATATTCAAAGTTGAATGCTGAGACATTTCTCCCGTAAATCATCAGCTTGTAAGGCTATTAGGTGTTATTTTTAAGACATGTAATGCATTTTCTAAAACAGTCCATTGAAGACATGGTTCATGCAGTAATGCAATAAACTTTGTTTAAACTTTGTTTGCTTTCTGTCAACGTCGTCATTTCTGACAAACTTTAGAAACATCAAATGTATATTTCAATCTAAAACCTTTGACTTTTTATGAAGTACAAGTGCCAGGTTAAAAGTCATTAAATATATAAATAAAATGAAAGTAAATATACCAGGTGTCTACTAAGTCTCCATATACTGTATTGGAGATGTCATACATTCCATACATGTATGGTTCTAATATGTATTTATTCATATTTCAGACACTACAGAGAATGCATTTGAATAAAAAGCAAAGAATTGAAATGTGTTCCTGACAAAATGGCAGTCATATAGAGCATATTATATAAATAAAAATGGTTTATGTCAAGAAACGTTTATTTTTCCTGTGTTTGGAGACTCATGGGACACCCTGTATTGTATTTATAATTAATTAGCAGAAGATTTGTTTTAATATTATGATCTATAATAATTATGATTATATATATAATTATATGCAGCTTGAAGCAGTTTATTATCCACGAAGGATTACTAAAAGTAAAGCTAACATGCAAGAGGAAAATAACAACAGCACTTTAAAAATTAGGCTATATGAAAACCAAAGTTCATCTGGTTGGTTGGCTGTTTCAGCTTTTATGAACTCTGTGATGGTGGTCATATTGTCTCTGTTTAATGTAACTTTTGGGTATTCAGCAAGAGAACAGCTGCATTATGGTGTCTTTGGAAAGCAAATAAGTCTAGGCAATACAAAGAACATAACCGCCTGTGAGCTCACCAGAACCATCACAAAAATTCTCCAGGGGGACATTCAAAGTTTTAAATGTTTGTAGACCATTGTGGACACATTTGTTGTATAACAGGCAGCAGCAGCGATAATACTGACAAAAACAACAGTGAATCCAATCGGCTTCTAATCTTTTTAGCTTGTGACCTACTAAAGTAAATCAATTTTAACTTGTGCCCCCTGCAATCACACGGTATGAGATAGTAGACGCTCCAAACAATTGGTGTTTTTTTTTTTTCGTGAAAATTTTACATGAGGAGAACTAGATCTGTGTTCAAAAGAGCAAACGTGTGGTGCCACCTCTGGTTGTTTAATGGCTACAGCATCTGTAGATGATGATATGAAAAGATTGATTCTGTCTGTTTTGATAATTGATTAATCATTTAACTTTTGTGTGGGTTACAAATACCAATAATGTCATGTTGCTAATCAGTTGCAAAGGTTAGTTCTTTTTTTTTTGTTCAGGTAGATGGCAATGCAATGGAAAAGTACTAACACAATTGTCTGTGTGTGTGTGATTTAAGATTTTTTTTTTTTGTTTTTGGAGAAATGAAACAAGATTTCAAAGTACCTTCCATCATTTTGTTTTGTGTTATATGTATTGAGAGCTGTTTCAAACAGGTTTTAAGACCAAACATTAGCCTTAATAAATAAAAAACACCTCAGTCTCAAAAAACTTTACGCAGACTTTAATTACTTACCAAAGAAGTTAGAAAATGTCAAAATAGTAGTGATATTGAAAAGGCTTCTTGCATTCCACTTGTTTTTGTGTTTTTTCTGCCAAAACATTCCAGTGGCAGTTACAATTAAGTGCTTAGCTAAAACCATTCAAGTCTGCAGTGACCTCTAAAGCTTTGACTCTTTACTGAGGAACTGGTGCTACAGTAGTGTCAGCTCTTCACAGACCAAAAAACTTGTTTCTTAAGGATATGGAAGGTTATGGAGACCCCAAACAACATAAGGCTTTCCACATAAAATAGAACAAAAACATTTCAAGCTAACAGATTCTTAGAGCCTACTCATAGCACAGAATCTGGACTGAACCATACCAAAGACTCCTTTACGTTTACGATGGGCACACTTATGCCTCATTTCCAGTGATTGGTCTGGACCGGACTGGTACTCCTCTGGCCAGTTTAGAATAGTCTGGGCAATTCAAGTGAGCGTTCCCATTGTGTTGGACCATCAAAGCGCAAGCGGGGTGTAGACCAGTGACGTAGCTGTGCATCATAGCTGTGTGACTACAGCAAAAGGTAATGGCAACAACAATGGAGATCGTCCTTTTTTTGCATGTTTTTTTTTTTGTACAGACTTTTTCTGGTACAAACCGACTCAAGGACAGCAACTGAATGTTTGGAAACGTTGCCGCTGATCTGACGCTTTCTGTTGTCATATTACCATCCGCCAATAAATGGATTTCCACGTGTGATGACATTAGCTTCACCTTGACTGGTCTGTTTCATTTTTTTATGAACCTGCAACCAAGGGGGGGACCAAAAACGGTACAATCGATGCTGCTTAATGGGTCAATTTCATAATGGAAACGCTCAAAGTACTGGTCCGGTCCGGACCACTCAGTGGAAACTAGGCATTAGTACTGCCACAGACACACTACATCTGCATCACCAACATTCCATTGTTTGTGTTTGCTGTCCAGCTACGTTGAATCGAGTAGACGCTCAACTTAAGATCCCGGTCAGTTTGACCCCTGTGTTGTCATGTTTGCAAGCTTCTCTGTCCATGTGGTATTATTGGCTGTGGTTTGCCATCAAACAAGGACCAAAAGATTACAACTTTTTTATTTTTCTGAAATCTTTCATACCACGCCTGTATTTCCTTTTTGTCTTTTGCATTATTACAGACACTGTAACCCTTCATGTTTGCAGTTTGCAATCTAAAATCTAAAAGATCTACTATCACAGTAGAATATATTTAAATGCAAAAATTGAAGGAAATTAGAGTTAATGAAGGAAAATCAATCCAAACAAATTCCTGAGATTAGTTCAACATGAAGATGGCAGTCTTCATGCAGACTCTTCCAGATTATCTCCAGCTCAGCCTGTTTATGCAGGGTGAGCAAAATAAAGAATAAAGTGGACTTCACTTCATCTGTCCTTTGTTGAGGTCACATGTTTAAGGCCAATTACTTAAGTTGTACACAAGCTCCCCAACCAACACCGAAACTTAAGTTGCCCAATAGCAATGGCTAAAGCAGTGGTGCTGATCTTAAACACTAATTCATTGTGCAAACCCTCACAATAACTCCAGGCGCACCAAGGCCATTGGATTTACTACCACATGAAGCTGAAGGAAAGAAAGCAAAGTCTAAGGCCATGGAGGTCGATAGCACAACAAGCAGCCCCTGGGGTATGGCACAAGGACACAGGAATGACACCCTTAGGTCCTAAAAGATGCACAATAACAAGCCCAAAGAGGGCACATAGTCTTGATCCGAAAGACAAATGATAAGCACTTGATCAGGATGTCAAGCTGTTCTCGCTTCTTGCCACCAAATGAGAGGCATTAGATTTTTTCATGGACAAAATCCACTTATTTAGCTTTGTTCTTGGCCCAAAGTAGCTTGATTCTCACAAATGAGGCACCCATATTGAAGGGAAAACTACTGAATAACAGTATTGGATCTTCTGCCACATGTTTTCTACAGTACAGTAACTAAAAGACCCTACAAAGCGCAAAGTTTGTTCACATTTTTTGCTCATTTATTAATATTATCTGCTTCAGCTGTTCCCTGTGCATTTTGTGAAAAAAAAAAAAAAAAATCCTGACTAAAGCTTTTTTTTGGTTCTATGTAATCTTAATAAAGAAACATAGATTCTGACAAATTCGTGTTTTTCTTGAAGCTCTTGGTCTCCAGAATAGAGATTTGTGACAGTATGTTGGGGGAAGGAAGTTCAAGGAAAATACTTACCCTTTGTCACTCAAATGGTCAGGATAATGCAAACCACAAGTAACAAAAGAGGTCATTTAAGCCAACACTAAGTTATATTATTAAAGTTTAAGCTTAGAGTCCTTATGCTGCAGGTGGAAGGTCTAAAGACAAAGAATTAGTAACGTGCAGATGACATTTTACTCTCTAAATCAGGTTTTCATAAAGTAGCTATGAAGTTAATTCCTCCTCATGTTTGTGAACCTCATAGTGGCCATACAATTTTTCCTAGTGACTGAAATGTATTTTTTTAATTTTCCTAAAAGACTTATGAGCTGACATTAGGCACATAATGAAAATTAAAAAAAATTAAGTAGACCATTTTGACAGTGGAGGTATGGTTGGGGAACAGAGATCCCCCAGATGCAGTGCTTTTTCAATAATACATTTTGAAAATTGCTTTTTTAGGAGCGCTCACGGTTTTAAAGTTGTGAAAGATCTAAGTTGTACATTACAGCATTGTTTTAGCCTGCCACAATCAATTAGACTGAGAAAAGCATTTGTAATTTAAATCATTCGAAGTCACACAAAGAATACAAAGCAGAAACAAATTTTAAAAAAGCAACTATGACTTGTCCCTTTTGAGCTTAAACATGTATGTTTTGTGGTGTACTTTTTTTTAGCAGCTTCTCTGCCCGCCAGCCTATCCTGGCCCTTACAGTTCAAACATCCAAACAAGCATCATTTCATGTTAAATTCACTGACTGTATGAAAACTGGACTGAATAAAGTGTGATATGACTCAGAAAACTAGCTTCCGGTTGCAACAGGGGCAGTGCCAGGGGGTAGCTAGAGGTTGCTATAGCAACTGCAAAATTTTGCAAAGCAGCCCCTTGGCAACCCAAATAAATAAAGGCCTAAATCTAATACTGCATTAAAAAAATTTAACTGTGCAAATGTTTATTGCATGTCATCGCTTTCCGTTTAAAATGTAATGTTTTTCATGTTTGTCTATCATTTATTTTGTGTTAAAATATGACATAAGATACCACAGAGAAAAGACGGTAGAGGAGGCATGCAGCAGCACTGTCTCAACAGAGAGGGCACCCTTGTGTTTGCGTTTGTTCTTCGTTTGTTACTAATAAAGTTCAATCAATAAGAGCCCCTTTATATGTTTTGCTTTAAGTGACTGTAAACATAGCAGATGTAATCTCATTTAAAAATGATCCAAAGTTGAACTTTCATTCAAAACATGTAATAATGAATGGATGATTGATGCTGAACAACCCATCTTTATTGAGACTTCTAAAACTAAAAGAAGATAAGAAAATATTTAAATGAAAATGAATATTTGATTCATTATATTGTCAACCGTGTTAACGACAAATGTGTGATGCAAAGGATATGTAAACATCCTACACATTTGATGACACATTTGTTTGAAAGTGTTTGTGTCCATTAACAAAATACTTTGAGTTTTTCTGTCAAACTAATCTGAAAATATGACGTTTGAGCTTCACAATGGGGATGTTATGGGATAACGTCTCAGAGGATGACTCTTTTTTAACACTTTTTTTTCATTATCTTTATATAAGACTTCCCTCTCTAGAAATCTCCCCAAACATTTTTATTTTGCATTTCATTCAACATCTAAGAGATTTATGGCACATAAACCCCTGGTAACACAATAACACAGTTGACGGGGCAGGAGACCAGGGGAAACCTCTAAGATAAAAACAATGTTTTATTTCTACAAAATACAATGATTCATGAAACCTTAAATGAAGCAAAACTGAACATATTTAACCCCCGCTGTCTGTGGTGTCTGTAGGCCAGATGGGTTTTTCTCATTTCTATCCAATCCAGAGATGTCTTTATTACAGTGTTTTCCAACTCAAAGCAACTGACTGCACCTTTATTCTGGTACTTTTAAGAATGTTTAGAAGTAATTCTACTCAGTAGAGGAGTAATGATTAATCAATGAATTGATTTATATTTCTACAGTTCAGTCAGCTCAATCTGTCTGTCAAGTTGTTAAATGAATCAAACCTACCTATACCATATTAAAATCATTTCAAAATGAAATAAGTCAATTATCAATATTTGAAAATACCATTTGGATTGACACACAGTATGATTATTTTACTACAACAACCAAGTGACATAACGGTGGACAACACTGTCAGTCCTCAGTCCATTTCTCTTATACAGTCAGTGATCACATGCAAGATGCATACAAAGTTCTTAACTTTTTAAACAAAGAGCAAATTATCCTAGTTCTGGCTTTCAACTGACGAGTCCTCATAGTTTAAGCATTTCATAAGGACTGTCTGCTTTAAAGTTTTGTGTTCTTTTTTTGCGATATTTTATTCTGGTTCCCAGAATTCTAGCTCTTTTGTTGACCTTATGCTGAAAAAAATACTAGAAAGAATGAAATCCTGACAATATTTGAATCCCGTTATTATAGTCTTTTTTTGTAGTTGTTCTACACCAGCAATTGAGTGTTTAGCTAAATGGCAAAAACAAAATAAAAAATCTTCTTTTTAAATAGTCCTTAGTCTTATCTATTTTTCAAATAGTCTCTATCCAATTTATAGTGACCTCCCCCATCCTTACAATCACAAATTTTTACACGTGCTATAATTTGATATAAAGTATTAGAAATATTTTTGTTTTGCAAAATTGAAAAGTAAATTTGATGTCAGTAGCTGTCAATGAAGTGTATAGTGTTCCCTTTAAACACAAAACCCCTTTTATTAAGTGCTATTTCTTGAAAAAATGTTTTTACTGCATACTACTGTGTTCTGCAGTATGATTGACTTTTCATCTTGTCAGTCAATGTTTTCCGTGCTGTGCGTTTTGTACAGAATGTATTCTGGTTGTCAGGTTTTCACAAATCCTCGTTAACAAACAAATCTTTGTTTTCATTCTGTAATACTGGATCTATTTTTCTGCGAAGATTTAAACTTCAAGAGTTTAAACGATAGAATAGTGTAAATATGTTCATGTCTGTCTGAGGAAAGTGTATAAAGTGTGTCGTGAGGGGTTTTAGTGCCTTAAAACATCCGTAATCCTACTTTGTGGATCTCACCGATTGGGGGTTGTTTATGGAACGTAACCTCCACGATAAACAAGGGCAAACTGGATAAATGAATGTAAATGAAAACTAGACTGAGTGTGACATCACTCATAGAAAAGGGGTTACTTCCATCGACATGAAGTCAATTCATTGGCCGTTTTTTTCATGTTACTGACGCTGCCAACTTGAGCCACACATCAGTAAGCTGTGATCCGAATTGACACTCAGTCCTAACCGGTCTGAGTCATTGTTTCTATGGCAACTACTCCTGCTAATCAGTAGTGAGCATGTTGGAAGTCCCACACCCCTACCACTTGAAAGAAGACTCATGAGAATCTGTCAAACATTTTGAACATTCGATGTGAGTGCCAGCAGGCACTACATGCTTTTATTGAGGGATTTGATTGGTCATTTTATAATTTGAATAACTTGCACTACAGAAAAGAACATTTGGAAAAATAAATAAAAATTAACAAGAACATGTTAAAAAGGGTATCAGAGCAAGAATGGTTATTCTAACAAATATAGTGACTGAGTAATAGTTGTTTATTTTTCTATTAACGGGTACTTCCTTTTTGGAACATGAGGAGGGAGGGTTCACTCAATCCAGTTCTCATATACAGTCAATTATATAAGCTTTTACACCAGAAAAACACTGTTACTCCATCTCGTCTTCTTTCTTCAGATTATAAAAAGTTCAATTTTACCCCTGTACACTTCACCTGTGCTGACTCCATTGATGTTGAGTTTCAAACTTGCCTCAAGCTTATTTCTTCTTGTGATTTCTGTTCTTTATGACTCTATCTTCATCACATCTTTACAAGAACGTTTCTTACTTTCTATGTTCTCCACTGACTTCTAATTTAGCTGAGAAACTTTTACCTTTGGACATCTTGCAACTTCTGCTTTCATATCAATTATATTACTATCTTTCTGTCATCATTTAGTGATGGTTTATACCACAATTACACAATTATTGCAATGGGTTTAAGATCAAAACTACCATGCTGCACTGGGTCAGCACCACATCTGTGGCTTCTATCAAGCAGCTATTTTATTCATTCTCCAACACTTGATTGTTGGAAAGTGGAGGCAAAATAAAATACTTTAGTTGAATCTTTACAGTGCAAAAGCTGCGTAGAGATGGCTTGTGTCTTAAGTAGCTTTAAGTAGCTTCTGAGTTTGCACCACTTTCCTCTTTGATTTCCATTTTCTGCCTGCTAGGAAATTAGATGCTGTGCTTAGCTTAATCTTATCTCTGGATACAGTTTTTCACAACTCTTGTTTTCAAAAATACCTTCCCAGTTTATTTTACTCTTACTCTTTTTTTTTGTAAAATTCTGTTAAAGTTAAATAAAGTCTATTTTACCCTAAGTATGGTTTGTTTAGTTTTAGATGTCCACATTTCTAAATTTAAGGGGCTTTTTTATGTTTTTGCTTTTTTTGTGTGTAAATGCACTATATTCCCATAAAAAAGCCTAGGTTAGTATTAGACTGAAACAATACCCGGCAATACAGCGTTTTAAATTGTATTTTCCATGCAAATACACATTTCAATAAGCCTAAAATTTGACTTTATATCCGAAATATTTCCACTGAATAATTGTAATAACGAGTAGACATTAGCATGCAGTAAAGATAGAAATAAGTTAGCAGGTGTAAAAGTTTTGTTGTTGTTGCTTTGAGTGTACCAGTTGATCCACGGTAAAATTTCTGGTTGAATCCTACCTTAAAGCTCACATATACTTCTATCAGATTATGTTGGATAATTTACAGAGCCTCAGTCTAAAAACAACCTTTTCTACTCTATTCTTGGTCTTCTACAAAACTTTTAAAGAGATTTTAAGAAAAAAAAAAAAAGAATTTTGAGTTTAGAACAGCAAATTTGAGGTCCCATGTGGATAATCCCCTACTATAATCCTCAAGCAAAGTAAATCTTTTCAAATTATAAGAGTGATAGAAATGTTCAGTTTTACATACATTCACTTTATTTTAAACTGTAGTTTTAATCAGGAGAATAATAGTAAAATGGGCCCTAATAAACGTTGATTTGCTAATGTTCATGTGAAGTTTTGGAGGATGACTGAAGCTTTGGCATGCTTCAGCCAATAGCCTTGTAGTGAGAGCAGTGACATATGGTCGGAGACTTTATGGTATTAGAGTAAGGAAGCAGCTGAGGAGACCAGGACCATTAGATAGGTCCTCACATTTCTACCTATTTATTAGTTCCTAGTTTTTGAGCCACCAAACACTGTTTTTGAGAGTTTTTTTCAAAACCAGTGGATTTTGTTTTGTTTCACCTGTGTCAATTCTCTGGGACCATCCCTGTTGCATTTAAATGTGAAAAGCTTCTTATATGTGACTTAGTGTGGCCAGGGTCATTAGCATTTGCATGGGGGGGGGTGGGGCCCTTTAGGAGAGTGTGGGTGACTATTGCTGATGTAAGAGTGAAGACGTTTTATTAACCAGTGAGGAAATGTGGAAAGGATGGGCTGAAGCTTGGGTAGGTGGCTGGCCCTGCCCTGTTTAGTGCAGTGGGTGGTTGGACTCAGGTATCGGAACACTTTCTGGTTTAGGAAAGAGTTAGGTTGGCCAAGACAGCTGAGGGTGGAGCTTGAAGCCAAAACACTGGAAGCTTCTCACTATGACCCTCTCCCCGGACGGCTGGAGGGGATGAAGGAAGAGAACCCACTAGATGGTAAGAGATTAGCAGCTCCTAAAGGGTTCAACTGACCCAATTTACAAGTTAGCATCTCTGCTAATTCATGTGGACATGTTAACATGTTGCTGTTGTGTTTAAAGTGACTTTATTTCCTGTAAACCTTAACCTTGAAAGTACAAAACCACATAAATGACAAAATCAACAGACCTTCTTATAAACAGGATGGTTGAAGGAATAATCACCTAAATAATGTCAGATGTTGGTCTTTTCTGCTCTACAAACCAGAGCAATTTGTCAATCGTGGTTTTGTGAGAGAGTGAGAAACAAGTTTTATGTCTTCAAAACTTTTTCATCTATAGTCTATTTAACTGTAAAAGGTGGCCTTTATAAACTCAAGTCGACAGTGTTGTTTTCAATATTAATCACGTCTTAAAATCTTTTTGTCAGTGTAAATAAACAGAGCTTAAGCTGCTCTAAATGTTTTCTAATTCTCTTTTTAGTTTGTTTTGGGTCTGAGAAAAACAACACATACAATTATTGCATGTGCAAGCTGTGAAAGATAAAGGGTAAGAAATGATCCTGAAACTCTGTGAGCGCTCATTCATGATAAGTAGGTGTGTCTGTGTCACTACAAATACTCTCGTCATTGTCTGTGGGAGTTTAGTCCTGCTTGTCTTGAGTGTCATGCACTTTAAATAGTAGTAGCTCAAAATGGTGGTCATTGGATCAAATTTCACTGGTGTAAACCCTTAGCAATACCTAAAAGCTGGAAACTCTGCTTTTATGGGGAGACGTTCACTGATCTGAAGCTTTCTGAACATCTAGGGGAATAAAATTCAAATAAAGGAGCCTGTGGTTTGTTTGGCTAACCATGAACAGGTATATCAGAGAATGTCCAGTTTTCTCAGAACAGGAATGAATGTTGGAAACCAAGATGTACCTCCAACACTGGTGCAGAAAACAGATCCCTTGATTCCACCAGTTGAGCTTGTTTTCCCTGTTCCAGACTGTTTGAGGATTTAGTGGTTAAACGCTGGTCCATCATCATAGGTAATGATGTCAAAATCTCATGTGATTGGTGAAATTATAAATATTTAACAACATAATGTGTAAAAACATCAGTGAAAACGTCAGTATGTTCAACAATAGACATTTTTTCTCTTTTTAGGAAAAGTCTAACGAAATAGATGTAGAATAATTCCTAATTGAAGTCTACAGGACTCAATCAAACTTGACAAAAGTATCAGTCTAACAAGTTAAATCACTTTCACATATTCTGGAAAGACAGTATGCTGATTTAGTAGAAAGCCCTATGACATGCTTGGACTTCTAATTGTTCATAATTGGCCGAGGCAAGCTAGAACCAGTCCAGAGTAGCCAGACAGCAACAACAATGTAGTATATAGTCGTAGTTCTGTTGAGCCAAGTTATTTAGACGTCTCTAAACTTTAGAGATGAATTCTTAAAGTTCCACTTCAACTATATTTTTCCACTGTAAAAATGCTTCCAGTGGTTAATTATGATTATGGAGTTTTTAGCCAAAATCAGCCGGTGTTATTTTTTTGAGCCATATTTTTTGCAGCATGGCAGAAGTTTATCAGAGATATGCTTTGTGAGTTGTGGGCGGGACTGTTGGCGCGAAGTTAACCTCTGCTGATGTCCCATGACCCTTTTGTTACACCATCTCCCACTAGCTAACAGCCCCTAAAAACCCCAAGCTAACTAAAAAAAAAACTACGAGGAATATCAGAGATATCCGGTCACACAGTTTTGAGCCAGATGTCAGCTCATACCAGGAAAATGAAGATGTTAATGGATATATCTGTCTGCAAGTGGATGTAGCAGAATGGAGCGTAGCAGGGAGACTTTAGTTCAGTTAAGTTCTTTTGTAGATTTTTTTTTTTGTCTGCTTTTAAAGGAAACTGGGTCTAACTGACTTAAATCGATCACAACATACCAAGCAGACCAAAATCTCATGGTCATGGCAGGGTATCATGACCAGCAAGTCATTTTTTGCTGAGCTTATATTCAACTGAAATTCATTTGTGGGAACCCTTTAACACCAGAGATGTAGCCTAATACCTAAATAATACACTCTTTTTGACATACCCTAACTTTCCAACTGTTTACACGATCAACGTGAATCAGCTGATTCTGACGTGAAGAAAAGCAGCTTTTTGTATCGGCTTTGCACTGATATAAAACACATTAATAACATAAAGATTTGCATTAGGGCGCCAAGTCGCTTTTCTCTATGACAGGATTAGCTGATTTACGTTTATGATTGCATAAATGGTTGTTGAGTTACGGTAGTTGTTGAAATGCCAACGCTGGAGCTAATGCTCTGGTGTCAATGGGTTGAAGCACGTCATACACAATATAATACTTAATGTTTCTAAGAATGAATCACTTAAATTGTTGCTTGCTTGTGTTTGCTGTGCCACATAAAAGTGCATGGGACACATGAGACTAACACAAAAATCTTTTCATAGATCAGTTCTCACACAACAGCCACAAAAAGACTGCAAGTCCGTGTTTAGGAACTCATTATCACTTTTTGCATTGGAGCAGGCATTATTGTAAGATCAAGCCAGAGCCAGTGCATTTTTGCATTATTCTTAATATTAATTGTGACACAAAAACCCTTTTAAATACATGCCTTTTTAAAAAGAGTAATAAAATAAATGTACTGAAAGAAAATGGGCAATAAAATTGCCCAGCATTTTATCCACAACTCACTCTTATAATTTTAATTTTTCTAGTTTACTTTGGCATGTAATGACAGGAAGTTGAAAAATCAAAAACAGAAGGGGAGTTCTGTTGTAATTCACCTGGTGTCTTTTCACATTTGTCAAAAGTAAAGCTAGCTCTGAAGCTTTAGCTCTATCATTCTCTGCCTGTTCAACCAAGTGCCTCAATTAGTTAATGTCTGTGTGTTTTGTCAGCTTGAACCTGTGTTTATGCTTGGGCGTGCACTTTAGTCCTCATCAGTAGCGCCAGAGGCAGGGAGGGAAGGGGAGGCTAATTTGGGAGAGGATTGTGGAGGGGGGTATTGTTGAGCACCAGAGAAAATAGAACTATCAGTTCCACTCAGATAACCCTGGCTGTCATTGGACCTCAAGCCAAGTGGTGACCTCGGGGGCTTGAACTTTGGTGGTCATGTGACCAGGCAGTGAAGTGACCATTGGAGCTGCTAGGCTCCGGCTGTGGCCAGAAAGGGGCAGACTGTCGAGGAAAGAGGTGGCCGGGAGAACACAGAAAAAGGTTCAGGAAAAAAAAGAGTCATGACGAGACCAGGCCCAGTCTTCTTGAGCTGAGCCTGTGCTTGAATGGGGTCCAGGCAGACTGGGAGAAGCATGAAATGGATACATGGGAAGGTAAGGGCAGCTCGCTGGAAAAGCTGTTGCTTTCTTTTCAAGGGATCACACCCTCCAGAATTAGCTGTGAATGAGAAGGGGGGGTGGATCAAAAATACATTCATTACCTTTAATTTTTTCACTTTTAGGCAAATATGAGAGAGTGCATTTTTATGACAACAGGTAACAACCAGAGAAAGTTTTTTTTTTTTTTTTTTTTAACAGTATAACCAAATGTCTAAAATGCTCTTTATAGTGTAGAAGAGCACTTTCTGCTCTGCTTTTTATTGTATTTTGGTTGATAGCTCTTCATGCTCTAAATAGATAAGCATTTAAAGGTTGACCTGCAGATCAGAATGATGTAGCTTTTCCAGCGTTCCTTGTCTTCCTGCTCTTTGTGGGTGTGTGCGTTTTGAAAAAAATCAAGCTGGTAGGTGTGTAGCTGGAGGTCTTTCCTTCATTTTTCTGGTATCTATTTTGTAATTGTGGAACTTCTTTGAACGTGAGTGGTTGGTAAATTTGGTCATGACTTTCTTTTAGCTGTTAACTTGTATTGCACGAAGCCTTATTATAATTTTTTTTTTTTTTTTTTTAAAGTCTTGTTTTTGCCAGCTTTCACAGTACTGTCCATTCACCACACCATCAAGTTGCTCCTCCTTCCCTCCCTCTGTCCCCTTGTATTGCAGGAATTTGGAATGTGATCCCTGCACCCTCTTAGGATTTACCAAACCACATGGCAACGCAAAATGATCCCCACGTCACCGGGACTTGATTGTATTCATTTGATTGTTTGTACAGTTTCTTTAACATAAAAACAATCTGTAGAGCACTTTAAGGCTGCGTGTCCTTCATTTTAAGGGTTTTCCTTGAAGTGACATGTGAAAGAAGCATGTTACTGTATGCGTCCCCTCCCCCCTGTGCTAATCCCTCAGGCAGCAGCCTTGTTTGTTTGTGCTCCATCTGAAGGGGTTAACTCCATACAATTACTGCTGCACATCACTGCTGCTTTTCAATTCAAACATGCTTTATTAATCCCTGAAGGAAAATTAAAACACTTGCAGTAGTTCGTCATTCAATAGCAAGTCACCTATAGTTTTTTTTTTTCTTCTTAAGTGCGGAGATACGTTTTAAGCCAACACCAGCCTTAAGAGACAGTGTGAGTGATTGTTTATGAGGATGCAGATTGGAGGGGTACAAATCAATGAGTGAACATCAATGGCTGCAGTGGGGGGAGGTCACGGAGCCCTGTGACTCCGTAATGCTCGCCTATAAATAGCCAGTGGTAGAAGTGGTGCATACCTGTTTTGCACACTTTGCCTTTTCCCTTGATTTCACTGAAACATCCATCTCAACCAGCACCGTCCATGTCAAACCAAACCATTAGGTCCTTCATGTTGCAGATCTTTGTCTTTCAGAGGTGTGTTACTTCAGCTCCACCCTTCCCCCAGCACAAACATGCAATCACACTGTCACAGGGCTGAACTCTGGTGCTTGTCTTCATGTCTGCTTCTACACAGGAAACTGTTGTTTTCACGTCAGATGATCCTTTAATGAAGAACATTAATCACTTATTGACAGTGTTTTGGGGGTTTTGTGCGTTACAGTTCATCTTAGAAGTTCCTTTCTGGATCTCCTTTAAGTTTTTGTAGGATACATTGATTTACTTACAGCAAACAGATACAACCGTCTTTGAATTAAAAGACCTCATGATCTGCACAAAGCAGATCACAACATGAAAATGAGATGCCAACGAAAAATGACATTTTTACATTTTTCAGCAACTACACTTTACTAAGATATGCAAAGAAATCTTTTACCAGTGTTAAAACATCATTTGAATATGCACAACCAACCCAAAGATAAATGTGAAATATGACATGTTTTCATTTTTGTTACTCAAATCCAACTTTACAAAAGTTTTTAGTGTATATTTTACTTGAAAAAGTTTTAACACAAGCCAACTGAGATATAAGCCTATTGAGTTGAAGGTTTTCTACAATTTGATTTAATCATTTCTAACTTTAAAGGACAATTATAGATCAATTTTTCAAAGGACGAGCACTAACCACTATCTTGCATTACACCCGTTCAGATCTGTGGCCTTTCAGGTTGTTTAATTTCAGCGATTGATTATATTTTAAAGTTTCCTCGTTAAATATCTAAGAAATTTCAACCCTGCATTCAGATGAAAATGAAGCGGAGACATCTGGCCTGACACCTATAGTCCAGATTCTTAACTGGTCTGGAACTGTGTAGCCCGGCATTAACTATAAGGTCATTTTTTGTGAGTTTCCCTGCCTTTAAGACATGTGTATTCTGAGGTCAACCTGCAACTGCATGCACGTCGCTTTGAAGATTAGCATCACAGTGTGGGCTGCCAGGAATGCTATATTCCACTCCCACAAGGCCTTCACATGCCTTGTACTTCTGTGAATGCACTAATGTGTGTGTTCACGAACATACCAGTCTTAGCTGGGGTTGCTGGTGGTATGGGGGGGTATGGTCTTTTTAACCCCTAAGGTAAGAAAGATAAGTTTCAGTGAGGAGGAGATATGAGAAGGATTAAAAGGGGAAAACAGAGGAGGGAAGGAGGAAGGGTGCCGTCAGCGGAAAGTTACAGCAGATTCATGCAACCCCCGCTCTCTGTTTCAGCGCATTGTGATTGTGATGGAAAGCTGGAAACAAAACCTGAAGTGAGACCCCTTCAGTGCCAGGTCGTGCTCTGGCAGCCACTCAGAAAGCTGCTTTACACTATGCTTCAGCTTTTGTGCATGAAGGGTGGGGAAAGCAAGATTTGACTATGATACATCTGCTCTCAGCTTGATGCGTTACAAATGGCCTTAAAAAGCTTGAGCACCCTTATACCTCTGTGATGCATACAGCTTCAGCTAACCCTTGTGTCCATACTTTTCCACAATATGGTTTATAATCATCTTTTGTGAAGCAGTGTGCCTTTTTCATTGTGATACTGGGAGCAGTGGGGGACCTTAAATGTTTTTTGTCACTGATCGGAGCTTGACGTGCTTAACTTGCTTTTCATGGTTTGTGTTAAAGTTGGGAATGAAACCCAGACTGACCCCTTGAAAACAATGCCTGCTTTAATGAGCCTTGGGGGGTGTAAGGTGACTTTGTGCATGTGTTGAGGGGTGACATAAGCTCTTTTCACACTACTCATTCAAGGCGGGACTGATGTCACTTAATTGCACATTGGCATCCTGTTTGCAAGTACAAAAGTGAAATGGAAATGCAGATGTGAAATGGGAGGTTCAAGATGATAAACCTCTAGTTTGACAACCAAGCTGGTGTAATTGGCTTACTGTTATGTTTTTGCACATTACATAACTGCTGTTAAGTCTTGGCATAAATCACAAATATGGCACCACAACTCAAACACGTTGAAATAAATGTATACATTTAGCTTGTAGTAGTAAGGACAAACGCCACCTCCATGTTCTTTGTTTATCTTTGTTTAATGTGTACAATATTTTTCATTGCAAGTCTAAAAAAGGCATTCTTCCTGACTTTGCATATTTTCATGCGATCAAAAGCAGAAGATTTCTAATCTGTCATAAATATTATGACCCAAGATTTCTAGCCCAACAACAACATTGAAAAGAGTTATACTTACTCTTCCCAAAGATATCACAAACTTGACCTAAGATACGAGACAATTTAAAGTAATGTTGCAACATTTCATTTTGTATTTAAATATTTTGTTATTTTTTTTCATTTCTTTGTATGATCAGAACAACTTTAGAATTGTGTCAAAGATATTGTAGCTCTCTTGATATTCAGTCTAGAAAACCTCTTGTATGACATGGCTTGAACACAACTGTTCTATTAAACACTTAAGTGCATCTTAGACAGACTCAACAGCTGTCAGACTTCCGTGATGTATCCTAGATTCATCAGGTGTCTCGGGTCCTTCAACATCATTGACAGATTTTTGTTTTGTTTTATATTCACTTTACACGAAGCACCTTCAGTGCTAATAGATAAGACAACAAATCCTAAACATAAAATCTCTATGGGGTTTGCATTTGGAGCTCCATTCCTTAAATTTGTCTGCCAGTTCATCTTATTTCAATTTCTTCATGGCCCAGGCTTCCGTGATCTATTCTTCACAGATTTTCTATTTCTGACATCTTAAAGGGCGCTCTGTGAAAATATTCTCCGACTTTAAACCAGTTTGTTGGGACGAACTGGCGACGAGCGGGACCGTTCGTAACATAGCATATTGCTTTGTAGTATGATAGCATCGGTGTGTAAAGAAAGCAGAAAGCTGGGAAAATAAAATCTCGATTTTTCAGAAATAAATAATCTAAAACAAAAAAATTCAAATTAATTGATTATAACGATTGATCGCCCAGCTCTATGTTTAGAGACAGGAGTCTATTTCATCGCAGGCAGAATGGTGATGGATAATAGATTATGCAGTGATATTCTGTCACAAAATGCAGACGACAACACCAGGACGACAACATTTCAGGATTTATTGAAATGATGAAAATATTGTATTACTGATTAGCACTGGTTGTGAACGTTTCTTTTCTCGAAGCATCATCAATCTCCATATCAAAAGTTCTCTTCTCTTTCATGTGAATCATTCTCCTGGAGATTCTTCAAATTAGTCACTCGCTTTTGTTGCACTTCCTCCAGGAAATTGTTTGCTCCAACAGCCAAACCAGACGTGTAACACAGTGTGCTGAGAAAAAAAAAGGAAATTTGCACTAAAAAAGTAAATCAGTAAAAGAACGAGACTGAAAAAGGTGAATCGCAATATAGGGAGGGACAACTGAAAGCAAAACTTTTCAGGAGCGACATTTTTGATATCATCCATGTGTCAATGGATAAACAGCATGAATTTTTAATGGAGATAGGAATCACAAATGATCAATAGTTATGAAGATCCTATAGCTACAGTCACTAAACTTTCTCACACGACTAATCATCTATTTTTACTAATTAAGAGTTAACTTTCTTTTCTAGTTGATAGTGGCACTGTTTTTACTCGGTTGAAGGTACTTCACAGAAGTACACTGTTTAAAATCACAGTCCGATTATTTTTTGATCTGTTGTAGAAATGGTCTCAGTGGTCTTTTAATTATGATAATGCCATTTTTAGGCTAAACTATAAAAACCTGTGCCCAACATAACATTACTGGTGCACAAAAATGGTGATATACTTGACACAATCACTTTATTACTTGACACAATATTGAAGCTATCCAGCTGTACAGTTTTAAGCTAGACTCCAGCTACGAGGAAAACAAAGACATATAGGGATCTCTTTTGTCTGCAAGTGAATGCATCAGAAAGGAGTGGAGCAGGAAGCTTTTGGCCTGACAAGTGTTGCGCGTACGTCACTGCTGCAAGCTTTTCATCAAGTTTTTTTTTTTTTTTGCTTCTCCTGATTCCCATCAATTAGAAAAAAAGATTCAGAAATACTATTTTAGGTTGGCCCCTGCGACAGACTGGCGACCAGTCCAGGGGTATCCCCTGCATTCGCCCATGAGTAGCCGGGTTAGGCTCTGGCAACCCCGTGAGCCCGAAAGGGAAAAAGCGGTTTGGAAAATGAATGAATGAATGAACTATTTTAGGTTTAATTTTCTTTTTATATGTGCCATCCATCATGAAAAAAAGTATCACAAGAACATGTTAAAAACACCAAAACATAATTTTCATCAGACTTTCAACTGTTCAATGATGAAACAAAGTTAATAAAATGATAAAAAAAAAGGGGAGAGCCTGCATCTGTTTATTAAATTTGTTCATTTTTAATTGTGTTCCAAAAGTATTGAATTGGGACTCTATCAGCAAATACTGAAAATCAAACAACTGCATAGGATCTGGGCCGACAAAATCAGACTGGGAAATCCCTTTTAAAAGGCCTTGTCCGAACCTCGCTGCCACATCTAGCAAATAAAAACTTGATTGTTGGTATTGTATGGTGCAGTTAGAATATTTTAGTAAAAAAATGACTTGCTTGGAAATGGTGACAGACAACACTATAGGAGAAGCACAAGAACAATGGATGAGATGGAAAAATGGACAGAACAACAACACTGGACTCCTCAAAAAACAAAAAGACAGCAAAAACTCTGTGTTTAATCTGGATTGGACATACTTAAGTTAGGTTCATATCTCTCTTTGGGAGCACTAAACCAGCATACCTTGTAAGTTGGAAAATTGTATCATGTCTCAAGATCTTCAATGTGAAAGAAAATAAGAAAACATGCAAAAGCTTTATACAAACAAATCCACTGACATCTGAAAATCATAGAAAATATGACCATCCTCAAAGAGCTCTATGAGCCACTCATTCTATTCCAACAACATGCTCAGAAAAGGTTCCCTCAGAGCTGCTTGGATTTTGAACAGACAAAGCCATTTACAGATTGAGGGGTCACCAAAAAATGCTTGAGTGCAGTAACTGAGACACTACTTCATTGAAAATGAGAACAAGAGCTCTGGGATAAGATAAAGCAATAAAAAAAAGATTCTTCCATCTTCTGGCTCCAATGGGTTTCCCTGACGCCCTTCTCCCAAATCTGACAACAGTACCTCTTTATATCTTGACTGTGTTTGGATCAACATAAGTACCTGCAAGGAAGCTTTATCTATGCTATTTTGAAAACATTTAAAACCAAAAATCCTTCCAAAGCCAATTAATGAATAATGAAAATGAAAAACGACACGGATCCTTTAAACCCAGTTTAGATTATCCTGATGGGCCTCTAAAGCTTTTCAAATGTTCAGACGATTAGAAATCATCTCTAAATCTAGTTGTGACTGAATATATATTTTCAAATATTAGTTTTTGAAAGGGAACACCATTTTTAATGGACAACGAAACACTTTTTTTTTTCATGTGAGACTAGTTTGTTTCAGTGTTGAATAAAATGTGTTTTCTGAGACAAGTCATAACACAACTATGGAATGAATGCCTTTTTGTTAAATACACATAAAACACACATTGTGTGCAAAAAGGCACATAATTTTCCAGTTTTTGTAGATAAACATACACATTTTCCATTTTGACTAAACCTTGAGTAGTTATAAAAAGAGATCAACAGCTAGACTGCAATTTCAACTATCTCTAAAGTAGAATATTTCTACAGGAAATGTATGAAGCACACGTTTAGACGAATGTATGATGTTCAGTGAATTTGTTAAAGGGGGTACCATTTTTATTATGTATTAAATTCAATACAGACTTAAACTTAAGCAGTTCATCCATTTGTTCCATGACGTGCTGTTGACACAATGGTGGGTTGAAGGCTTTCAATTTACGACTGCCCAAAAAGTCGTTTTACAGCTACAGTAGTCACAGGGTCTACTCCTTTTGTCAGCAGCTGTTTGTTGAGGTCATCAAAAGGGAGTTTTTGTCGTTCTAATTTGTTTCAGTAGCATTTGGTCATCATCAAATCTCAAAAAATTCCTATGCAGAGTGAAAGTTTTAGTAGTTTTACTTTTAGTCTAATCGAATTGTTTTTCTCAGTCCCCTGCAAAAACTGAATCTTAAGAAATAAAAAAATCCATTGTTTTTTTCTCTCTTGTTGAAAAAAAATCTTTCTATAGTAAGATAGTCTTAGTTTAAGAAAACATTTGATGTCATGGACAGATTTTTTTTCTCCTAAAATAAGAAGTCTTGGTAAGACAATTTCCCCACCATGACCATATTTTTTGCTTACTCAAAGAAAATCTGCCAATGGAGTAAGACTTTTTGACTTATTTCTAAAGGACTCTTTTATTCCCAGGGCTCTCTTGTAGTTTTGTTGTAATATTTTTGGGTAATTTTTTCCTTTTGTTTTTAGAAAAATCTATTTTAGTTCGAAATTTAGGTTATATCTAAAAAAACAATTGAAATTCATTTTTTCCGTACCTCCCAGCCCTAGTGCTCATTGACATTATGTCATTGATGGTAATTGTGTCCTTGACGTTTTCAACAAAGAGGATTTATTGGTTTCATTACATCCTGTGGTAATATAACATGTTGCATATGTTTGTGTTTCATTATTTGACACATTTACAGTGCTGTTTCCAATTATGAAAACATGACAGAAAAAAACTGTCCATGGCGTGTGACAGGTTTTTTTTTTTTTACCTTGTAGTGATTGTGCTGTACACATGCACATTTTCAGATATTATTACACATTGTTCAGCTTCTTCTGTCATCAAAAAGTTCAATGTTGAATGTTGGCCATCTTGGATTACCTAATTTTCTCCACTAATTGTGGAGAAATCAGGTTTCCGGTTTATGTTACATTTAAGAAACCAGGATAAAACGGCTGTAACCTGGAGACTCAAGAACATGTAAACTCAAACACCTCTATCCTCTGTCTTCATATCATGCAATGATAATTTGCCACCATAGTAGGGCTGGCGATAGTGAATTTTTTATTTCACAATATTGTTTTTTTTTCCTATCAGGCAATAATGATATTTATCACGACATAAACCAAGTAACTATATCTGTCAAATATGAACGCTCTGTGGCTCATTAAAGAAATATGCAATCGTCAGCAGGTTGTTTAAATTTAAATATTTATTACCTATCATACATAACAGATGGACTGAAGGAACACGATGCAACAGTTTTTTTCCCCAGAAAACAAACCAAAAAAAAGGCAAAAACATCAGTTTAGACTGTTGTTGCTGTGAAGGTCTTACCTTTCTTGTTTTTGCTGAAGAATTATTGTTCTTTATTATTATTATGTGATAAAAAAGGTTGGTGGTATTTCCAGTTTTAGAAAGTACATGCCTTCTGCACAATTTGCAGTGCACATTACTCTATTGTTTGTCGGATTTTGAATAGGTAAAATAACTCCACACAAGGGCCTAAATTAAATTTTTGAAACACTGGCCAAGTTGGCCGGTTGATTTAAAAAAATCGACTGGCCAAACATATTTTATCAGCCAAAATCTAACAGTATATTACACAGAAATACTTTAGGCATTTTACTTTTTTAAATTTCCTAAAAAATTTTTTTAAGGAAAATTGAATTGCATATAAGTAATTTATAAATACTATGAACACATCTTTATTATCTAGCTGTAAACTCAAATTAAAACATGCTGAAAAAACAAGGACACATTTATTAGGATTTCCTTTCTGCCTCCAGGTGATCACAATTTATATTAAATACCATTGTTTTATTATTGTTTTTTTTACTTTATAGATCTGCTCCAATGAATAGCAGATAAAAATGAAATTGACTATTACGTCACATAAATGCTTATACTTTTAGTAAATCATAACAACAAACACCTGAAAACAGTATAGTGTTTTGAGTTATTGTCATTAAATTTAAGCTAAGGAGGCAGGAGGATTGAGCACAACATCTGACAGGTCACAGTTTGCAGTGTAACACAGACTCTGTTATGCTACACAGAAGCTGCTAAAACAGTGGATTCAATTCAGTTATTATTAAGAAAATAAAAAGCATTTATGGATGCCCTATGAATTAATCTTGTTGTATTTATCTGCCGCGTCTTAAAGGTCGGTCTGTGAAAATCCTGTCTGACTTTAAACTGGTCTGTGATCACACAGGACACACAGAACAACTAGTTAGCACCATAGCATTAGCGGCTAACAAGCTAGCATCATAGTCTAACAACAGCACTGTCTCCAAATCAACACATTTTATTCATCTGTCTGTTGCTGCTTTGAGTGAAGCAGCTTTTTCCCTCCAGTTCTGACTGGATTCTGTTATAAATCTCCACATTTTCTGCTGTTTGAGACCACACTTTTAAAAATTTTTAATAATGTTTTAATGCCAAAAGATGCAGGTGAACTGGTCGTTCATTAGTACTGGATCTATCAGCGGCTTTTGACGCTGTTCATGAGATCTTGATTGGTCGGCTGGAACAATGGGCGGGGCTTTCTGGGGAAGCACTACAGTGGTTGCAATCTTACCGTTCAGACAGGTCTTTCTGTGTTAAAATGGGCCCTTACTCATCTAAGTGTTAACCCCTAAAGTGTAGGGTCCCTCAGGGGTCAGTTCTGGGCCCACTACTATTTTCTAATTATTTGTTGCCACTGGGAATGATATTGCGGAAGCATAAGTTGGATTTCCACCAACCGCACGATTAAAACAATAATCAACTGCCTTGCTGAAGTTAAGTTGTGGATGTCAGCTAACTTTCTTGATCTAAATGAAGGCAAATCTGTGGTAATTATGTTCACCCATAGTGGTCAAAAGGATCATGATAGTGATCTCCTCTTTCTTGCCCCGTTTGAGCAGTCTGTGGTCACTAATTTGGGGGTGAAATTTGATGCTGCTTTGAAACTGGACCTCCAATAAAATGCTGTGACCAGGTCCTGCTTTTTTCAAATGCAACGTCTGGCTAGGATTAAGTCTTTTATTTCAAAAAGAACCTGGAAATTTTCACCCATGCCTTTGTGCTGTCCAGACTAAATTATTGTAGTTCTTTGTGTGCGGGGTTACCCAAGGCTTCAATAGCCAGACTGCAGCTGGTCCAAAATGCAGCAGCCAGATTTATTTGCGGGGCAAAAAAGTTTGACCACATAGCACCAATCTTTGAACTGGCTGCCAGTGCAGTATCTGATTTTTATGAAAATTCTTGTTTTTACTTTTAAGGCCCTGGCAGGTACTGCACCTTCTTACCTCTCTGGTCTGCTTGTAAAATATTCCCCACACAGTCCTTACGCTCTGCGGACCAGTGTGTGTTACTGGTTCCCAGAACTAAACGTAAATTTAGGGGGGACCGTGCTTTTGCTGTGCAGGCCCCTAAACTTTGGAATCAGTTGCCACCAGCAATTAGAGAGGTTACGTTTTTGAAGAGTTTTAAAAAAGAATTATTCCTTCATTACAGCGTTTTAGCCCTTTTTATTATCCTGGTTTTAATCTCTGTTTAAAATTTTTTTTTTTTTTTTTTTTGGTTGCACGGTGGAGCAGTGGTTAGCGCTCTTGCTTCACAGCAAGAAGGTTCCCGGTTCAAGTCCCGACTGGGGGACTTGAAACAGTGTCAGTGGGGACCTTTCTGTGTGGAGTTTGCATGTTCTCCCCGTGCATGCGTGGGTTTTCTCCGGCTTCTTCCCACCATCCAAAAACATGCTTCATAGGTTAATTGATCACTAAATTGTCCCTAGGTGTGGATGCGAGTGTGCATGAGTGAGTGATTGTGGCCCCAGATTGTGACAGACTGGCAACCTATCCAGGGGTGAGCCCATGAGTGGCCTGGTTAGGTTTCGGCAGCCCTGTGACCACAAAAGGGACAAAACGGTATAGAAAAAGAATTAAATTGGTTTTATTCTTGTTATGCTTTTTATTCCTGTTGGTTTATTACTACACAATGTTCGATCTAGGTTTTCCCTCTGTACAGCACTTTGGGCTTCCTTGGCTGGTGATGGAAGGCACTTTTATAAATAAATAAATGAAGAAATGTTTCATCAGCCAAACTAAACACTGCACAGGTGAAGTGACCGCAGGGGTGGTGTGTTGCATCTGGAGTTGCGTGTGTTTTGTTTACCTCACATGCAGACGGTGGAGAAAAAGAGGACAAAAGAAATCCACCAGAAGAAGAGCTAATAAACATGACTTAGTTTACACAAACATTTACTCTCCATGTGGTGACTAACCCTCTAATTTTGCAAAACATGTTTGCAACTGGTCAGTGTTCATTTCGGACCCTTCAAAATATACATCTATCGCGATAGGTTCATTTTACTGTCAAGAAAAAGTACTATTGCGATATCGATAGCTATCGTTTTATCGCCCAACCCTACCCCACAGTGATGTAAACAAAACCTTTTAAACATACTTTCCATCTTCTTGTTTTGTATAAGAGCTTTCGATTAGTGGTGTGTCCATAGCTTGGCAAGTTGAGCAGCAGTCTGCCAATCTGTTGACCTAGAGGTTTAAACCCCAAGCTTGAAAGTCAATGTGCCCTTGGGCAAGACACTTAAAGACCCACCCCCACGAAAATTGTGTTTTTGGTGTTTTTAAACAGGTTCTTTTGGCATCTTTCCAGATGATTGGAGACAAATGTAAAGAAGATTAGACTAAAAGTGTTCTTTTTTTTGTTCAATTGTGACGAAAAAATTACATTTGAAAAACAGTGACTTTGTTATGCAGAAAATATGTTGGGCAGACCACAAGCTCCCTGTTCCACTCTATTCTGATGTATCCACTTGTAGACAAATAGATCCATGTGCCTCTATTTTCCTCGTCTGAGCTGGTATCTGACTCAAAACTGCACCGCTGGATAGCTCCATTAATGCTCTGTTTTTGTTTTTTTTACCGCTCTGGGCCAAAGGTTTTGCCTGTAACTTACAAGCGAATTTCTAATGAACTGTTACTCTTCAAAAACTGTCTTAGAAACGGCATAATCATAATTAAAAGACCACTAGGAATGCTTGTAAAATAGATCAAAAGATGATCAGAGTGGGTCTTTAATTCTGCTTTGCCCTAAATTGTGAAAAACTATTATTCAGTAGTAAACAACTGCTAGTGTTTTCTTTTAGTGCCTCTTTTTAATTTGACTTTTTAAATTAGCATTAGAATTTTTATTTTTTTCTTTAAAAGGGAAACACTGTCATTTTGTTTGGCATAGGCTTCAAATGGGATTCATTTTCTTAAAGGCCTGTGAAATTACTATGATGTTCCAGCAAAGAATATTTGTTCTTGTATTAATGGGAATAGGAAAAAAAAAACACTTTTTTGTAAGTATACTTAGAACTGGATAATAAAAATGAAGCAATAATCGTAGTTTACGATATTTAGACACTCTAAGACTGACAGGCACCAGTGTGGAGGCAGCTTGTCTCAAGCAGTGTGAGGACATGTCCTTTACATGTTACTACTTTCCTCAGACTGCCTCGGAGTCAGCGTCAAATATGCAGCGGGAAAAGCACTTTAGAAGGGGAAATCCAGATGTAAATATTGTGAATATTTAATTATCTGCAGGAGGAGGAGGAGTCATGGGACGTGACACAATGAGATCAAGTGTGTGGAGGTGTGAATCGGTCCGTTTATATGGTGGCCATGCACTTGAAAGACGGGTGATAAAATTAACAAATAAGCTTGAGTAGGGCCAGCTAATAGTAATTGTGCTTGTAGTTCAGTGAAGGAAGTCAGGCTTTTCACATGGGGTGGCCACTGAGGATATAAGGCTTGTGCTCTCTAAATGGGAGCATGGGTAGACAAATGGCTGCCTGAGAAGAGAAGGACACGTGCATTCATTTGATGTTCCATGTGTTTAATGATGTCAGGTTAATATACTCAGTTTAACGTAAAGACAGTGTCTTTATAGAGAAGGAAATGGTTCTTTTCTTTACTGACTTTTCGAAAGTCTTGATTTGCTTTAGTCTGAGATGTGTGAGCTGAAAAGCTCTTTAATAAAAACCGTTGCAGAATATAACCGTTTTGAGCTTATTCTTAAATAGTTTTAGTTCTCAAAAACAAAAGAGACAATAATTTCTTTGTTAATGAGCCTTTGTTTTATTATACCATACGGTTTAACCTGAACCCACCAAAATCGCCTAAGGGTTTATGGTCTTCCCTGAAGACAGTTGGATATGTGACAATGTGAACTAACCCTGTAGCTTTGAGAAGACTCCCTGATCCACCTCCGCCCTTTTAAAGAAAACCAGCTTTTAAAGTGAAATGGATTGTGCAAAGTTCAAGTAACAGTGGCATTGACATGTGAAAACGCTTGATTTAAATATGCTATATCTGCAAATATTGGGGCTGCAGAGTGGTCGCCTCACTGTAAGAAAGCTCTGGTTCAAATCCCTGCCAGGTTCAGCTGTGTGGAGTTGGCATGTTTTTCTCATGCATGCATGGGTTTTCTCCAGGCTCCCTATCTTTTTTCCCCACATTCCAAATATGTTTCATAGGGCGACTGATGATTAAAAATCAATCAATCTTTGTCCCTTAGGTGTGATTGTGTGTGAGTGGTTGTTTGTTTCTGTGTGGCCCTGCAATCGACTGGCAAACTGTCAAGTGTGTACCCTGCCTTTGATTTTCAGGAGTTGGGTCGGCTCCAATATCAAACTCAGTCACAAAGTGATATTTCACATAAACTGACGGAGAGGGGCCAGCGGATGCTGAAGCGCACAGTGCTTGGAATGTAGTAATACATTTACATAAAAGTTAAATATCTGGGTCATGGGATCACTGACTGTTTGTCAGATTATGACATTATCGTCAGTGTTGAATGTTATATGCACATGCTTATATACAATCAATGAAATTTGGGTCTTGTTTTGTTGAAATGAGACTGACCTTTTTTAGAGCGCACTGCACTCCACTGTACACTGCACATCTTTGGTCTAACTATAAAAAAGCTAGCCATCAGAGACTAAAAGTGGCTTACAAAGATGCTTTGAGATTTTTAAGAAGGCTCAGAGGTCGGACCAGTGCTAGTAAACTCTTTGTGTACTCCCGAGTCAGCACGCTGCAGTCTGTTTTTAGAAATTGAATGTATAAATGTATGTATTGCCTGAATGACTCTGTAAATATAATTATGGTACTGCTTACTGAAATTGCGTGTAGTGCTACAGGATACACATCACACTGTGGAAACATTGGTATGACTGCTTACTGAAAGGATAACAATCCTTCTGTTTTTAATGTGTGTGTGAGTCCTTTGTGTTTTGTATTAAGGACTACAAGTCTGCAATAAAGTGTATCCTATCATCATCATATACAATGAAAATGGAAAACTCAACGACCTCTAAGGTAACCAGTCTGAGTTCAAATTAATAAATTGAGCCCTCTTTGATGTGTGCCACTCCAGCAAGCACTGGAGTTTTAAAAAATCCACAATCAAAAAACAAAACTAATTAAACTTTTGGAAACTATAACTCTATGATCAAAAACGTATGAGTTGTTACGGCTGAGGATGAAACCGATGAAATAATACTGATATTTTGGCATAATATAAAATAGACGTGTGTGGTCTTTAATCTCATATGCATTTGTTTATTCGCAAAGACATCCTGCTTAAAACAAATCTGTTGATAAGGGAAAACTTTGCTTCAGCGGATTTATTTTCATGAACTCAGCAATTAAATACAATGGGCTCGATGTATATATTTTTACATTTTACAATTATTATAGCCGTTTTATATATATATTTTATTAATTTGTAGATTAGTTATACTTGATCTTAACAGCTCCTCTTAAATTGTACATAACCTGTATACTGCCCTTTATTTTTATTATTAACTCCTCACTCATGTGTGGAACTGCCCTTTATCTCCTAAAATTTCCTGTTGTTACCCAACAACAAAGAAGCTTGGTTTAGACCAACTTCCATTACTTCCACCCCATCTCCATCTTATCCGTCAGCTCCATGCTTGCCTCACCCATAACAACCTATAAGAACCCTTCCAGTTCAGTTTCCGATCTTGCCATTGCACGGAAAAAGCTCTCGTTAAAATTACCAATGACCTTTTCTTTGCAGTTGACTGTGGTCAGTTTTCCAGTTTTTCCTGCTTTATTCAAGTGACATCTTTGATACAATTTTTAACTCCTTAATTCTGAAAAGATTAGCCTACATTGGTATCACCAACATCCCCTCTTCACTAGTTTCACTCATACCTATCTGGCTGGACTCAGATCATCCAAATCCTTCTTCCGTTACCTCGGGTGTACCCCAGAGCTCTGTCCTTGGGCCTCTCCTCTTCATTATCTATATCCTTCCTTTTAGATGTATTTTCTGCAAATTCAACATTTGGTTTAAACCCTTTGCTGATGATATCCAGTTCTATTTGTCTAGCAGACCCAATTCCACCCTCTTTTATTATATCACTAAATCCTGCTTCATCTGTAATTAAAAACTAATCAGTGACAAAACTGAGCTCCTGCTTATTGGCACTTCATCAATAACTAACAGTTTATTGAATAGAAATAGAATGGAAAGCTGGACCCTGGTGGAAATTCCACTCAGAACAACTTACCCTTCTCAGGGAATAGTTCTTAACCACAAAAGTTAATTTCTAATCCCGTGGTGGGCTCCCTCTGAGATGCCCCTTTGTCTGTACAGTATTACTGCCCCTGCAGTCTCCTGCAGGCAGCAAACCTAATCTCACACCATTTTAATGGTAATCTGTCTTCAGGCTTTAGGGAACCTATTTAATGTTCATTATCCGTGAGAGGCTTTATGCTGTATGACTACCCCCCACCCTCCAGCTACCACCCCTCCACCTCCATCTAATTACCTTTATTTATTG
The DNA here is from genome assembly GCA_036245035.1 of Adrianichthys oophorus. Taxonomy (NCBI): domain Eukaryota; kingdom Metazoa; phylum Chordata; class Actinopteri; order Beloniformes; family Adrianichthyidae; genus Adrianichthys; species Adrianichthys oophorus. The sequence goes on along the minus strand of BSAI01000189.1, from coordinate 1,866,031 downwards.
CATGAAACCTTTCGCCCCCATTGGAAGCAGAGCTCTTAGCTCTGTCACATCCCTCTAGTGAGCTACACCAGGAAATTGTGCTCATGCTTCAAACAACAATCCTGCTGACTTCAGTATATACAATTATGCTACTGTGGTTATTTTCCTGTCTTAACATTGTACTTCACAATAAAGGCGGAGTAGAATGGTCAACCATTTTGAAAAGTCACAGCATTATGTGTCATCAAATCATGTTCCATGAGAAAAAATGCATCATTAGTGTGCTTGTGTGTTCATGTGTTGGGCCTCTAATGTGTGTCATAAACACAAGGTGTTAGGGGTCAATTCTTAAATGTATATTTATGACACACTCACAAAACAATTTGATTTGCCAACACCATTTAGCACCGTGTGCAACAGATGCTGTCGTTAATCAGGAAGTCCTCCATTTGTTAATTATGTCCACCTGCATCTTCCTGTTCTGGATCACAAGGCCCTGACACGTGTCAAATGATGAGAGACCAAGGTCTTTCAAAAACACTGTTTTTAAAGTTAAAGGTTCAGGTTTTAAGGTGAGGGAAATAATGGATTTATTTACAGTTTGCATGAATTACATTTTTCAGAAGGTGAACAGCAAACGGGCAACAGCAAATAATCTCTAATGCTCACATCTTTGTATAAAAACAAATGGTAAGTGTTCTTATGTCAGTAGTGGAAGCTGCACATTAAAGACTTCATATCATAAACACCCACAGCTCACTTGGGTCAGTTTCAGGAAATCTGTTGTTCGACTTTCATAGCTGTCTTTCCAAGTACGGAGTCTTAACTGAGGTTAAAAGTAATTTTTGTTAGTGTCTTAAATTACATTAATCAGATAGGACTGTGGGTATGAAAAAGGGAAAAAATGATAAAAATATGTATAATAATAAATAGAGATTTGGAAATTTTTTTTAGGTGAATTACTAAAAATATTACATTGCACCAGTGAAACCGGTGGTAGACAAAAGAAAATCATACTTAACTATCTTAATATTTTAGGAGATTAATAAGAAAAATCCAGAATTGCTATATGATTTTTATCACATTTTTTCTGCTATCAGCAAATAAACAAAATAAAATAGAAAAGTTGGTCAATTTTTCTCTGTAAATTTTAAGTTAGTGTCTAGCGATAGTTTTGATTGCAAAATCAACTGTATGTCTGAACGTAGGGCAAAAATCAATCTAAAATGATGATTATTTACAGTTGCTGGACATTCACGGGTAAAACAAGTGATGCCTTAGTCATTACTGCCTTTACAGGTGAATATGGGGTATCTGCGGATGAAAAAGACAAATATTTGAAAAAGATTGTAGTGTGCTAGGTGATCCTGTGAATGAAACAAAAATGTTAATTTTTTCTTTGTTCAAGCTGCAGGCAAAAGTTAGTAGTGAACACCTAAACAACACGTATGTGTAAGTAGAGGTGTAGGAGGGGAGATGCAGGTATGTTGTATGGATAGTTTTCTTTATTTTAACCCCCTGCATGCTGAGCAAGAGACACGTTAGTGATGTTCAAGTAATAAGTGTCCTTGCATAGCAGTTGGCGCTCCTTGCTGACTGTTAGAAATTAGGAAATTAGAAAGTGTAAATTGTGTGGGAGTCCTATAGGTGTCCCACTGGGCCTTCCATATAACATGTCCATCCAATGTGTGCAAGTCCCCACCTCGTAAGCTTCTTGTTTGTGTTGTGCTGCCTAGAGCTGGATGGGAGATTATGAAAGGATTGTCATCCTCCAGATTACTAATCCAGTTTAATTTATAGCACTTTTGCAAAACAATCCTATGTAGGCAACAGACGCTCTTGATCCCAATTTCAGTTCTCCTAAATATTTGTGCATGTATTTGAATCAAGCTGATTCCATTAATCAGTGAAAGCACCTTTAAAAGTTTTATTATTGCTTCCAACATCTTCTTTTGAATAGCATTTCTGCTTTTGCTTCTGCTTGAAGCCCTTTATTGCTTCATCCCTCTCTATACTCCATTGTGTTTCTAATATTCAAGACCACCCTGTTCTATAGATTACTTGTTGAAACTTTTGAGGATTAACAAGATGTCTATTCATTCTAGTATTTGATATACGGTACTTTAAAGAAAAATCTCTTGCTGTCTCTGCCTTAACAACAACGATTCAAGTTAAAATGTCATCACATTTGGCAAGATGTCATTTTACATTTTTTGTGTAATTTTTATCTTTTTTTTAATTGAGTATGAATTAGCACAAAATCTAGGGAAACCTTTTCTAACCTATTATCCACATCTGCTTCCTTTTCCTTCCTTGTGCAGATGATGCAGCTGACCAAAGGACTTGCCTTATCTGTGGAGATCGAGCCACAGGCCTGCACTATGGCATCATCTCCTGCGAAGGCTGCAAAGGCTTTTTCAAGCGCAGCATCTGCAACAAGCGTGTGTACCGCTGCAACCGGGACAAGAACTGTGAGATGTCACGCAAGCAGCGCAATCGCTGCCAGTACTGCCGCCTGCTCAAGTGTCTGCAGATGGGGATGAACCGGAAAGGTAAAGAATTCTACAGTGTCATTATTTAGAGTGGTAATGATTGTCACAATTTATCACGGATGTCTAATACGTCTGTTTCATGAAGAATTATTTTTTGTGCTCTAATAAAACTCTGTTATTAATTACTTTCTTTGCCAAACATTGAGTCAAGATTGTCTTTGCTACGTTTTGCATTCACTGTTATCTCCACTCTCTAAACTCCAAAATTTGACTTCTCACAAGTTAAAGAATGTATTTGAACTTACTCGCCTCAGAACTTCTGAGAAATTATCTTAACTTCATTGAAAATGTTTGTAATTTACTTCCTGAAACATACATATTGGGCATGCCACATTGAATTGAGGTAGAATCTTGCTCCATCCCTAAAATGTTCACATTGGTTTTTATCAGGTTGATATTAAATGGCTATACTGTAAGAATGATGAGTAATCCACCTGTGTGTATGTTGTTTATTTAAACTCCACTGGCCTGCTTTTAACCAGGATTCATAGATTCTTCACTTCATATGTAGGTTATTATTTGTGGGTCACACTATGTTGCTGAGGCAATCACGAATATTAATTCAAATGTAGTTGGAAAACATTGTATTTGTGCCACTCACCTTAAGAAACTGACTGGGTTGATCACATGATCTGTAACCCACAGAGATACAGAAATGTTACCATTACACTTAGACTCTTTCACTGGAGCTTTAGCAACAGTGTTTCTTTTGACTATCACAACTCTTCACCCATTTCCACAATTAACATAATTCCAATGGATTCTGAAGCAGAGAAAAGCAGCCTTGCACTCATATGCAACATTACATAGCAGTTACATACCTACGAAATCGACGTCAATTAGCAGATTCGGTCGCAGAGTCAAGCATCTTTGCACCATTATGCAACACTTCACATTAGTAATGTGATGCATATCGGTGCATTAAAATGAAAAGGCTCTTTTCTTTTGCATAACAATCAGCTAATTGACGCTGATAACCATAACCAATTTATGGTATGTCAAAGATTGTATTATTTAAGTGCCGTCGGCAACTACTTTAGGTCCTACCAAAGTGACTTATGAAGGAGCAAGACTGATAATGTACAAGTTGATAAATGTTATTTTTAGGAATCTTGAGACATCTATCCAGTGTGACAGATAAAAGATAAAACTTTTTTTTTAATACAACTCATGAATTATATTGTGTCTCAGAACTCTGGATCACTGAAATGAATCTCATACACCTGTGATAATTGACCTTAATAGGTCAATGTAACTTAACCTATGAAGATGTTTTTGATGGGAATAGCTTTTTATTTCAGTAAATATGACCTCCTAATGAAGCAATTTCAACAAATGACCATTTTCAGTTCTTCAGTTCTAAGGATTTGATTTTTGAAAAAAATACTGTTATGTTTAGGATGTTTTTTCAGTGACATTTAATATATACTCTATTTGTTAGTGACTTGAAAATCACGCTGACTGTAATTTGCATTGAGTATTTAGAATATATCATCGGCATAGTGATTTGGAACGCCCTGTAGACATTTTCACTAATAATAAGCACTCTGGTACTAAAAATACAAAAGTAAATCATTGTTTGTGAAAGAAATAAATGAGTAGAAAAGATTAAAGCTACTTAATGTTTATAAGCGACAATAGTCATTCAAACAGAGGGCATCCGAGGTGCATTTGAGTGGTTTTATCCACATTTGGTCTCTTCATTGGTG